>WBNO01026269.1:902-121322 GCA_013400575.1 Peucedramus taeniatus | reverse complement strand
CGGTGGTGCGGGCTCGCCAACGCCCGGCTGGCAGCGGCCGGAGCCGCCCTCGGCAGAGCCATGCTCACGCCCCGTCCCTTTCCTCAGGTCCGGGCCCCGCGGGAGAGGGCGCAGTCATAGTGCCGCATCCCGGCCAGGAGCCCGCCCGTGACTAGAGCCGGCCCCGGCCGGAGAGCTGCGGCGGGGCACCCTCAGCCTGAGGGCATCCCTCAGCCTGAGCGCGTCCCCGCGCGCCCCCGGCATGGAGCCGGGCGGCCTGGAGTGGCTGCTGGTGCCCATGCAGCAGCTGATGTCGTGGGGCGCCGCGGGGGCCATGGTGTTCGGCGGCGTCGTGCCCTACATCCCCCAGTACCGGGACATTCTGCGGACCCAGAATGCGGAGGGCTTCTCCACCTACGTCTGCCTGGTGTTGCTGGTGGCAAACATTCTGCGCATACTTTTTTGGTAAGTTGGCTGTGTTTCTGCTCAGTTCTAAAGGTTCGTGCTTACTTACCAGCTGTAGAGCTTTGGTTGGAATATTTGAGGGAATAATGTTTTACCTACGTTTTCCCTTGTCTTGAAGATCTAAATGCTATCTTTCCATCAGTGTGTGAGTCTCTTAAGTAGAATGAACTGGGCTGGGGAGCAAGGTGTGTTTCCCTTGCCAGATCTGATTATCAGCACTATGATTTTTAAGGTGAAACTTTTTAACCTGTTGGGTTAAGAGGTTTATGCTAAGTCAGGTTTTTTTTCTTGCTGACTGTTTTTTGCATTTCTCATGTTTCTCTATCTCAGTTTTCAGAGTGAAAGTCTTGGTACCACACACTTATTCTAGTGTCTAGTTGGTATTAGCGTCACTGGAACACTTGCCATGTATTCTTACATTTCCCCAGGATGCCAGCTGGCTTCAGAGGAGGTTCACTTGTAGATCTTCATGCACAACTACAGATGAAAATTTTCATTCTTAGATAAGCAAGGAAAGGATGTGCTGCCTTTCAAAAGCAGATTTCCTTTGCTTTCAACACCAGTTTCAATACTTATGAGCAAGTTTGTTTCCATATTTTGGTCTTGTGCTGCTGGACAAAGAAAATGTTATTATAGCATGATTTCTGTGAATCAATGTTATAAATATCTTGCTCATTACTTTGGATTATATAGGTGCTACGCCACTGAGAATGTACTTAGGAAACCAAAGATGAAATGGTCTGGGCAATTACTGCACCTAAGGACAGTTATTCTCTGATTCTGTTTTGACTATAAACTAATGCTTTTTAATCTATAAAGAACTGATAGGTAACAGGCTGCATCCATTTGTTGGTTTCCAGTTTCTTTTTAAAGAAACCTCCTCTGACTCTGTATAATGGCTTCCTGGGTTCTACTGCAGCAAAATGCAACGTGTAAGTGCTGTGCTGGAGTGGAAAACAGGAGACCCTTTCTTGGCACCACAAGCTGGCAGTCAAACAGAGGAGTCATCACTAGATCTGAGCTACTTTTTGCATTGGAACTCTTTTCCTGGGGAGAAGTATATGGAGAAAGCAGAGAGCAGGAGGGAAGTAGAAGAACTGGCAGGAGGAGGAGACGTGAAGAGCTTGAGCTGACATTGTTAGAAAGAGAAATAGTCTAATTTTTGGTTTTACTGAAGGTAGTTAAAATACAGAAATGGCTTACACCTGAATGGAGATGCTGGCAGTTTCTAGGTAACTCAGGTGGGTGCATCTTTTAAGTGAGACTCAGACTATGGAAAAACTGAAAGATCTTTAATTTGAATTGATTCTAAGTACATCTAGTTAAGAGATGTGTGAAAGTATAAATACTGCAAGTAGTGAAATGTTATAATTTATGTTAATATTGAAAGATTTGTCAATACATCAAAAGAGAAACAATGCAGTTATATTGATAGGAGTATGTATGAGTAGTTAAGCCAGGTAATAATATCACTCTCTGACACACATAAGCACTGTGTAAGTTCTGGTCACCTTGGAGCTTGGCATGAGATGGCTTCACGCAGGAGCCTGCAGAAACCTTTCTGTCTGGACTTGCAGTGAATTCTCTCTCTCTAGTTCTGCTGAACTAAAAAACAAAAGAATACTTGCGTAATGATAATTCAGTGTTCCCCGGGAGAGAATATTTTGCTTGTCTGCTTAAAAAATTAGGCATTCCTGGTAGTTAGTTATAAGCACCAGTAAGTAATGAAAATGTCCCTGGGGATGGATGTTATCCTTGGGTATCTGGATGATTAAAGGAAGATCATAGAGCAAGAGCCTGTGATTTCTTTGAACATCATGAAAATGCACCCATAGAGCATCTTGGCAATTAAATTTTTGCATTATTTGTTTTATGTCACCTATGGCCAATGCATTATCTGGGACACAACACTCTCGATAATGACATAAACAGCAGAATTATTTTAATTGTATATGTAGTATTCTTTGGAGGAAGTTTGAAGGATTTATTTATTTTATTTTCAATTTATTAAATAATTGAATCCGTTCTGGTGCCAGGACAGAATTGTTCCTACAAGTAACTTTGTTCTGTTTATAATTTTTTTTCCTCAAGTACCACTTGACATATCTTTCCCTTTAGCAAACCCAGTATTAATCCAAGTCTCTCTTCTGAAAACTTTATTGCCATATAGCTCCTGGTTTCATTTGGTTTCACTTCATTACCTCTGGTTATTAAGCATGTAATTTGAGCCAGAGTAATTTTTTCTGGACTTCCACCCTGTTCCAAAAATAAGTACTTAAATTGTTAGGCCTTAGAAACTTTCAAATTTAATAGTGTTGCTTTTCAGGACTTAATTATTTCCTAGGATGGATGATCTTTCTATTGTTTTTTGCTTGTTTGTTTTGTTTTTAACTTCAAAGACATTTCTGTAATTTGTTTCTGTTGTTACTTCCAGGTTTTCCCTGAAATTTCATGTATTGAATTTGCAGCTCACAAGGACAGACTCTTTCTGCCTATTATGCCTTTTATGCCTCTGTATTTTTGCTCTTGGGTAATGCTGGTGTTTCTACTTTTCTGTTACTCATAACAGACCCAGTCCTCCCACCTTTCCCTTATGGCTTTATTATACATCCTTCTCCTCAGCTGTGGGGGAATTCCCTCACATTCTCTCTGTGGAAGGACAGATTCCACAGGTTCCTATAACTGTACTGGGTTGTTTCAGAGGTTATCCTTTTTTGGTTTAATGCCTGGTTTTGCAGTGGTTTAAGTTTGACCTTTCATCTCCCCTCCAAATAGAATATTTGCTTCCGAATCTTCTTGGCATGTTTTATGTGTCAGTAGAGTTTCAGCTGGTGGATTGCACCATGACAGTAGTCAATGGACAAAGTACTACTGGGATCAAGGATAACAATCCTGTTTCCGGTTACCTGTTCTCAAAAATTATCTTTGTCTAGTTAGACTGTTTTTAGTGGTAAACACTATGTTTTAGTGGTAACACTAAAACACACTTTAGCTGTCTTTTGAAGTCGAGGACTCCGTGCAATGCCTCTCCTCCTTGTCTTTCTTACATCTAATCACTTAATTTCAAGGTGTTCCCAAAGAACTTTTAGTTTGCTAGTGATGACAATAGCACACTATCCATTTTTCATGCTTCTCTTTCACACAGTGTCTCAAAATGTCATCTTTAAGGAGCTGTTTCTGCATTCAGTTATGTGTATTTGACCTTCTTGTGTTCCAGCAGTGTGCAAGAACATTGTGTGAAAGGGTTGGTCTGGAAGAATGAAGACAGGGTATGGATAGTAATGGGTGTGATTCTACTTCACTTTATTTATGCATGCATGGCTTTTGTTTAGGAAAAAGAAACTAGAAGTTTGGCCATGTTTAAGTCTTTTACCCTTTTAAAGAGGATTCTTAAAAAAAAAAATAAATTGAAAGGTAGGCAGTTTGTGCTTACAACATCACCCAAGGGAGTCTCTGTTTACCAGTGTGAAGAGCAGATTTTGTGCGGTAGTACGTTTTATGCCAATTTAACTTTATTTTTAGTAGTAATCTATTGTTACAATTTTATCAGACACATCAAAGCAATATTTATTTTGGGATGCCAGTATAGCTGCTGGATATGGCTGCATCAGCTGCCCTTTGTTTAGTCCTGCCATTGTCAGTACTGCTTCTCCTGTCTTCTCCAGCCCCACAGGTTATTGTTTCTCTGCACTGGTCAGCCTGGGGAAAGTCTGCACTGTGTAGATAGACATCTAGAGGCAATGCAGAACTCTAGCCCTTTGTAATTCTGGTACATATGAAAGTGTAAGGCCTGCTCAAAAAAAAACTTGATAACAATTTTCTTCCCTCTACATTTTTAATTAAACATTTCATTATCATTTTTGATAGCTTGTGCCTTATGCCTTATTATGCGTTCTTGAGTTAGCTCTGTGTTCTTGCTCAAGGGATACCCTGAGCTTTGAGATGTTTAATTATCTGTTTAAGCTGTCCCAGGCTGTTTTGAAGTTGTGGGATGGCTTCAGAGTTCCCCGTGGCACTAGACCAAGGTGCACATGTCTTCAGGGTTCGTGTGGCCTGCAGGCTGCCAGCTGAGTAGCTTTGCGTTGTCGTGATGGAGAACAGGAATGAGAAGGTGGGTGAGAGTTGTGTAATCAGTTGGGGGTGGAGGATGCAGGAAAAACTTACTTGTGAGTTCTCCCTCTCTTCCGCCTCTCTCTTCACCCTTTCTTGTTTAAAACAGATCTTATAAAGAGATAAATTACAGTTTCTTCTAGTATTAAAATGAGAATAAATAGCTAGAGGAAAAGGAACTATAGATTTCTTAGAAATAAGTGTAGACATTTTTATATATATCTTGACTAAGTGCATCCAGAAGTACTTGTGTTGCCTGCTATCCCCTGAAGTTTTTTGGGATTGGGATATTTTTTTCAGTTTTATATTTTGTAAAATGGATGTCATTATATAATAGGGTTTGTATGTTTTCCAAGAAGACAGTATTCTTTCTAAAGGTTTTGAGCTGCAGTTCTGTGGGACGCTATCCTAAAGCTCATACAGCAGTGCTGCAGAAATCCAAAACCAGAAAATGAAACCATCCAGTTTTGGAGTTGTTCTCACAAAATAGTTGCTGTAAGGCAAACTGTGGGAACAAATTCTGACAGCCAGGGGCAGGATGGAGACTGTGGACTGTGTTACTTTTAAGCAAAGGTAACCCTCTACCCATTCCACATCAGTTGATCTGAAACAAAAAGTCTTCTTAAACAGCAATATCAATAGAGCTCCGAGCTCTCTGTGCTGGAGTCAGTGGAATAAGTTCCCTGTTTAAGAGTAGAGGTTTAGAGACTCGGTATGGAGCTGGATGTAATTTATAGAGAAATGGTGAACTTGCTCTTGTCAGGGGTAGATTCCTAGCTATTTATTGTACTGTAACACCTACAGTGCCAATTGTGGACCAGATCCTTTCTGTCTGGTGTTGCTCTGTCTTTGGAAAGCAAAGCAGTGATATCTGAGGGACTTTCTGTGAGACAGAGAAACTTTTGCTTTTAAGGCTTCTGTTACTAAAATGGATCTTGCCAGTTTTTTCCATGTGTGGCATGTGGGATGATGCTACGGAATCAAGCTGATAGAATGACTTTAACTTTGAAAGATTGGCTTACGTATGGCTTGCTGATGGAATCTTGCTGAGATACTGAGAGCAAAAGTGTTATGCAATTCCTCCTCCTTTGTGAAAGTGCCACAGAGCAGGGATAAGATGTGCTACTTTTTTGTGCAGAAAGTAAAGTAGAATTTTGTATGCCCAAGTGAGGAACTTCGTGTGGGATGATGCATAAAGTCTTGGAAGTTTACATATCAAGAGGAACCTTGTAGCAAAAGATCCTGTTGCTAAACTAGTTTGTTTCTTCTTCATGCTTAAATCCTACGAGCTAAATTCTGTAATTGTATGGGACTTTCAGGACAGCTGCCATGCTGCTAGCCTGAGCTATCTGTCGTGATCCTGGTAGTGTGTGGTGTATCCTGTGTGCTTTCCATGTTGCCTAGAATCTGTAACTTCCCAAAGAGCTGAAAAGCAGACAGCAGATGAAAGCTGGAACAGCATCCAGCAGTGTGGGAGGAAACAGAGTGGTCGGGTTGATGGTGATCTGGCTGCACCAAAAGCAGTCCATTTCTCTTCAAAGAAATCTTAAGAAAAGCATTAAGCAAACCTTTTATGTTCGGTCTAGCTTAGGCTTCTTTTTCACTATTGGCATTTGCTGTTTCGAGTAGGCCCAGGACTGGAATAGAAGGATTATTGCAGAATTGAATTGTACCAATGGAATGACGTAGTTTTCTCAATAACTAGTTAGTCTCTGATCTGGCTTGAACGTGCACTTCTCTTGTCTTCATCACCCTGAACATACATTAGTCATTTGAAGGCTGTCGAAACATTAATAACATGTAAGCCACTTCCCCCCTTTATTTGCGTCTTTGATGAGTACAGGAAATAAAGGTTCTTTTGTTTTTGCAAATGAAGTAAACAGTAGAAAAACTCTTTGTCTCTTTGTAGTCTGACATACGAAGTCTGAGTTCCTTGAATACTATATCACTGTTCACTTTGTTATACAGCATTGTAATTATGGAATGAAAATGCAGAATAACAGTAGTGACCCCTCACCCCCAGGACTTCAAAGCTGATCTTTTCTGCAAACCTGTTCCGGTATCCTGAGGCTCTTCACCTTTCTCTCATAAGGTGCTTTAATTACCTTAATGTGCCTCCTCTCCTGGCTCCTGCTTACTCAGAGACAGGAATAATGTTTGTGAGGCAGAAAGGAAACAGAACATGGAATGGCACGCTCTCCCTCCAGGGCTTGCATCCCATAGTGCTCCTGGCTCAAACTGGCCTGAGGAGTCTTAAACTGGATTAGTGTTGCCTTGGCAGGCCCTGATATTAATGCAAAGTAGGGTAAGCAGCCCAGAATGGTGTTTGTGTCCATGATCCTGAGCAAAATGAGTGTTCTGGCTTTACTTTTACAGCTTCGAGAACCCAAGAGTGGTCCTTGACAGTGGTATTCCCTTCAGTCTTGCTGCCCAGGTAGTGTGGTGTAATATGTGTGGTGTAGTTCGCTCTGCCTGTTGGTCTCCATGGCAGCTGTTTGTTTTCCTGTATATGTGATCTAGTTTAGTGGGTTGTGTTGCCTGCAAGACTCATTCTGGGGTTTGGTGTTGGGGGAGATACATTTCACATGAGTATGTTTTGTTGTATAACCTTTGTTGTCTTTGACTGGATGGTTGTGAAAAACCCTGCAGATGGTTTGCATTGTTTGAAGTTCCCATAAGAATTTTTAAATTTCCATTTTAACTCTCTTGTGTGTTGTGAGTTTTGTTTTACTTTTTTCCTCACCTAGTGTTTAGGGGGAGAGGGTCTGCAGTAATACTTGAATCTCATGACAAATTGTTTTGATTAGACAAGCAGGTGGCTGTGCTTTTTTTTTTGTTTGTAGTGAGTGGAATTTTTATACTGCAGGCAGTACTTTTGTGAGCCACCCATTAGTGAATGACCAATAATCTCATCAGCAGGGAGAAACTAACCTTGCAGTGACCTCTGGCTGGATTTACTGTCATAATAGCTTCTAACTTGTGCTGCAAGCTCAGTCCCTCTTAAATGCATTACTGTATATTTTTCATGCAAACACATTTGTAATTGGAGATGGTTTTTCTAAATCTTATGTAAACTGGTTTATAGTTAACTGCTCTGTAATTCTCAGTAAGTCTTTCCCATATTTTTTCTCATCCCTGAGTAAGAGACAAATATAATAGTATTGAATTCCAGTAGATGAGGGGAACTTGGCCACAGTCAGTAACACAGGCTGAATGAGCTCTGGAATCATGAGCCTGGAGCATAGGCTAGGCCAAACTTTTATTCTTTGCCTCTGCATTTTGAACTAGTGCAGTGAAAGCCTTATTCAGAGCACACACTGCCTACGATTATGCTTATCAGCTGTGCTCTTTATTTCCTTCCTCATAGTGTCCTCCAAATTTGTTACAGTAATGGCTCCATTGAGGGTAGAAAGAAGTGGGGAACTAAAAGTCACGGAACTGCTATTCCTGCAGTAGTTACTGGTAGGCCCTCTTACAGTAGTATGGAGGCTCAAGGAGTTGTACTTTACCTCAGCTGTATGCCCTTAGGCACGAAATACTTGGCTGCTTTCAATGATGCGGGCTGCTTGGCCTTTCTGCACAGCATTTCCAAGGAAGCTAGTCGAGGACTTTCCAGTCTCTCTCCTGTTCCTTGTTAGTTGACTCGTAACAAAAAAATCTCTCTGGTGAGATGGCTGCAGTGGAAACACAGTAGTGTGAGACAGCATGATGGTGAGTGAACCCAGCTGGTTTATACTAGTGTGGAGCTTGGCCATAAAAGTAGCCCAAACATAACAAATTGCATTTTGCCATGGTGCTGTAAAACAGGAACTGTCAAGAAGAAGGACAATAATTGTGAGATTAATAATTGTGAGACTTGGGACTCGGTCAGCATGATGTGATCAAAGATTGATCTTAGTAAATGTGCTGTTAGGAAATTTAGAAAGCCTGTGTGCCTCACGGTGCAGGCAAGGGAGCTGGGGAGCGCAGTAATATGTTCTGACCAAATCACTTCTTCAGCATCTCTGTCTTCAAGGCATAAAACCTGGCAGAACTGAGCACAGAGAAGCAGCTCACTGTGATGTGTGTGTCACCTTCCTCTTGTAAATGCAATATGCATTGAGGGCTGCACATGATGAGCTTCCACTGTTAGCGTTCAGAACACATAGTCATGGAATGATTATATGCAGTGCCATTTATTGAAGAGCTCTGGGTGTCAGGGGTATAGACACAAACCTGACTCTGACACAGGTTCAGGATGAACATGTTTTTGTACCCTTATCATTATATAACTGCATATTAATTATTAAACCGATATTGTTCTATTGTATACATTGATTTCATCCAAGCATGGATTTTGTAATTTCCATCAAACCCCCCAAACATCATTTCTCATGATTCTCGTTACGATTAAACAATAATTATATCCAATTACCAAACTATCATCACATTTAAAAATAGTAATGCCTAACATTTTCCCAGGGCCTACCAGGCCCAACTCCTCTTTCTGACTCCCTGAATAGCCCATGATTTTAGAAACACTTTATCGCTATACTATCACCACCCTTTACCCCTTATGCATTTACTGAGTGTGTGGTGGGGATTTCTGAGCTTTCATCAAGTGATGTAGGAAGAGTATCTTGGAGCATTGCTGATCTCCACTGAAGGGTTCTTTTCCTACAGTAGAATCTTGTGCAATCACTTAAGAGTAAGCTCTTCGGTCAGGACTGGCCACAAACCAAGTTCACCCTCTCTATTGTGTGAAGGATGTGCTTGGAAGCTCCCGTGACACGTCGTCTGTATTTCCTTACTTCCCCCAATCTTGGTCCAAATAAGACAAAAATTTATTGAATAGTTGGTGAGTTCTGCAGACCTGGCTTTTCCACTCAGATGTCTAGACAGGGCTCTGGGTATTTATTTCTTTATTGGGGAAGTACTGTTGTTTTTATGACGGTATTTATTTCTTTATTGGGGAAGTACTGTTGTTTTTATGACTTAACTTAAAAATGGAAAATTAAGAAAGGGAAGTTTTGCACAGAAGTCCATGTGAAATCTTTGGAGTGTATGTGTGGAGAGCACACATAACTGGTGTTAATGTGGCGTAACTCTCTGGTCTCTCTGTACCGACTTACTGCTTAATGAATGTGATTCTCCTTTCAAAACAATAGGTTTGCTGCTGGCTTTTGAAACAAAGACTTAAGCTTCTCTCTTCAGCAGCTCTAGGATCAGTCCACTGGGATGTTGAAATAAGGCTCTCAGATACTTCTGCTCTGAACTCCTGTCTGGGCAACTAGGTCTGTCTGGTGACTGACTTCCTAAGCCTTCCATACCTGTTACTGTTAGCATTTCCTTTTCCAGCTGCTTAGATGTTTTACATACTTTCTTTTCCTTTTTTAGGTTTGGAAGGCGTTTTGAATCCCCTCTTTTGTGGCAGAGCATTATCATGATCATTACAATGTTACTGATGCTGAAATTGTGCACTGAAATTCGTGTGTCCAATGAGCTGAACGTGAAACGCCGCTCTTTTGCAGGTCAGTAATGGGAATTGGCTTTTTTAGGATAAATATCTCTGAAAATATGGTGTGCTCTACTTTCAGTACAAAAGTTCTGTGTTGCAGTCCAGTCTCCCCACTGTAGCACTTTCTGAACTTTTTTTGAAACTGCTTATTTTCCAGATGAAAATCTACAGTTGAAATTTTATTTCAGACAGGTATTGGTTCAGTCTAGAAATTTGAGTTCTTCCTAATATTTCACACCACATTCTGAATACAGAGCTGGTTGTTATGTTATTGCGCTAGCCTGGATTTTTTAAAAGATCTTGGCTGGAGTAAGAAGTTATTTTCTTCAGCTGTACTTTTTACCACGTTCTTAGTTATGATCTAACACTATTATCTAAATGTTGTGATTGCAGACATTTGCTTTTGTAGATAATAATTTTCGATTTACTTGAGTTACTGACCATCAAGAAACCAGGTGCTTCTTTACATAGTTGCAAAACTTATCTTTCTTTTTTTTTTTTTTTTTTATGTACCATTTCCTTTGGCTTTAGTGTGGGATTAGTTGGGATTTATGGGAGTTTCCTAATATTTTTTATTTTGGTTAATTTTGATAATTTCAGTTGGGCCAGACTATTATTTTCTATTTAATAAAACGTTCAGTCTTTGTGCAAAGTCCTTGCTTTTTTCCCTGCAGATAAGAAACGTGAGATGGGTAGATTTTTGTTTCTCTGTGTTGACTTTGACTTACAACATTTTATTTAACCAACAAGAACAGAATTAACACTGTCAGCTTTCTGTCAGTTGTTTTGCCATTAAGGATGTATAATTTATTCTCTTCATCTGTTCTCTTCCACACTCTCTAATAATTGAGGGTCTGATCCAATTCCAGATATCCACATCCATCATTAGAAGGCAGCAGCTCCTGGCTGTGCAGTAGGGTAATTTATCTAATAGCTTTCTTTCCTGATAGCTTACTGGGGCACTGAAGAGCTAGGTTTGAAGTCATTGTTTTTGGTTAACCTTGCAGAATCCTTAGGGAAGGTACACCATTTCTGTATGATAATATAATTATTATTTCTCACATGGCTGGTCTTCATTGTAAACATTTTTCTTTTCTATCTTCCCTTTGAATGTTTTCGCAAAATAATCCAAAATATTTAGAAAGAATAGAATATTTCAGTGGAAGGGAGTTTGCTGTTTTCTTATATTACTATTAAATGTGGTATTTCTTCCAAGTGGCATAAGTATGTGTTTACTGGTGTGTTTTCAGTTATTGTAGGAATTGCCTTTTTTTCTTTTGTTTTTATTTTTCTCACAAATTAGGTCCCTTAAGTAATAACTAGTTCAGAAAGGAAGCAGATTCTATCTTGAAGCATTAAGAAGCAATCTCTTCAAATACTGACAAAGCTTGTTCTGTGTTCTTTATCCTGTTTTGTGGTGTTACTGGCTTAAAATACCCAAAATGCCAATAACTATTCAGAACATATAGATCCATTCAGTCAATTTGCTTGTACTTTGATTTGTAGGGTAACTATCATAGCATGAGAAATGCAGTCTTCCTAGATTTTCTAGTAATGTTTGTTTTTGTGGTTTTTTTTTTTTTGACTCTATACATAAAGAGCTTAAAAAGATTATGTGAATTTTCTGAATTTTTTTCCCTTCTCTTAGTTACTTCTCAATTATGGGATTTTCCCCCACTCCCTTTTAGTATTGCAAAATGAAATTAAGTTGAAAGTGGTGCAGCCCAACTTGTGCTGTTGCTGCCTTCTCCTATTTTTTTGTTTTGGATACAGAGACTTTATCCTTCAGTACATACAGATTGAAAACACAGCAAGTGCTGTTCTGTGGTCCAACTGTTCTATTATTTTCTTTTTTAATTTTTTTATTTTTTTATTTTTTTTAACTTGGACTGTGTAGCCTGTTTTTAACAATTCAGGTTGGGGAAAGCCAGCACCCAAACCAGGCAAAATACAAAACCAACAAATACCCCAATAGGATTTTTAAAACCTCCAGTGATAGGACAGTTCTCTCCCCTGCATAAGAATGCTTTGCAAACTACACTGAGGAGTCTTCAGGTGAAATCAGCAGGCATGAACAATAGCTTCTTATCTTTTATCCTGTATTTAACCTCACTGCATCTTAAGTGCTCTAATGCAGATCTCCTGGTACCATCGTTGGGGTAACAGTAGTTTTCCATATTTGTTCCCAAGTTTTAAAGTTGTGTCTGTGCAGCCATAGGTATGCTGTGTTGTTGGCTCAGTACAGAAAGGGCCAGGCTTCTTGTTAATTTTGTTGTTTTTGTTCAAAGTATTTTAATATTTTGGGGCATGATGGTGCTACCATGCTAAAGAGCAGAATATTGAAATACAAAATACGAATGTGCTATGTCTTTACTCAAGAACCAAGAGGTGGCTGAAGCAAGGTGGTCACAGGTAGAGACAGCTGAAAACATCTGGTTACTTTTGGGAATGTTGGTGGACCGGAGCAGTTTCTTTGTATTATTGTAGAGACAGGCACTCGATAAAGAACCTTCTTTTTCTTTCCCCAAATCAGCCTCCCGCCTCTCTCCAACAAAGATTCTAGTAATGCCCAAGATGTTGTGACAGATTTTGAGCCCATTAAGTGTATGAACTATACTGAAAACCAGTGGACAATATTTCTTGAAAGGAGACTCTTGGACATTTCTCCGTACTTGCGCAGCCCAGGCTCTACAAGTAGAACATGGGCTCCTGTGTTTTTACATTAAGATTATTTCCTCTTGTCATTCATCCACTTTTGCTGGTTGACTTAATCTGCTTTATAACTTGCATCTTGTTATAGCACTCTGATCCTTTGAAGAGCTTTGGTTTTGGTGCTGGAAAACTCTCTTGTGTAATATACGGTTTTCAACTGGCAGAGGAAGGTTAGAATGAAAAAGGTTTAGCATGCAGCATGGTTGCAGATGAGGTCTGTTCTCTTCTTCTTGATGTTGGGCTTTGTGACAGTATTTTTGAATAGCATTTTCCACCAGAGGCAAGGCAACTACTGTCGCAGCTGTTAATACATGCGTATCCACACACCCAGTGTTTCTGAGGTAACAGCTTGTTTTCTCTGATCATGAAAAGTTAGAATTTATGTAGTCTAAAGTAAGAATCAAGCTGTTTCATTGGTTTTTAAGCCTTTATTTTCCCCTCATAGGTACACTGCTGTTGGGTTGTGCAATGAGACTGTTGTGGGACTTCCTACTGCTCAGTCCTATCTTAACTTTGTGGGGTGGGAGCCTTATAGAAAGCATGGGGACTAAAATTTCTGGCATGTTTTGGTTTGGCTATTATTTTTTAATGAATAAGATGTACTAACTGACTAAACTGTAACTCAAATAACCACTATTGCATTTAATCATAAAAGTCTGTCTTTCCTTTCTTTTTTTTTTCCCTTCAACTCTTTTTTTTTTATGTAGCTGCAGATAGTAAGGATGAAGAAATCAAAACACTTCCCAAGAGATCCTATCTGGGTATGTACTGTACAAACCCATTCTGCCTGAAGTTGTCCTCTTAACTGCATATTTTATGATTTGCTACTTTTTGTGATCATTTTTGGAAATGATTGCATGATCATTTCTATAGAGAATGTTTGCATTACCTTTTCTTGACATACTAAAACCTGGTGTCTGTTTTGTGTGGTTTTTTTTTTTTTTTTAATTAATTTTTCACCTGCCCAATTTTAACTTTAATGGAAAAGAGGAAAAGATGCTTTCAGCTCTATTTCAGAAGCCACTTCTTTGAAGACAGTTGAATTGACCACATTGTGCATCTTCCTCACTCCTTCCCCAAGCTGGACAAACAAAACAGAGATCCATCTCTTCAGACTCAGTTAGCCTTTTTCCAGCTCTAATGCTGGAGGAAACTATGAGATATACAGCAGTGTCTTTCAGTAGTGTGCAAAACACTAGATAATAAATTTCAAACAACACTTGATATTCAAGTAAAGCAAAATATCCTTGTGAATATTCCTCTATTTTTCATTATAGAGCAGCCTCAGCATTGCTATTTGGGAATTAGTAATGACCAAGGTGAGAGCTTCCAGTCTTCAGTTTCAGAGTTGGAATCTATGTTGTTTAATTTACCTAAGGGACAGGAAATATTAGGTGCAAACCAGCCTTGCAGTATTTTTTCCACTCTTAATAGTTTGGAATGACAGTTTTAGTCAAGTAATTCTAATTTTGTTTTAAATTGGTTGGAGTATTGCATCAAAGAAGTTACACTGACGCAGAAGTTCCTCAAAGTCAACTTTTAGATTGGTTATAACTGAACTGATTCAGAATCTTCCATTGGTACCAGCTGTGTTCTGTTGCACTTGAGTTAGTGAGGGTTCAGCTGGCAATATCCAGGGCACAGAAGAACAATACTGTGGCAAAAGGAGAGTCTCTGTATTTCTCAACACAAAGTTAATCAAGCTGGAGTTAGCTCTAAGAAACTGCCCAAGAGTGGTATTAACCTGAGTGCTTTCTTGAAGCCATAGGGCCATCCCTGCTTAGGTTAAATAAGACTCTCTTATAATGATTCATCTTCTGGATCTCCCCTTTCAAAATCCATGCTTTGGGAAATTTATCAGTTTTTTTGTCTTATATGAGTATTTTTGCAAAGCAGCTTTTCTTTTTGTATTTTCAAACCATTATTTTTTCTGGATTTGGTATAAAACTTTTTTCTTTCTGTTTGTCTTTAAGTCTAGTTTGTGTGGTCATTCTCACTGGCTTGCAAGACTAACCATTGGAATGTAATGTTTAAGCAGTTCTATCTTCCTTGTGCCTGTATTCCTGCTGTCTTTTACTAGTTTTCAGCAATGCTTTATTTACAGTCTCAGAGCTATAAACATTTGTCAGCTTCAAGTGGTTAAAATTAAACAGAAATAAGTAACTTAATGTGACCTTTTACTTATTTCAATCAATTTTTTTCCTTCTCTTTTTGGTTAAAAAGTCATTTGTTGGTACTGTGATAGCTTAAAAATATGAAGAATAAAGCACCAGACATCTAAATCCAGCTGGTCTAAGTCTGAGACATTTGGTTAATCGGTATTACTTGAGATTTGTTTTGGAGTTGCTTAGCAAAATGGGATGAATTGAATTATCACTAAGAAACAAGACAGCCTTATGCTACTGCTCAGAAGTTTTAAAGACTGGATGGGCAAGTTTGAAATACAACAGTTTTCACTGCTATAAAAAATTAGGAATGTTTTGAGTTGTATGTGTATAATGTGCATACCGGAGTATGTGCTGGTGGTATAAAGAGTGAGTGGGGTGCACAGTGCTATGTGTCACAGCATATGTCATACTCAGTTTACAGAGGGCTTAACTCAGCTGTGCCCTGCAGTGCTGTGTTTTGCTATAGCTCTGGGGAAGCTCACTTAGAGATTAGCTGAGGGGAATATTTGCTGTACTTCCATGTGCTAGTGCATTCTCATTATGTCCTTTAATGAGTTTTAATTAAAACTTCTGCTCCAGAAGAACTAAGTGTTTTTTTAATTTCTTTTGACTAGTTGAGTGGTGTAAAAACTTTTACAATGTATTTTTAGGTTTCAGAAATTATTATATTACTTTCTTTTTCTGGTCATGTAATAAATTATCTTTGTAAATGAAGATGATCTATGAAAACTATTTTGTTATAGGACTGTTGAACAATTAATCTGAAAATGTACTGGGCTACCAGTGAATTTTAGGTGAACTTGTTAGGTAAATACAGAGGGATTTGTTGGTGCTTCTCCTTGAATAGGATGTGAACTCCTGCAGAGCTCCCTGAGATGGCTTTTAGGTTTGTTTTATTGTGAGTAGTTCAAGAAACCACTTAATGCCACTGTTTTTCCACATGTTATCTGAAAAAGCCTTTATATCTGTCACATGACTCTGAAAAGTGACTTTCTATCAGTCAATACTGAGAGAGAGTTGAGGGTGTGGGGGAAGGTTACTGCAGTTTGAGTGACCTAAAAAATTTACGGTAAGGTTGGCCCCAGGGTGTAGGGTTTTCTGACTCCATACAGAAATAAAATTTCCCTTTTTTTTCTTGGCAAACTAAAAATGAAAAAGAAGTAGCTCCATTTCTGAACAATTAATGCTTTATTTCCTTTGTTTTCTAATTCAGGTATCTAGTTCTTCCTTGTGCCTGGTAGCATGGCAAGTGCTGAGACTGAGCAAGGTGCAGTTGAGCTGAAATTTGGGTTTTTGCTTGTTCCTTGTTTCATGATGAGATGATTTAGAACAAATCTGTATAAGTGTATTAATCTGTTTTGCTAAAATACAAATTTCATAGATATATTTTGAGCCCTGTGAGTGTTGGAGACTGTTAGGGTAACAAAATCACTAAAGAAGTAACAAAACACTACCATCGCTCCAAAGAGCCTGTATTGTTTGAAGTTGTTCAGAGTGGTTTCAGTGTGTGGCAGATGAGCCTCAAAGTGGATGGGACTTGTTGGATTTTTTTTTCCTTCTAAGTAGATGGTTAAGCATTTGGACAGACATTTCTGGGATTTCCTTCTCTCTCTGAAGATGGTTTTAACATTTACTGTATTACTGAATCCTGAACCTTGGTTTTAACTCAACAAAAACTCATCAAATTGCATTAAATTTTAAAACACGAATAATAAAAACTAGTGGTAATGACACAGCAAAATCTTAGATTCATTGAATAAGATTTTGCAAAATATTTTAAACTACTAAACATTTTTTAGGGGGAAAAATGTAAAATGTATGTATAGTTGACTTTGCAGACTTATATCTGCATAATAATGAGAAGAATATAGTAATGTGAATTGAGCAGGTGGAATCATGCATCTGCTGCATGTTTCCACTGGCAGTGTGACAGTGGTGAATAACTCACACTTCTACCTCTGCTTTTGTCCGTGCTCTTTAGTTAACTCAGGGCATCAGTCGGCTTGTGTTGTTCAACAACACCACCACAATATTGACATATTTTAGAACAACACTACTACATTACATGTGCCATGAAGGATCTAAACTTTATTTAATTAGCTCTCTGACTTCTTCTGTTTACTGTTAAGTGTGTTTAGGTTCAGCAGGGCATCCTGCACAGCTTGGGGACAAAGCACTGTGTTTTTCTATGGGGACTCTGTAAGTAACATGCACAATGTGCTTCTCTGTCCAGCCCTGACATCCTGGGCAGAGCTGGGGACACAGCAGAGGCACAGCTTTCTTTGCTGGTTGTGGGCAGCACCTGGGTTTCATTGAAAGTGCTTGACTTCTGCACTGTGCTGCCCTGTAGTTGAATTCCCTGTACAGCTGGAACGATGAGAGCACAGTTGTTGCTGGGGGTCACCACCTCTGTCTGTGCATAACTGAACATAGAAGTGCTCTTGGAAGGATTTTGATCCCTCCTCTTCAGGATTATATATATCCTCGTTAGACTAATTTCAGAGTGCTTTTGTTAGTATTTTGGGGAGGATATTCAGGAGAAGGAATTGTAATGGCCTGTCTGTGAGAAAATAGGATGCCAAAAGGATATTTTTTGCTTGTTTGTTTTACTTTGCTTAGTTTTGTGGTTTGTTTATTTTTTTTTTAATTAAAAAAAATGATTAAAAAATATGAATGGAGTTCTAATTGTTGAAGAATTCAGGTCTACCTTGCCTGAGAAAATGACACCTGTCTGCATCGACACTTTGGTTGTAATTCTGTGTCTAATGGGAATAGTTATTTCCCCATGTCTTTCTCTGCATCAATTTTTAGACCTTTCAGGAGACAAAAGAGAGTAAGAAATGGAAATTATAAACACATTGGGGCAATTTAAAATTTGTTTTAAGTAAATACTTTAGTGGTAAACATTGGTGTCTTTTTTAATACATACTTTTGGTTTCTTTTCAGTCGATGTTGCAAAAGAGACCAACACAAGTCTGGAAAATAATTTGTCTTTACAGGTAGAGGTCTGTGCTGGAGGTCTAAGTTACATACTATTCAAGCATTTCAGAATAATTCAGTCCAAATAGAACACTATTTATTTTTTTTTTTAAGGAGCTTAGAAGTTGTTGACGTACTGAACAGATAACTGGTTTTTTTTTGTTTGTTTGTTTTGTTTTGTTTTGTTAAATGACAGACACAGAGAGAGGGAATAGTTTAATTTAAAAAAGTTGTCCCTTTATTTTCATAGGGAATTTGTCCCGAACCATTGCAAGTTCAACACTAAAATAATTTTCTTTCAGAAAACATGAGAAAAATGCGTTTGGATCAGTCTGTTTTCTGGAACCATTTTTATGTTTCCCAGTAGATATTCTCTTTCAGACTTTGAAATTCCATTCCGTGTAAATCTTTCTTCAGCTCCTTAGGATAAATGGGCCTGAAAATAAAAGTTCTGTGGCCTTCTATATCCTGTTGAAAATGTTGAAAGTGGTTCAGTAGGAGGGCATACCTTTTTGCAGGCTTATGTGGTATTATTCAGAAGGGGTAAAAGGGAAGGATAAATTCAAATTCTGTATTCCAGAGAGACCTTTTCCTTTCAGAAAAGACAGCTGGGAAGGGAGAAACCCAAAGAATGATTGTTGAGACCTCTGAGCAGCGATGATCCCTGCTGCTGGCAGTTTGCAGTTTCCTTAAGGTGGGAGATGCAGAAATACACACATCCTCTGCAGTAAGGTGGAGGCATGAGGCCAACCTACTTCCTGCCTACCTGTGTGCTGTGAAAGCACATTCCTAGTCACAGTGGTCAGGAATGAATTTTCTTTTATTTTCCCATTTCCCTCTGCTGGAGGCAACTGGCCCACGTGGTTCTCTGGAAGGTGGAGGGGAGAATTGCAGTAAATCCACAGACTTACAGATGAAGTGGTGAGGGATCCAGTTGGACAAGTTACTTTTGTAATGCATGGTGTATAGCAGGTTTAGGCCTGAGAGACAGGTGGTGGCTTTGCATGAGAGTTAAGGTGGTCACCTTTGGAAAACCTAAGGGTGTTTCTTTTCATGGGATGCATGGATGAACTGGGCAATAAGAGTGGAAGAGGCTGATATTACCTGGACGACTGATATGTAAAGTATGAGGCAGTAGCTTCCAAGTCTTAAACTGATCTCAGATGTATTGTTCCATTCATGAACTGCAGACTTATCAGTAGTTGTAGTTAAACTGTAGGGAATAATGTGGTGTTGTGGGCTCACCCTGGCAGGCAGCTCTTCCCAGCAGAGCCACCCACTCACTCCCCTGCAGCGGGTGAAAGGGGAGAGTCAGAAGGCTGCAAGTGAGAAAACTCCTGGGTTGAGGTAAAGATACTTTGATAGGTGAAGCAAAAGCTGTGCACACAGGCAAAGCAAAATAAGGATTTAATTACCGACTTCCCATCAGCCAGCAAATATTCAGACATTTTTAGGGAAGTAGGAATTCATCATGGGACATGATGGAGACAAAATCCATTACTTCAGACATTCCTGCTTCTTCCTCCTGAGCATGCTGCTTACACTTTCTGTGATCACTTCATGAATGTGTGAGCCAGCACAGGCAGGCTCTGCTGGGATTTGATTATCTTCAGAACAGGGCAGGAATCTCAGGCATGTTTGATAGGGTGCCTCTTATCACAGGCCTATGTTACCTAAACACAGATGCTTGAGTTGCCTCTTGAAGAAAGGTGAGGTGATAAAATCTAGTTTAGATCCAAAAAACCACAGTGTTTTTTCTGAGTACAGGAAATGCCAAGGACTCCTGTCTTAATTCTGCTCTCTAGTTTAGTAGTGTGTGAGAGCTGTGGAGCACCTGTTACTTCATGCTAGCACATGGGTCCTCCTTCTCAAGATGAAGTCTTATCTTAGTCAGCATGCTTTATAGTGGATTCTTACTGAGTCTGCCAGTTATCTGAAAATGGAATGACATGTATCTGCCAGGTAAATAGGTTTTTTGGTTGCTGACCTGCTGTTTTCTTTATGTAGGTAGCACAACTCGGATAAGAGAGATCTTATTTGGGTGGTAACACTTAATCCTTTTTTTCCAGAATTTTGGTTAGCACAATGATGGTTGAACAGTTTCCTACTGTTTTTAGGGTTTGTTTTGGAACTTAGATATTTTACCTTAATTTAAGATAAAACTAGAATTGGTAGGCAGAGAGGTTATGTCCTTTAAAAGACAACTTGGAGGAAAAGTGTTTTCAACTGTGCAAGTTCTTGTGCAGGTGTGAAATAGAAGCAGTGAGCTTCAAGTTCCTTTCAGTTTGGAAGCTGCTTTTCTTCAAGTTTAACTTGTGTATCAGTTAAAACAGTTAAGCAGGAAAAATAGTTGCCACCTATCAGGTCATGGTCGCCTGTGGGATGGGGAATGGAATGAGCACCCACCATGGAGTGTGGATGGGTGAGTTGCATTTCAGGTTATGTTTTTAGTGGGCAATGAAGCCAACAGTTCTAGAGTCTGTAATTTTTGATAAGCATTGATGAATTTTTGTTTCTAAACTTACCTGTTCGGCAACTTTAAAAAAAGATTTTCATCTTTTAGGCTTCACTCAGAGATCAGAGGTGGCACCTTTAACAATGAAAACCTTATCTGGCCAGTAATGTTTCTCTCCTTAATTTGTATGTGGGAGATGGTGACTAGCGGTTGTTTCATATTAGCCACACATTTTGCACCAGCAGAGTTGATACACTATACAAGGTATTTTATATACAGTGATAAATGCAGTAGCATTTCTGTGCTTTGAGACCTGTATTGTAAAAAGTACTCTTTCAAAATACTTGAGAAATTGGAACTGACACCTGCAACTTCTTTTAGTTATTAAACTGAATCCTCTGAAGCCTTAAGGACTGAAGGGGTTATTCTGATCTCATGTAATGTGGACAGTAACATTTTGCTTATATTTTATTGTAGTGCATACAGTAACTTCTGGTTAAACTGGTTCTTCTTCCCAGTTTAAAAATTTACCCATTCTTTATCAGCAAGGTTCAAAGTACCACTTTGTAAAGTGAAATGTCCTAGGTTTTTATATTTTTAACAGGTTACCGTTGAACAGAGTGGACTAGATGTCCTGCAGAAGGCTTTTCTGATCCAAACTATTGTGGGATTGTAAATAAAATATTTGTAATTTTCTCTATCTGTATTAGCTTTGTAATGTTTTGTATAACATGTTAATTCATTTGGCTTTTGTCAATGGTGGTAATCAAACAATATACACATTCTCTATTCCTAAAACAGGGAGTTGAGAAGGTATAACCCGTGTTTACTTGCTATCAGGGTAGGGAACCTGGAGGACAGTGTTCTGTTTTTGCTGCTACTGCATTTTAAAATTATTATTTAGCTCCCTTTAAGTTTTCAGCTTACAGACAGTAGGGAAATAGTCAACTACAGATGTCGCTGTAGGACACAAAACACACGACGCTGACAGCAGCTCTTTCCAAAGCAAAAAAGGCAGTTTATTAAAATGTGACTCCAGTTTATAGAGCTCTGAAGTACCAGTGTCATTGGAGGGTGACAGTGCCACCTCCTCAATGCCACTGGGCAACCCAACAGTTCATCAAGTTGCTCGTCCCCCATAAAAGAATGCAGACAATAAGTTATTTACATAAAGTGTGTGAGAAAGTTCTGTACAAGAATGTAAACATCAGAAGGCTTTAGAAAAACTTGAAAAATCAGGGCGACACACAAACTCGTACAATCTCTTGTGAGTTAATTTCAGTAAGATGTTATTTGGTGGTAGAGCAGTATGTTTGGACCTAAGCCTTTTGACCCCTTCTTTGCACCAGCCTTGCTGCTGCTTTTGAATGGCTTTGACATGAAAATGTGGGTAGGCTGCTGTTTTATGAACTTTTTAATGCAGTTTACAGTGCTTGTGTTTATAGTTTAAGAGGATCTGCCAGACTAAATGTAGCATGTGAAGGGCCCATGCCTGTTCCAAAAGCCTACCTGCTGCAAGGAAAAAGGGGATGGACAGGCAGGCACGGTTCAGGTGGAGTGAGGGAGGTGTGTATAGTGTCAAGGCCTTTCCTTTGCCATGCAGCCCAAGGAGCACACTGCAGTAGTTGGGAGAGCTGGAAAGAAGCAGTGCAGCTGTTTTTCTCCAAGCTGTCTTTATTAAAAAAAAAAAAAAGGTGAGTGGAGGAAAAGAAAAAATTCTTTTATCTGCTGCCAAAAAATTTCAATGTTACCTTACGTTGAGGGAAAACTGTTTTTCAGTCCGAGGAGAAGAGAGGTGGTGAAGGTTGCTCCCCAGCCTGGCATGTGCAATAATACCTAGAGGTTCACAAGAGCAAGGTTCAGCACGGTGTTTGTGGAGCGTGCTGCTGCTGGTGCCCCTGACCAACCATCTGGCGGGCCTGTCATCCAGCTCTACTCTGGTGGGAAGAAGAGACTTTAAAAAGGGTCTGTTGGAAGAGCTGTGTGGCAGCAGAAATATTATTTATGGCATAAGAACCATGCCCAATTGGTGGTGTGGTGGGGAGATAAACCTGTGAATAAAATGTGGATTTTGCTTGTGCCTCACACAGTTCAGGTGGAGGAAGGAGAACTCCTAGCAACATTTAGCCACATGAGGGTGCTCTGGGGTTTCCAAAACTTGTCTGCTGAGCCACTAAACAAGAACCTCAGAGTGAAGGCTGAGCATGCTTCCAGGGCTATGGAAAAAAGATGTTGAAAAAATCTTTTCCTTCTTAGTGGGAGCCAGAATAATTAGGTGCTTTAATAATGTCAGCAGTGAAACATCTAAATGTTCAGACAGCTGGTTTGTCTGCTCACCCTTCACATCAGGGAGCATGTGTGCAGCAAGCTGCTGCTTTGGTTTTGTGGAGGTGAGAAGATTTTGCAGTTGCCTGCTTCTTGAGCTTGTCACATGCTCTTGTAAACTTGGTCACATCTAGATCTGAATGGTGAGCTTCATTCTTTAAATCTGGCTTAGAAGGGTCTTCTGAAGTTATTTGATCCAGTTCCCTGCTTGAAGCAGGTCCAGTTAGATGAGGTTGCTCAGGCCCTTGTCCGGGTAAGTTGTGAGTATCTCCAGAGATGGAGATTCCACAAACTCTCTGACACCTGTACCAGTGTCTGTCTTCATAATGATAAAGCTTTTCTTCCATCTAATTGTAATTTCCCTCGTAACTCGTGTCTGTTGCCTCCTGTCCTGTCTCCAAGTGCCTTCAAGAAGAGCCTGCCTCTATGATCCACTTCCCCCTTAGATAGCTGTAGGCAACAAGAACCCTTCTCTTAAAGCTGAATGGATCCTCTTAGCCTCTTCATGTATACTCCCTTTAATCATCTTGGTGGCCCACCACTGGGCTCATTTATAGAATCATAAAATTATTTAGGTTGGAAAAGACCCTTTAAGATCAAGTCCAGCTGTTAACCCAGTGCTGCCAAATCCACCACTAAACCATGTCCCTGATCACCGCACCTAATCTTATAAATTCCTTCACATGAGGTCACTCAGCTGCTACCCTGGGCAGCATGTTCCAGTGTTTGACAATCCTTTCTGTGAAGATTTTTTTCCTAATATACATTCCAAACCTCCTCTGATGCAACCTGAATCCATTTTTGCTCATCCTTGCTTGTTACTTTGGAAAAGAGATTGACTCCCACCTGGCTACGCCCTCCTTTAGGCAGGTGTAGGGAGTGATAAGGTCTCCCCTGAGTGTCCTTTTCTCCAGGCTAAAGACTCCCAACTCTCTCAGCTGCTCTTCATCAGACTTGTGTTCCAGGCCTTCTCCATTGCCCTTCTCTGAACATGCTCCAGCACTTCAATATCTTTCTTGTAGTGAGGGGCCCAGAACTGGAGATAGGACTTGAGATGTGGCCTCAGTAGTGCCAAGTACAGAGGGTCAAGCACTACTCTCATCCTGCTGGCCACACTATTGCTGATGCAGGCCAAGGTCATTGGCCTTCTTGGCCACCTGGGCACATGTTTGCTTGTGTTCAGCAACTGACAGCTACAGGCACTCCCAGGTCCTTTTCCAGCAGGCAGCTTTCCAGCCACTCTGCCCTAGCCTGTAGCTCTGCATGGGGTTGTTGTGACTGAAGGCACTTGGCCTTTTGACTGTCATACACTTGGCCTCAGCTTATTGATCCAGCCTGTCCAGATCCCTCTGCAGAGCCTTCCTACCCTCCATCAACACTCCCACCCAACCTGGTGTCATCTGTGAACTTGCTGAGAGTGCGCTCCAGTAGGGAACTCCAGTAGGCCAACGTCTTTCTTGTACTTGGAAGCCCTGAATGCATTACTCCAGATAATGTGTCTTGTGGGCATTGAGTAGAGAGAAATAAACATCTCCATCCTTCTGCTTGCCACACATTTGCCCAACTGTACAGCCTCAAAACTGATTGATTGCCTTTACTGTGGGTGTACACTTTGACTCATGCTCAAATTGTCTGCCATGCTACCCTCTGCTATTCTGTGAAGCTGTTCTTCAATGAGTCAGCCGTCTGCACCAGTACTGTGGTGTGGTTACTCCTTCCCAGCTGCACAGTAACCCTGAACTTCATGATATGCCTGTCAGCCCATATCCTCAGACTAAGATCCCTTTGAATAGCAGTGCTGTCCTCAGTTCATAGAATCATAGAATATTCTGAATTGAAAGGGTTCCACAAGGATTACTGAAGTCCAACTCCTGGCCCTGTAGAAGACAGCCCCAAGAATCAGACTGTGACCCTGAGGGTGTTACCTAGACACTTTTTGTACTCTGTCAGGCTTGGTGCTATGACCACTTTTCAGAGGAGCCCAACCATGCTTTGGATGAAGAACCTTTTCCTAGTATCAAAACTAAACCTCTCCTGACACATCTTCATGCTGTTTCCTGAGGTCCTGACACTGGTCAGCAGAAAGAAGAGACTGGCATCTGCCCTTCTGCTTCGCATTGGGATGAAGTTGTTTATTGCTTACTCTCCCTGATTTGGTGTTCATGAATTACCATCATCCAGGTTGTTAATGAAAGATATTAAAGAGCACTGGCCCTAGTATTAATCACTGTGGGCTGCCTTGTAACTGGTCGTAAGTGGTATGTTTTTCCTTTGAGAGGAGAAGTTCTTTTAGCCTGATGATCCAGCCAATTTTCTGCCTTTTTTATTGTCCACTAACCAATCGGTAATTCGTTAATAAAGATACTGCAGGAGGCTGTCAGCAGCCTTGTTAAAAGTACTGTAAACAATACCTGCTGCTCTCTTCTTGCTCTTAAAACCATGAATTCATAGAATGTTAAGGGGTTGGAATAGACCTCAGAAGACCATCTAGTCCAAATCCCACCACCATGGGCAGCATGTTTCCCCTAGACCAGGTTGCTCAAGGCCTTATCCAGCCTGGCCTTGAACACTTGCCAGGCATCCACAGTCTGCCTAGGCAACCTGTTCCAGTGTCTCACCACCCTCACAGTAAAAAATTTATTCCTAGCATCTAACCCAAATTTCCCCTCTTTTAATTTGTACCCATTACTCCTTGTCCTATCACTGCAGCTGCTGAAGAGTCCCTCTCCAGTTGCTGGTAGACTCCCTTCAGATATTGGAAGGTTGTCGTCTCATAGGTCAGGTTGGTCAGTTGCAGTTTGCGCTTGATGAAGCCACGCAGGCTGTCTTGGTTAATTTCTCATCCTTCCTGTGTTTTGAGGTGGCTTCCATGAGGACTTCTTCCATAACCGTCCCAGGGATGAGGTTATCCTGACTGGCCTGTAGTTCCCTGGTCTCCTCCTTGCAGATAGGTGTGATTTTTTTTTATGTTTCCTTCCTCCTGTCCCCAGTAATAGAAAATCTCTCACAGTACCATGATCTTTCAGAGATGATGGCCTAGCCTTGCAAAGACATAAGCCTGCACCCTCAACACCCCCACATGCATCCTATCTGTGTCACTTGTAAATTTAGGTAGTCCCAAACTCCTGCTTTCCTGTTCCTGGGTACTGCTTCACTCCCTCAGCTTTGTTGCTAGCAGGTCTGAGGAGCTGTAGGGGGCAGACCTCACCAGCAAAAGCACATTAAAGCATTATAAATGCAAGAAGGCAAGAGGTGAGTTTAGAGCCATGGTGACAATTAGTTATCTTACTTTCATGGTGATGTCCTGCTTTGCTGCCTGTCAGCTCTCCTTCAGTTTCTGTAAGCAAAAAAGTGAGAAGAGAAATGATAATTTTCTAGATGATGGCCAAGTTGCCAGTTCAGTGCAAAAGATATAAGTGAAGACATTTTTAAAGTGTGATTCAACTCCCCACAGACTTCAGAATAAACTTTCAGGCTGAGGGGCTTTTAATTGTTAGTTAGACACATTGATAGCTTGCTTTTTTAGTTTCCTAAGTGGCTTATAGCACTGGCTAGCATGGTGTGTGCTTAAAGAAGCACTGTTGCCCAGTGCTGCCTGCTCAGACGTAATGGATTGTCTAGACACCTTGCTAGGGAGAAAACTTCTGGTTGCAACACATTTTTATGATATGGTTATAGATTCTGGAACATCTGGATTTTGTAGATTTCATGAGTTTTTAAAGAACCTTATATTTGCTTTTAGGTAAGTGGTATGGAATCAACAATTCAACAAATGAGCATGTCTTCAAAGTCAACATTTGCCAGTATTAAAGTTCTGTCATGTACAGGAGATGGGGTATAGCTTGCATTCATGCTGCTGACTCTCTGTCTATACTCTCTAGGAAAGACAGCTGTTGTCACTTGGGAAAGCTCATTTGATATGTTAGGGTCTTCTGTTGGAAATGAGCCTGCTGAGAGAACCATAGCCACTGCTCTATGCAGTGGGAGGAATGGACAATGAGGTGACCAGAAGTGCTGAGCAGGGTGGCAGCACTCGGCTGGTCCCAATTAAAATGCTACATGGGGCAGGTGTGACATTAGATGTCTAAGCTGTCATAATTTGCTCTATGAACTGTATTTGGAGGTCATGCTTAAGGTACAATGTGATTGTACCTTAAGCATAGCCTGATGGATTTGTTCACTACATTTTATGTCCTATATGTTTTCTTAGCTGTATTTAATTATTTAAAATTGCTGAGAATATGAAGTTACTAGTTTCTAGTAAGCTAGAAATAGGGAATATATTTAATAAATCAGTACTTCTGAAACTCTTATAAATAATGACATTTAAACAAGGCATTTCCTGATGCTGGAGATGGAAAGGCACTTATCACTGAAACATCAGTGCTTTGCCATTTTCATTGCTGTATCAACAGAAAATAAAATGAACCCTTTTCTATTTTGACACAAATGTCAGGCTTTTAACCTGTAATGCAGTACACTGACCATCCTGGACTGAAAGCAATTTGTGATAGCTTTATTTTCTGAAAAGATTCCCATTTTACCTCCACTGCACACTCCTGCTTTGCAAGCAGTGATACACCAAAGGTTCATTGGAAAAGTATTTTCAAACTCTAGGAGGATGTTTCAAGTGAGAGAGAAGAGAGGCACTCTCCCTTGTCTGTTTGCTTTTAAGAGATGACACAGGAAATTCTATTTCGTGTCCCATCTTGGAAGCAGGAAAATGAAGCTGTAGAACCTAGGTACTCTGTATCCCATGTGAATGCTGAGCAGGGATGAATTAGGGCAAGGAGCTTAGGTGCTCCTGCTTTCCTGTGTGTTCTTGATCCCCTGTTGCCACCACAAGAACGTGCATGCAGTTGGCTCTGTTTGAGATGAGGCTCTGCCTCATTGCCCATTTAGTTTGTGTCTGTCTCTGCCCCTGAAAGTTTTTAGCCCTGTAAGGATTGGAGCTGAGCACTCCTTATACAGGCTGCTTTGCATCATGGCACTTGGATGGGATATGAGAGACTGAGATGGAAGCCTCTGCTTGCACAGGTAAGTCCAAGTGTATTAGTGTGAGTAAAGTGGCTCTGATGGTTTCTTGGTAAGCCAGGCTGCAGACAGGAGAGAGTAAGCCCTCAGTGGGAACCTGAAGCCTGCATCCTAACTTTTAGGCTGTTTAGGTACTGCTGGTTGCCCGTCTTTTAATGTTACTGATTTTTTCCTGACTTGGGATGGAGAAACATCTGAAATCTCAGTGTGTTCTATAACAGAAAAAGGCACTCTGTCTGGGTCTGTCCATGACTTGCTGACTGGCCTGCAGAAGCTGAAGGTAAGCTAGTCTTTCCCCATGAATTGCAAAGGGCCTGAATCTGATGCTCAGTCTGGTGGGTTGGACTCCAGATCTCAAGTCTGATGAGATTAATACTGCCTTCTGTGGTGCTGAGATCAGCACCGTGTCAGGGAAAGCTGCCTGCCTCATGAAGTTTTACTTACTGATTTTCTTTTGCAATAGTAACTTCACAGCTGGCTTTATCTGTTTTTATTTTTTGAATAATTTTTTATGAACCAAGGTGTGCTGAAGAGCAAACACCAAACCACACATCCTTCTGGTGTGGTTGCCGAGTTGTTACTTCTGATGCTTGTTACTTAACAGATGCCCAAAGAGTGACTTAGGAATGCTGAAGAGAAGAAACTTGTTTACCAATTATTTGTCGGTTCTGTTCCTTTGTGTTGGGGAGGTGGACATTGTTATGGGAAGTGGTGCAGACCTTGGCAGTAAGTGTGAAGGCTGTTTGATTGGAATGCTGTGGTGGAGCAGATTTGGCCTATGCATCCACTAATGTTTATCTGCACTGAGATGTGATGGTCAACTTCCAGAGACAGGCAGTACATCATCTTCCCCCTGCCTTCCAGCTTGATACTTTTTACTGTTGCATGCACCTGATACAGATTATTTATTATTGGGGCAAATTATTTAGACATTTAGAGGTGTGACAGCACAGTGTAGAGCAGTGCTGGTTTGCAGCCATATTCCAGATTGCAGCCAGGACTGCTGGAGGGTTGTACTAGACATTGTATCAAGGAACAGACAGAATGAAGGTGGAAGGATTGTTTTATAGGTCATAGCAGTTCCTGAATTCACTTCAGAGTCTTGTCCCACCAACAGCTGTTCCCCTTTCAAGGCCCAAACCATCTCCCTTTCACTTCTAAACACTGTACTTCATTAAAGCTGATGAGGAAATCTTATACAGTAAAAGGTTATTTTCGCTTTGTGCAAAGAAAGGTTAGTGTTGGAGCTGCCTTTGCAAATAATGATTTAAATTACCAAGCAAGAAATATGGTAATAAAATAAATTATTTTGTGTCTTTACTAAAGAAAGTTTTGTTCATGTGGTGATATGTGTAAATAGAATAACTATATTTTAGTAATGATCCATTTAAATTACATTTTTATAATCTTAAAAAAATAATTAAATGGTCAAATATTGCATTACTTTTACTTGTAACTTATAGCAAGCTGTTAGGGTTGAAAATTGATTTAAAATAGAAGTGCAAAATGACTTAAATTATAAAAAGGTAAATGAACTGCAGTGTTTGTTCTGAAGGTTCATTTTGTGGAAATGTTTCTTTTTAAAGAACAAATGAAGTGGATATTATTTTCAGATAGATTTTCAGTAAAATTAATTTACTATTTTTGTCTCATTCTTTTATACTCTCAGTTGCTATTCAGAGACACAAGAACAAAGCAGATGTTCCTCAGCTCTAATCAGTTTCTTGTTCTGGAATAAATGAGATATTTTTACTAAGGAAAACTGAAAGTATAAAAATTGTTCTTGCAGAAGTAGACAAAGCCTTCTAAGCTCTGGCTCCAGTGCACCAGACAGTAATTCTTCAGATGTAGTATTTGACTCACTAAAGCTATGCAGTAGTGATTTAAATGATGTTGATAGGATGGGAAATATAGACCTCATTAGAAGGGTGCATAATCACATTACAAAATTTGATTTTGTTTTATGCTTCAGAGCAAATGTTTTTAGCTTCAGAATGTTATCTTGTAATTAAGAGAATGGTGTGCAGTCTCTGTCTGTAGGAGGAGGTGACATAACACTGAGCGAGGTTGGGAGGAAAGGATGTAACTTTGCTCTTCGCGAGAAGCTGCTTCCTGTATGGTCTCAAATCAGCAGCAGAAGAGTTTTGGTTTTCTTTTTAGTGAATCGTGAATTTATGGTGAGGGGCAGCATGTACACAGTCTCCTTCCAAACACTTGGATTACTAGTGAACAGCATGTTTTCCTCCATGTGGGAAGGAAACAGCTAGAACAACTATAGGAGAGAACAACTATACCACCATAATTCCTGAAGTTACGAAGGTCTCCTTTCAGATGCATTTATTATGTGCCCTACTTTCTCTTTGCTCTGCTCTGCGATCAGTATGCATTACATCTCTGCATCAGGATCCTATGTCTCCTCCCATGAGTGGGGGAAAGATTCCAAATCCCAGAATTCAGTTCTGACAGATTTATTTTTACTTTCATTGTACGTTTACAAAAAAGGGTCTTGTTCATCCTGACCAATTCCGTGGAGAAATAGAAATCTGTGAAAGGAAGACTGAGTATTTCATGGAAACATTTTTCATTTTTAAAAGCTGCTTAAAGCTGTCTTTTTTACTATTACCCGTTGCAGCTCAGAAGTCTGAAGAGAATTTGGGAGATGGAACATTTTAAATATTCAGAACTTCTCTGTTTCTTTGTGTAAGGTATGAGTGTCAGGATTTTTTTCCCATCAAAATCAGGACCAGTGCTGCTGTTTCTAATATACATAGACTGCTTTGGTGTTAAACACACTTCAGTAGCCCTTGGAAGTTTGCTGTGTTTTTTTGTGTGTGCATGTGTGCCTAGCTAATCTTTAAAACCTGATAATTATCTCTATGATAAAAATTATGCCATCCTCTCCTTTCTTAAAGTGGTTTTTAGTAGGTTGCTTTGTAAGTGTCACAAACTGCAGTTGTTGGTAGGTAATTTTTTTCCCCTCCTTATCTCCAGTTTGTATAGCCTTTGGAAAAAAAACAGTTGCTGGTCTTGAAATTCTCTCCTTCCCATCCCCCCCTTTTTTTTTTTTTTTGTCCATTTATACAAAACATGACCAACTTGCAGTGACTCCTTGCTTATGTCAGTGTTTTCCACTGCTGCCCTTTCTTGTCTTTGCACCCCTTGGCATGTAAAAATCAGGAGGAGTTATTTAAAAAAAAAAGTATTTTGCCTTAGATTTTTTACTGTGTCTTCAGTGACGTTATTTACTCCCTAATGCCTTTCTTCACCCCCTGTTGAGAGTAGGTTGTGGTAGAACAAGTAACTGCACTCAGGGAATAGAGCAAACTTAATACAGAAATGGCTTAAAATAGTCTTGTACACAAGTTCCTCATTTAATTTTTGTGTACACTAGGTGTAAAGAATGCTATTCACTGTTTCTTCACAGCAGAACTCAGAAATGTAGTGAAGATTTTGTGCATAGGATTGTTGTTTGAAGCTCATTGTTTATGGTTCACCTGTCATCATTCTCCACATCCCCTGCACTCCTGAGTAGACAATGTGAAAGGGACAACAGCAGTGGAGGGCAAATCCCAGAATCACTTGGCCAGGGATAAAAGGATGGTGCCCTGTGGTGGCAAAGTCATCTCTCTGGTGAACACTTCCATTGCACTCTCTTCTGCCTGTTTTGGTTTGAAGGTCTTTTGTTGTCCTCTTTAAAAGTAAAAATATTTTTAAAGGGACATAATAGCCAAAGTCTTTTGACTCTAGCAATGGTTGGGTGCCAGGATGCTTAGCAGCAATGCTGAAGATATTCTTGATCCTCTTTTTTCCCCCCACTCATTCTTGCCCCCTCACTTGGACTGAAAGAACAGTTTGTGGGATTATGTTTTAAACTGAATAAGTGAACCAATCTTGCTTAAAATGCAGGTTTGTTCTTTTCTTCTGTATGTAAAATCTTTAAAAAAGAAAGAAAAAAGCACACATTTTGTGGCTTCAGTGGGAAATGCTTCAGGGAGCTAAAGAGTTATCCTGTTAGAGACTGAGGAGGATAAGAGGAGCTTGAACTTCTTCTGGGAAATGTGAATAATTTGTGAATGCACACCTATGTCACCACCAAACTCTTCATGACAGAGCCACTTAAATCAACTACCTTTTGATCTATGTCTTGAAGGATTTTTAGCTTCAGAGCACTGAACTGCAGACACAAGGTGTTCAGAAAATGTGGTATTCAGAAGTGCACCTTACATAAAAAAACACTACTTTTGTCAAAACAGGAATTTATCTCTGGTCAAACTAAACAGCTGGGAAGTTGAAGGGGAAATTCTGTTTCAGGGAAGCTCTGTCTCACTTGGCTCCTCTGCTGTAGTCAGTAAAGCAGTCTGCAAGCACTCAAGTGAAACTCTCTACTGGTCTCCTGTCCTGTAAATTCTTTCTGCTGGTACAGTGGAAAAGTTGTTTGGTGTCCGTATACATTTAGATTTGTGCATTAGACTTGAGATTAGACTTGTTGTAAATAGGATGAGTTTTGGTTTAATGATTGTGAGAGAACACTGAAGGCATGGAAGTTCTGGAAAACCTGCTACCAGAAATCCTTTTATTCCTTTTTCCCTAGAAGGTTGCATGGAGACTGGAATTACTGCCAACTTTATCTGCCTATATATGTATATATTTTTTTTTTAATAGCAGATGAATTTCCATAGTCATCTTTACACTTAAATGATGCTTATAGTAACAAATGAGAAGTTATAAGTTGAGATTTTTTTGCTACTGTTGGTCTGAAATTTGTGAATTTATTGTTGGTGATAAAGGTTGTCACCAGTGAATAGTCATGTCTTCACAAACACAGATAGTTAAATTATTTTAACAAATTTGGTCAAAATTGGTCAGAATGTAGGAGATGCTTCCAGACCTGAGTGGGTAATAGCTTCAATGACGCACTGCCATAGGACATGGAAAAGCTTAGGTGGAAGGTCCTTAATTCAAATCAGAGACATTAAAAGTTTAAACTGATTTCCCAGATCCCATCTGTATGTTTGCCTCTCTCTTCATCCTCCCTCAAATTTCCCAAAATCTTTCTTTTTATTCCAGCATAGAAAAAAAATCGAGAAATACAATTTTTTTTAATATGGGATTCTTTTTCACCAGCCTACCATATTATTATTAACTGTAATAGATATTTTGAAAGGAAGCTCTATGAAATGGAGTAGATTGTGCCATCATTTTGAGATGTTAGCATCTTTGTAATGCAGTTCAGATAATTAAAGAAAACTTGTCTGACATTTTCATATGTGTAGCAGGGAACGGGCAGAGGAGAGAGGTGAATGAAAAAAAGAGGTGAAAGCTTCCTACAATTTCCTCCATGCATGTGATAACTTTAAAGTATTCAACTATCAATACTAAAATGGGTTACTCTGAGGTCAGCTGAGGTAATGGCCAAGAGATGTTTAGCAGGCCACATTGTTTTAGTAAACGAGGCTAATGCACAGGGCATTCTTTTGTTTAAACACTAAATTACTAGGGCCAGTTTGGGGGCTAGAATTTGTCTTGGCTGGTGGTGGGACCTAGGAAACAAGGATTAAACTTGCCTCCAAAAATCCTAATTGAGATGAGTTAGTATTTTTATGAAGAGTGTTTAGCTTTATGTTGTTTACATACTTACATATGCATTTATGCGTGGCTGACTTTGGTGTCTGAAAAAAAAGCACAAATGCCTTTTTTTGTGGTGTCTTAACAGCAGAGGAGATAGGGTCTCAGGCAAGTAAAGCTCAGACAAGGCTGAAAAAGAGGGACACTCAGCAGCATTTTTCTGAGAGATCTGCAGTTCAAAAGGTGGTAAAGTGTTACCTGGCAGTTACTTCCAGAGTTTCTGGGAGTAACTTGCTGCATTATACATGCAACCTGACATTGTAATCTCTGGCACGGTGGAATCTGCGTCAAACTGCATCTGGTCTAATGCACAGCTTGGTTTTGTAATGTTTAGAAGAACTTTTATTCATTTCTTTAATTACAGTCTTTAAATGAGAAAGGGCATATTGTTTCTAATATTATAGTAGTCTTGATATCTTCTGAGACTTAAGCTGCAAAGAAAAGGTTTCAGTAGTCTTCAAAATAAATTAAACTGTTTTCAAATAGAGTTTATAACTCCCAACTACAAGAATTTTAGACTCAAGGCTGCCTGCTCTGCAATACTTAATTTACTCCATTTTAGTCTTTATTGGAGGCCTTTGTATATTGCCTGCTAGGGCTGTGGGTGTATCTTTGATAAACTATGCAGATGATAGTGTAAAATATTGTTAAAATTATTGGAGAAATAGAAACTTGGTACTACATGTTCTTCTTGCTGTGACATTCTCATAATCCCTGCTTATCTTGCTGTCAGAAAAAGAAATCTCTTTCTGTAGTTAGCATAGAAAGGCGTATCTGGCCAAAAGAAGAGTGAGCTTATCTCTTATCTGCTGCCTCCATCATTGGCATGGTTGGGAGCAAAGACCTGACTTCATAGCTCTGCTTGAGGGTGAAGGGTTGGGGCACTTCTTTAGTTTGATTTGCTCTGGGGTTTTTGATGCTCCTGGTGTAGGAGGTGAGCAGAATTGAGTGTATTTGTAGAGGAAGCAGAGGCTGCCCAGAGTCATCAAAACTCTGCTATGACATTCCCTGGGCTTTCCATTTCACTGCCACTGCTGCAACTTTAGAGGAGGATTTCCTCCTGGGGTCTGTGCTCCTTCTGAGTCACATGGCTTCTAAAGCTGTTCATGCTGCTTTCATTCCACCTCTCAAATACAGAGCTTATTTCTGTAGATCTGAATCCTTTGGGCCACAGCTGTCTTATTCCAGTGGCTTTCCAAGCCTCATGATCTGCCTAGTTTATTAAGCTGTTTTTCTTCATTGGTCATAATTGCTGCTGTTGAGGCTATCTCATGGACACAGTGACTAAGAAGAACAGTCAGTTCTTCTCCAGTGCATTGGAATAGAAAGGAGAGAGGCTTTTATACTGAGCAGGCAAGAGTAACAGCAACACAGTAGAGAGTTGCAGTAGTGATGCTAGTGGGGAAGCAAGTCTTTACAGGGGGAATATAGGACTGTAAGTACCTTGATTTAGATATATCTAGCCTTAAGTTAAGTGCCCTGCTCTTGTAGCAATATTTGCATGTGTGTGGTGGTTGTCTTTTTTTCTTCTCCTAATCTTACTGGCCTATTAGTATACCAGGAGTAGAAACCTGATGCTTTCTCTCAGCTGGACTTGGGAAGCAAAGAATTTGGTTAGCATATGTTGCAGAAAGTACAGTGGTAGGGGGATTGCATGTGTACCTGCTGCAAGATTGCCTCAAAAGCATCTTCCATCTGGAGTAACCCAAGAAACGTCCTTGCCTTGGAAGAGAAGTCCAGAGTACTCTTCTGCATGCTTTTCGTTAGAGGGACCAGGGTAGGAGTTTGCTTCTGGCTGCCCCCAGGTTGGTTACACTCATTCTGCAGTGATGTTCAGAGATGGCTGAGCTGAGCTGTACTGCTCCATGAGGATTTCCCAGCTCAGCTGGCATTCACCAGCAATTTCCAAGCCCAACAGTTGGAACCTTGCTCACAGATACTACACTTGCTAAAACTTCCTCTGTATTAGAACAAAAAAATCTTTGTTCTCCCCTGCTTGCTTCTATAATTTTGCTTTCTTTTTCATGCTTATATATCAGCAGTGCTGTGAGGAAGAAGCATGCATGTGTACGCAGGCATATTTAGGTATAAACACACAGATTAAAATGTTGACAGGGCTGGTATCAATGCAGCACAACTAATATAAATAATTCTGCATTCTTTTGTAAGACAGTGGAAATTCTCAAAGATGAGGTAAAGATCAATCTAATTTTATGGGTTTATATAACTGCATTTTTCTCTATTTTTTTTTTTCTTCTTCACTGTGAGATTCCCATAAACTGAAGCTGTGTACAAGGCAAATTATACTGCAGATAGCACAGCGAAGGCTGTCAGCTGCACAGAAGGTGCCCAGGGTATGAATATTTTGATACAGCTTTTCATTCCTATTGTCATGTGTGTTGTTAGCAGCAGGGGTAAAACTTTCAAAATAAATTGTAACTGGTAAATTCCTGCTCTTTAAGAGTCACAAAATAGTCAAGATAGGTGCTATCACTAATTATCCCTAGTGAGGATCACTGTGCTAAGTGGTATTCAAAGATTCTCCTAAACCAAAGGCTGTAAAATCAGGGAAATAGCACATTAATAGGAAAGGCAAGGTATTAAGAAACAGGGTGTGGATTGTTTCACTTTTTCATATGTACTAGTGCATTTATGTCAGATTTTTCTGAAGTAGTTATAACTCACATGTGTTTCTTAACTGTGCAATCGCTAATTACCTTTGGTGAGGAGCTGGAGTGGACCCTGCAGAATCCAAAGGGCAGAGCAGTTAGAGCAGATAGAGCAGTTGCTGATGCTTGTAGGTGTGTGCTGGAGGACAGTGTGGAATATGAGTGAGAAGCCCTGGAATGGGCAGGATAGTGCTGAAAAAATGTCAGCCCACTTATGTGTAGTGTTTTTGAGAAGGAGGAGGAAGAGCAGGTAATAACCCTGATAGGAGGGAAAAAACATGAACCTGATGTGACAAAACAGAGACCCAGCATAGAAGATTGTGAAGCTACCTAAAATAAGGCAAAGAAAATCAAGGCAGGTACTTGTCTTCAAACTAGAGAAAATGGCTGAGGGGAGATAGGGATGATGTTGTTGTAGAGGAGGTTTCATAACATTTGAACTTCTAATCTCAGGTGTTCTGTCCCCCATCAAGTCCTGAAAGCTCCATTGAGCTTTTAAAAACAAAAGTTCTTTGTATGAATCTTCAAGGTTTGTGTGGGTCAGGCTTTCAGACTTTTTCTGTCTGATTAAGATTTGACATTTTCCCCCTCTCACATGAAAATCTGCTGGTTACTTTTTGTTGACTAGAGGACTCATGTTGGGCCTTTAGGGAGAGTCAGATACTAAGAGGAGTGGCTTTAATGAACAGACATTAGTCTAGATGTGGCCCAGAGAAGGCACTGTATGAACCAAGGGATGTCAAAGATGGATTCCATTGGAAGAGAGTTATTTGTTTGGCTGGTGTGATATTCTCAGAAGAGGTTCAAGATCCTCCAGAATGTTTTGCTCCTATCTTGCATGGGCTAGAGAGGAAAAGTTTGGGTACAGGTCGGTGTGAAGACCAGATAGAAGGGAATGTTTGAGAGATGCTGAAATAGTGCTGTGACAGGGCTGAGCAGATAGCTAAATGTTGCAGGCACAGGGCCTGCAAGGCCTCCCTGGCGGTCAGCAGCCTGAGACAGGAAATGCTTTGTCAGCATGACTGACCAGAAGGGCCCCTGTTCTGCCTCCAGACCCTCGCTTATCTCCCTGTAAGCCTATAGGTCATATTCGCCTCAACCCTTACCATTGGACAATTTCCAAAACCCCAAAACCCTATAAAAACCCCTACTTCTGTCCAGTCTGACGGAAGAGCTGTCACTGATCCCCTTCGTAGAAGAAACCAATAAAGGACATCTCTGTGGAACTTCACACAGCGCTTCTCCTTCTCTCCCTGCGTCTGCCTGAGGCACCTAGCAAGCAAAGGGCTGAAATCACCAATGAGCTGATAATCACTGAGAGCTGATATCACTTGAGCTTGCTAAGGTAGCCTGTGGCTGGGAGCTGCTTGGGAACTTGGACAGGCAGTGCTGAACAGGACTGCGCTATCCAGGCCCGTGGCAGCTGCCGGGGATAGCCCAGACAAGGCGAAACACCGCAATACCTAAAAGTATCTCAGAGTTTGAGAAATTTCTAGGTCATGGGTGTGAAGGAATGGAGATGAAAAGCATTGTCTGTTTATAGACAATGTTCTTTCAAAAAGACAGTGGTTTGGATTAGAGGCAGAAGTTTCTCGTGCTAAACTCTCCTTTCTTCTCTTTTGTACCATGAATGAAAGATGACAAGTCCCTTCTCAGTCCCAGTGAGTGGAAATGCTGGCTTCAGACAGCATTTGCACGTTTCTGTCAGTTCTTAAAAAAGGAGGAAAGAAAATCTAAATGTATCAGTTATCACTGTCTGTCTGTAATGCTGCTTCCTTTCTTCCTTCTACTTTCTGGAAGGAAAGGGTGCCTAGCTGGATATGTGGAACATGAGAGTGAGAGAAAAAGTTTCGGATCACCCAATAACAGTCATGCATAGTCTTACTGCTTGTCACCCCAGTTATTTCTTGGGTGCCCTGTGGGGTACTCAGTAATTTCAGAACAGAGCATCAGAGAAACCCAGGTTCTAACTGGGAGCTGCTCACAATAAGCAAGGTGAGGAGTGCTAGCCAGCATGCTTCTCTGCAGTCCTGTTTTTAATGAGACAGCTGAAATCAGGATTGCCAGGGAGACAGATAATGCCTGAGGCAAATGTGTGAGGATTTGCTGCAGCTGAAGAGCTAGGAGTGTAGAAGTCTCCTTTTCAGAATCCACTGCCTGGACCCAACCTCTTGTGGCAGGTGCCTTGCAAGTCCTCTTTAGAGAATGTGGCAAAATTTATTTTTAAGATGCCACTGCTGAGTGCAGGAGCTGTGTATAGCTTAGAGCACTTATTGGACGTGTGACAGGTCTGAGTTGGTTTCTTTTGTCAGCCTGGGGATACAAGTCTGCATCTTCCAGCTGTCCAAAGAGTTGCCCTTGTAGCTGGGCTGGGATGAGGAGCAGCAGCATATTTGCCTGCAACTGAGAGCTGAACGTCTTTTACAGCAGAGACCATGAGTTCTGGAGATGAGCAGAAGAGCAAATGAGGGATAGAGGGATTGTACTGTAGCCCAGTGGCTGAGACCCACAGGCACCACAGAGTGTTGCAGGTTGTGCTTCTGCATTTTCAAAGTGTGTACATTTTACAGGAAACAGACCATGGATAATAATCTGAAATAATTCACAGCCATGAATGCATTTTGTAACTGTTCCAGGTTGGATATTTTACTGTTATCAGGCTCTTTCACAGCATCTAAAGCCAGGTTTTGGATTGTGGTGTTGTTGAGGGAGGCGTTGGACATCTGACTGTTCGGGCTGGACTCCTTTGATTGTGTGGCAGGAACAGGTCAGGTGGGCAGGCACTGTAGTTGACAGCCAGATGATGGAAATCGGATGTCCTTTGAACAGCACCACAGTCTCACAAAAAGTAAGAATTAGGTGTATACCAAGGCATAGGAGGATTAACTACTGAGTCATCTGTTTAGAAGGGCACTCAGGGGTAGGGACTGTATGCTTTCAGAAGGAGTTAGTGACAAGTGCTTTTCATACAGGAGGTCAAGAGTTTAGTTACAGGAGGCAGTTTGGGTGAGTGATTGTGATGTAATGGCGTTCACTAAGGAGTGGGAGAGAGGGTAAAACCAGCAGCCTTCGTGAGAAGAAAAGAATTTATTTCCTTGTCAAAGCTATACAAAAGGCTCAAATGCAAACTCTCCCACATTGCAAAGACAGGCAGTGGAAATTGCAGGCTTTTCCTTGACATCAAAACTAGGAAAGAGCCAACCAAAAAGGAGGAGCTGGGTCAAATGTCTAAGGGCAAGTGTAAGTGAATGTAGTGCAAGGATGTAGGTACAGAATTAGGTCAAGGCACAAAATAATATGCAACTAGTAAGAGAAATTGAGAGCTACAGTAAATAATTTTTAGGATGTCAAAGTCTTTGCTTCACTTTCCCAAAAGGAACTGGCATGGTATCTGGCTTGGTATAAAATGTTTCTTGACTAAAAATAATGTAACTGTTTGGACCTCTGTGTCATCCTCACTTGAAAGTTGATACTGTGGACTCTTCTTTGTGTCACTTGGCATCTATCCCACAGCAGAATATTGAAGTTACTACTTGCATTTTGGCCCTACTGGTAATAACCATTGTTATTTACAGTGCTGTCTCTGCCTGCTTTACATTTTTCATCTCTGACATGCAAAGTGCCTCCCAGAGGAGGTCTTTTAATCTCATCCTTCTTCACCCTCAAGCTGTGTAGAGTTTTCTCCAGTCAGCCCACAAAAAAGCTACCAAGCTGCTCCTTCTCCCAGCATTAATAGGATTTTCCGACATAAATCTCTGATCTATCAATGGATTAACATGCTTAAAATGCAATTCACTGAGTGGTTTAAAGAGCTCAACCACGGGTAATAAAATACAGTACTTTTCACCACAGTAATGCTAATTCTGATTCACACAGGATGTTAGTGACTGGGAATTACTGCTTGAACTGCATCAGCTTAGAGTGGTTATAAACCCATGTCAGGAATTTCTCACTGGGCAGGATGGAGTGAGCTGTGCAGGCAGTGCCTTCCCATTTCAGGGAGTAGAAAGATATGCATCCACATTTAACTTAGACAGTTTTTAAGATGTTTGCTACAAATAAATGGTGGTACAGTAGGATTTCTTGTTTTGTCCTTCTAAGGAAAAGAGATGATGGGGGGAGCAAAAATCCCAATATGATATTTGTCATTCATACTTTTCTTCAAACATGAAAAACGTTTGCAATAATATGTATAATTTAGTTCAGTTCTCAGATTACATGGTCTGGGACACGGATTGGTGTTCTCTGCCTATCTTCTTGGAATAGGACTGGTTTGCACACAAATGAATTTTATTCTGTTTTTAAAACTACTTTTTTTTTAAGCATTTAAGTTTGTTTTTTTTTTTTTGCACATACCTGTCACTGTATTCAGCAGAATCAACAACTTTTTTCTTTAAAAAAACATCACTTCCATTACAGAACTAATGTGTTTGGACTCCCTTGAGAAGGGAGCTGCTTGGAAAAATGAGTCACAGTTTATTTCCAGACCTTGAAGTGATGGGTGTGCAACTTTTTTCCCTCTGAATTTTTGAAACCATTTCTCAAAGAAAAGAAACTTTAGCCTTGGTTAAAAAGAAGAAATCATGTGGCAAAACATTTTAGCAGTTCAAATAAAGGCTAAAGAAACTACAACCCTTATGGAAAGTCAGGTGTTTCATTCTCTTTTTTTTTTTTTTTGTAATGCAGTGTAGTGGTGTTTAGTGTCCTAAAATAGACTTCTGCATCTGGAGAATACATCTGTTAAGTAAAGCAATTAGTGATTATATATTGGGTTGTTTTTACAATAACTAGATGTTTTTCTGCAAAAATATTACCAAGGTTATGATTGCTCTTATCTCTTTTGTCTTCTCTTCCGTTCTTTCTTAACTATATTAACAAGCAAAATTTATGGCAGAAACAAGAGCTTATAAACTGCTACAGTGAAGTGGAGATTATCTAGCATCATGATAGTTTTGAGCAAAATAGAGTCTCTGTGCTAGTAATTAGTTTTCCTGCTTCAGCTGAAATCCTGTTTCACACAGTATTTTTCTCATCTATGCACAAGTGTTTGCATGGATCCATGGATTTTGTAGCTTGCCTCATGATAGCTGTGAGAATGTTGACTTCTTTGGTTTCATGAACTTCCTAAACTTCTGTTCCTTCAGTGTAGTTTTAGTTCTTTGATTTCTATTATGAAAATGAACTGGGGAAATTAGAATTTGGTGTCCAAGGATGGGTATTTTGAAAAGGACTTTAAGCATGTAGAGAACGCAGGAGGAAAAACACGGTGTATGCAGAGCAGTTGTCACAGCTGGTAGGAAGGTTTAATGAGTGAAGGGCCATGGGCCCTTCATCTCCAGAAAGGAAGGCCTTCATAAAGCTCCAGAAATGCATGAGGCTCACATGGTTTGGGCTGTGCCAGCACTGGGTCTAACTTTTATTCAGTCTTGTGTCCTTGAATTCTGAGGCTGAGGAGCCACTACCATAAAATACTGAAAGTCAACATTTACACTGTCAGTGGTTTTGCCCCAGGTAATTTTATTCAATTCTGGGTGATGGCTGATAATGCTGCAAGTTGGGTATGGCTCCTCGCTAGTTGTACCTTCCTCTTTGGATGGCAAAATAAAATGATTCAGCTGGGTGCAGTCAGGAGGTGTCCTGTGGTGTGGGTTTGCCAAGTACTAAAAAGAGAATAGTTAATAAAGTGTGTCTGAGGGACAGCCTGATACTGATATGAAGGTATGAAGAGATGCAGAAAATAAAACTATTACTTTGTGTGTGTATGTATCCTGAGGCAGCTAAGTGCTATATTCCCATCTCACTGAATTTTCTGTTAGTGTTAGTCAATGGAGGTCAATGTCTTCTTTGCTTGGGTTAGTAGTGGGACTATTTCTGTAGCTTTCTTGACTACTTCTGAAGTAACAGCGGTGGAAATCTTCTAGTGATGTGCTGTGTGTTGCATGGCTTTGGACTGGTTATAATATCCCTGTTAGGACAGTAGTACATCACCTCTGCAGTTCATAGAGTCCCGTTGGTCTGAAGTAGGTGCTTCTATGAAAGGAAGGCAGGAACAGCACCTGCTAGCGAGCAGTTACTGTAGCATTTTTGTTAAAATGAAGTTGCTATATTGCTATACAGTCACTATGGGGTTGGGTATTTTATTATTTATCAATAAGACAGCTATGTATCTTCCAATGATACACTTTTAATGTACCAAGCAAATGCCATGGTTGGTTTGTTCTTCTCTCCTTCCCTCAAGAGGGGATATAGTGTTCTGTGGCTGAACATTTCATTGTGATGGAAGCAGAAATGGGTGCTACACCTGTACTCCTTGGTGCCGGCAAAGGCAAGAGCAAAGTTTTGTCACAAGAGTGAAAGTGGTGATGCCTGTGAGAGGCTTTTTTCCAGGGAAAATCTTGCCTCAGTCTTGTACCTGTCTCAGTAAAACTGTAGCAGCTGCACTGGCATCTTGCCCTTCACCCCAGGCAGCTGCACTGCACCAGGGAACAGAGCTGTGGATTCAAGTGACCTTCTAAGCAGCTTGGATTGAGGCTCTTGGAAGGCAGAGATAATGACCTAAGAGAAGGAATGTTTGCACTGTGGTGGTTGGGGCCTGTTACTAGTATTGGAAGGTTTTTGTGAAACATTTCCTATGCCAGCTCCACTGGAACAATATCCAGAGTCCTTCATATTTGATATAGGAAGGTATTTTTGAAATGCTTTATTTTAAAAAATAATCTTTGTAAATACTTTGTTGGCTTGCAAGACTTTGTTTTCTTGTTCCTTTATTGAACACCCCCCAAAAATGTTTTGGAAATTAGGACTACTATTCTTCATTTTTCTTGTTGTTTTTGTGAGAATTTTTTTGGGGGGTGGGGTGAATGGGGTGATTGTGAGTGTGTTTGTTTGGTTGTTTTGTTTTTACTTTTTTAATCCTATCCCTCATTTTCTGCTAACCTCTTCCACCAAAGACTGTGGCTCCCTCATGCTTCCCAGTTCTCAATTCCACCCTGATTAACTTTAGTAGGTTGGGAAAACATATTTCATTCTTCTTGCATTCCTGTTCTGTTGCAGATTTTGACTTGAACTATTTTTGGCATTGGAGCAAGTTTACAGACTATGTGCAGTGCGTCCTCACCTTCACTGGTGTGACTGGTTACATCACTTACCTGTGGCTGGACTCCTCCCTCTTTGTGGAAACGCTGGGCTTCCTTGCTGTGTTCACTGAGGCCATGCTGGGCGTGCCCCAGCTGTATCGCAACTACCAGAACAGATCGACAGAAGGAATGAGGTACGGTGCTTGCCCTACATCAAACACATGGGCGTGCCTTCGTGGGGATTGTCTCTGCAGAGTGGGAATGCTTTTCCAGGAAGGGCAATGTCATCTCTGCAATTTTTACTTGAAAACACAGCAGCAATCGGAGTAGACTTTCTGTCAGTAGGAGCCAGTGCAGCACTGGTGAAGGCAGTGGGAGTTCTGTGACACCTCTGAAGTCGGACCCATTATCCAAGTCCAGCTGGAGAGTTCCAAGGTGAAACATGTTCTAGTGGAATAAACATGTGAAACCACAGCTGTTGCCATTAGCAACATGTTGCAGTTCTACTCAAGCTGTGCTACACCGGTAATTAGAAATGGTCTAAAGACATCTTCCATATCAAAAGTAATAAGGAGGATGAAAATATTTTGAGCCTATGGCCTATAACTATCAGTGTAACTTATATAATTATCTTTTCCTCACATATCTGCTCATCACTTCTTCACAATCCATTACTACATTTGTAGCAAATGACATCAGTATTTATTTTTGTGTCAAAGCTTGAAACTGACATTTACGAAAGCTCCAATGTGACTTTTACAGTCATGACTGTAAAGATGTGGGACATAAAACGTTAATCTTGTGCCCACTCTTGAGTTATTAAATCAGATTATTTTTTCACACTGTTTATTGGATAACTCAAATGGTAACACTAAGATTACAAAGACAACTTTTGAAGAAAGTTCTTTTCTTTTTGAGAAAGGAAACCTTCACTGTGGTGCATCAGTGCACTGGTCTGTGCAATACAGACAGCAAATTCAGTTCACAGAGTGCTGTGATCATTTGTGACTGTCTTCTCTTTCATTGTTTCATTATGACTTCTCTTCATTCCTTTTAAAATTTGCTGGGATAATTTTTACTTCTGTCAAAACAATTAACCATCCTACCTCCAAATCAAAGCAATTCTGTCCTCTGTTCACATTGTTCACTTTACTTGTTTGGCTTGAGCGTGCTTGTACTAGCAACTCTGAGGTCTTTTCTAACTTGAAATGTTGAAATGTTCAGAAATTTGCTTTGATGTTTCAGGCATTTTCTGATTGGGAGCCTGTTTGGTACAGAATGAGTCAGGATTTGCTTTCATAATATTGGGGTATTTTTCATACACCCACTGTCTTGGAAAATTCTGTACCTGTGACATCCAGAAAGCAACTTATCTGCTAGACAGTTTTTATGCTCTGGTTTGACTTTTCCTTTTCTGTTTTTCATCTGTGAATCATAATGCCATATTAATGATGGCCACTGGTAGTATTTTGCTTTTCCTTAACTCCTTCCTGGGGACGTGAGTTTCAGTTTTGCTGTTTTTTGTATGTGCTATTAGCAAGAGAATTAAAAAAAAACAAACCTTTGTTCTTTGTAAACTACTAAGCACAGAATTGCAGAATTCTCATCTAAGAATGCTTGGAGAAAGAGTGCTGTGTTTAGTCAAAAGAAAATAGCATAAAAGCTCATGTTTCCTTGCCGTGGAACAGAACCAGGTCAAGCATAGCCATGCTCCTTATCACTTGTGCCCACGGTTCCAGAATGCATTCCTATCTCTGGTTCCACTCTTGAAGCAGTATTTTGTGTGGCATTGGTACATTGATGGGTCTGGGCACTGATGAGGTAATGCACAACTTAGTGCTGTTGTACTGCAGTGGGAGGATATTCATGCATATCTTGGTGCTCTTTCTTTTTATCAAGTTAAATCGTGGTTTTATATATGTGCAGGTACCACACACACTTTGTAGTACTGTGCAATCCTAAATTGACTGGATGTTCTCTAAGCATTATTGGGTTGTTCCTCCTGTGAGATTGAGGGACTTCTGCCAGTGTATTGCCTTCTGTTGAAGGAAGTGTTGGAAATACTTCCTCTGAACTTTCCTTCCTGTGCCCACTTCTCTAAGAGCATATCAAGAAGAGACCCCAGTCATGGAAACACTGAAGGGAGTGTGTAACACTGCAGCCAGCCTACTTGCATGGGTATTTACCAGGTGAGGGCTGGCTGATGCCCCGGTTAGCTGATTCCCACTGCTCTGTGCAGTTATTTACAGCTCAGGGCAGAAATAACCATTTGTGGTTTGTTACGCTGTCGGAAGCAATTGCATTGGGGATCTGGGCCAAAATGGCTGGCTGCCAGCCATGCTCTTAGCAAGCCTCTGTGGCAAAGAAAAAGAGATGAGTTTCTAGTGTCTCTGTGACTTTAAGCTTAATGGGGAGCAATGAGTATTAAGATTTTCAATATAGTGCCCTTTTGGTCAATCATCACATTCTGGTTGGAGGTGGTAATTTCTTAAACCACAGTAATTCTGTCACCCAGTGCAGGAGTGCAATCTGTGTCCCTGATAAAGATCACAGCCTTCACTACTGCCAGAGGAGTGGTTGTTCACAGGTCCTCATAGCTTGGCTGAGAAAAGCTGTAACATGCATCTGTCTCTGAACTGGGACAGAGCAGCTGATACATTAATTTTATTTAGCAAACAAGTCCTTTCATAAAGGTTAACTGTTGAAAGGATGGAGAATAAGGTCTCAGTATGTGGCCCCATCTCATTGGAGTATCCTGTCAGACTCCTCTGATACTCTTTTTTCNGCCCTGCCCCGTAACACCTGTTTAAGTGAGAAGTTGAGGTCATCTCATACTTGAGGTAGCCATCATTTCCTGATAAACAAACTTGGAGACCAGGGGCCATGAGAGAGCTAAATGGGAGAGGTGGCTGCAGTGGCAGCCAGGAGTCTGTTGTGGAAAGGGTCCTGTCATCTCACCCCTGTATTTCCATTTACTACTGCCTGAAAAGTCCCCTACTGAAAATGTCCTCTGTGTCTGAGGTAAATGTCCAGAGGGCATCTGCAGCTTAGACAGTTATGTTTATTGCAATAGGGCATGGCTGGAGTGAAGGAATCACAGTTATATGCTTTGTAGTGCTCCTGAGAATGAGTCTGCAGGTTCTTTGATATCTCTGTTCTGCTGGATAGAGCTCCTCAAATCTTATTAAGTTTTCATTTTTCCCTTCCTTTCTCATTTTCCTTCTTTTTGTAGGATTATTACTACTAGGTCCTGTAACTTCCTCCTCTGTTCTGACAGAGAAGAGACCAAATGAGAAGTTGGAAAAAAATGGAAGCAATAAAAATAGAAAGGAGATGCATGCTGAGTAACAGCTTTTGAGGAATGAAGATAGTGTAGTACAGCCTTGTGGGCTGACAATTGATAGGTGGAAATTTTCCTATGATTAAGTAAACAACTAAGCTAGTCAAAGCATCACCATGTTCTCTTTGACAGTTCCCCTGATTATTTTGGAATGAGTACTTTATGGAAACTTGGAGCTCTCTTTAAGTACTTTTGAATGGTTGCAAACCTAAACAGTGCAGTAGTAGTTATATAAATTATGGTACTAAACTTGACAGAAGTGCTTTGTAATGAATTGTGTTAATACCTACCAAAGAAATATTCATTTATTCTCCATTTTCAAAAACTAAACTAGTTCTGTCAGGTCACCTAGTAAAAGAGTAATTTAATTACTTTAATTATTGGGGTGGACTAGAATTATAAGTGATTGTGTTAGAAAAGACAAAAGCTGCCTCAAAGTTAAAGACCTTTAGAGTATTTGAGAAAAAAAGGCACTACGACATGAAAAGATTGTTCATCACTTGTAAATTTTCTTTATATTATGTGGTAAAATATTTCAAGATTTGACATTCAGAACACCTCTCTGCTACCACCTAGGAGTCAGAGCTGCTGAATGCTACAGGGATCTGATGCTCCTTGTATTACTGACTGCTTTTGTTTTGGGACAAGAAACATACAGACAGGAACTTACTCTGTCATTTATCTTTGCGTCCCCACTCCTTCTAGGATAGTTGCCTCCCACTCGCTTTCTAATAAACTGCATTCGTGAAAAAAGGTAGTGTTCAACAGGACGCAGTGGAAAGGGCAGGAAGGTTGCCTTTGGATCTGGCAGCAGCACTGCTGCACCAGAGGTCAGTGCATTGGGAGAATCACATCCTTATGTGGACAGCAGCTGTTGTGGAGTTCCTGTAGGGGGGCAGTGTGTGCTTCTGTGCATGTGTGGGGAGAGCCTCTGAGGGGAGGCACTGCTGTTATAATGCTCGCTGCATATTATGCTCTCTATCTGTCCTCCCTCCACCAAAGGAGGAGGATGAAGGGTTGTCCTGGGGTAACTTTATGATGCTTGTATCCCCATTTGTTTGTTTAGCCCAGAAATAAGTTTTGCACCTTTAAGACTGGTTCTGAGGGTGAAGGGGGGAGAGAAGAAGCACAGAGTTTGTTATGAGAAACTGCACTTGCTCCCCCAGATCCTGCTTCTGGACTGTGTTGTCTGTGGGCAGACAGACAGTGGGACAGAGCTCTCCTTTGCTTTTAGTTAGTTTTTAGCTAGCTGAGGCAGAGAAGTTCCCTTGACTGTGTTTTTTCTTTTTCTTGGACCTGTTTAAACCTGCTCTGGACTGAACACCCAGAGGAACACCAGCAGCTCTCATCTGCACCCCACCAGGCCGGGCCTGGGCTGCAGCACTTCAGTGCTGGAGGGACCGATGATAAGAGATTGGGTGAGCTGAGATACAGCCCACAAGGGGGACTTTTCTGAGTTTGTCATCTCCTTTGGAGTAGCAAGAGGTTTTATTGTTTAATATTGTTCATTCTTTGTGCTGGTGAATGCTTTGCCTCTTAAATAAACAGTTTTTTCCACTTCTCTCCAAGGAAATCTTTTCCCAAACCAGTTGGGGGGGAGGGGCTGTTTGAATCTGCTTTCTAGAGGAAATCCCTTTGGAGGTTTTCTCCCAAATTTGCCCTAAACCAGTACAGGGGTGTTCCTCTGTAAGGTCTGTGACCAAGTTGTAGGTGTATGGTCCTACCCAAGGACCATATTAACCTTGGAACTGCACGAGGGTTGGTTTGCTCCAGGACAGTATTGCATTCCTGTCTGCTGCCCTGCTCCAGAAAAAAGCAACTGCCCTTCATCAAAAGGTTTTTGCAAAGGCTCCTCAAAATCACCTGGCAGTAACCCTTTCTGACTGCCAGCTGCTGCTCAAATCCCATGGAGAAGCAGTTTCATTTCAGTCAGAGCTGCTGCATGGCACAATCTTCCCAGGTTCAAGAAAGAGGTCTGGCAGTAGGACAGAGCTGGGCTGCATATCTTGAAATCTCAGAAGCCACAGTCCATTGGATACCCAAACGTGCCCATCAGTTGTTAGCTTGGAAACATATGGGTTCAATAAAGCAAGGTATTTTTGCAGCAGTAGTTGAGGTCCTGATATGCACTGCTGTCTCTTCCCTGGCTGCACCCTGGGCTCGGGATGGCCCTTGCTGTGCCTGGGTCAGAGCTGCACGTGCAGCTGCAGGGTCAGAAGAACACAACCAGGGAAAATCTGTGTCGTCCCTCTGCAAGCAATTTCCCAGGTCTGTCTTCTTGCTCATGGGCAGCTTTCAGTCTGCTTCGAAGGAACCTCACTTTCTGCATGACTTTGACTGTTGTGTTTGGCTGACATTGGGTTGGGGGCGCAGAATTTCACTGCCTGGAGATAGCCAACACAATGATTCTGCTTATGTGTTGATGGGAGCCTGTCTTGAGAAATCTAGTCTGAAAAGGCTGAATGAGCATAATCTCAGGATTGCATTCAATTGGGTTTTTGTGCTATGAAAGAAAAATATTTAGTCCCTCCTGTGGCAGTGCTGGGTCAGTCACAGTGATTATCATGTTTTAAAAAGTGCAAATCACTGAAGGAGAAACAATTGCATTTATTGTCTCAGAAGCTGCTGGAGTCAGAAGCTGCAAATTATAAGAAGCTTTTTCATTCAGAAATGTTTTGTAAGGTGTGCTGCTGCTGTGAGCTAGTTATGAGCAAGTGTTTATCTGAAATGTATCCAGTGAAATGAGTGTGGTATAAAGAGGTATGAAAGAAATAAATTCTATTAAATTATTCTAATATGTATATATATTTAATATATTATTTTCTTTTCTCCTCTATAGATAATATTAAAAATACTAGAAGACAGTATTCCTTAGAGAGATAAATTTTATTGTTAGTTCCTTTTATTGAATACTGCTCTATAGCTTTTTGCTTTATAAGACATGCAGCTCTTTATATCATTTTTCAGGAGAAGCTTTCGACTTCTGAGAACAGTATTTGTCCCAGAGACAAATCATGGGTTTATTCAAACGCTGCGAAGTAATGAAAGCTGCTGTATTTTTTTGCCTGTATTGTATTGACCAGTTGCTGTGATGAACAGATGTAGAAGGCTTTATTTGGGACTGGCTAACCAATGTCTGGCCACCTCCTTTAGTGAGATTTTACATTAAAGGAGTTTGGGCAAGTGCTCTAAAAATGCTACTCCTGGTTTCTTGGGATTTTTTAGCCTGAGGGGATTTTTTATTTGTGAATAAGTAAAACAGCTTCAGTGAGTTACTTCCTTTGGAGTAACTTTTGAGTTACTTCATTTATGCTATTTAAAAGAAAACAAAACCTTGTGCTAGAGGGAGGGAGGTAGCAAGACTTGTGGATGTTTCTGCTCAGGCACCAACTATATATTAGCTTCTTCAGCATAAATTTAATTCCATTAAAAAGGGAGGCAATTCACATCTGCTATGGCAACTTTGTTACATATCTGTGCTTTTTGGGGAGGCTCACTAAAGGAGTAAGAGAAATTAACAGGAAAAGAACTTAAAAATTTGTGCTAAAAAGGAAGGAAGTTAAAAGAGAATGATGCAGGCAATGGCCATATTGAATGTTATGATTTTTTTCTCTTCAGCTCCTTTTTCTCACTGTCAGAAATTGCACGGATCAGAGGAAAATCAAAGAAATAGGAGTAGGGATAATGGATGCCTATGTGAAAGATTTCCTTTCCTGAGCATGCCACATACACAAAGCAGACACTGACCAGTAGAGCGGAGACCTGAGTTAGGAGTAAATTGTGTCCAGTCCAGAACTAACACTAAGGAAGATGCTGAATAGAGAGAGAACTGTTTCCCACAGGCTTTGGTATTGTACCCTCCAGGTGCTGGTTAAGCAGTGTCTTCTGTTATTCTTAAAATAGCAGCTGCTTTATATATTAAACAGACAAAACAGAGAACATGGAAGAGGGGTATGGGAGGTGAGGGCCATTTAGTTCAAACAAACAAGCAAACGACCCCCAATATAGTTTTGTGGATTCAAATCATCTGACCCAACTAAGAAGCAGGTTTTCATTGCATAAAGCATTGTGCAGACAGTCATCGGGACTAAGTTATGAAAGAGAAGGTAGTTCTTGAGGGACTAATTAGGGCCTAAAAGTTAAATCTGGGGCCCTGGCAAATAGAGAAATCAAGGTCTTAACCATGAGCCAGAACTACATTGGGTAAATATAAATATTAGCTCTACGTAAATGTGGTTTGTACTTAGGGTTGTATGGCCCATTCCTTAGTTTTGCTGCCTTTCCTATTGCACTAAGTTAATCAGAACTGTCACTGTGCTTACAAATTGCCTATTTAAAACTATACATATAATTTACTGTAGTTCTGTGATTGCATTCTTTTGTCTTCCTAAATGCTCATCTTTACTCAGATCCTTAATTTTCTTTGTGGACCTACAGTTGTTGTCGTTGTCATTGCTTCTGTAGCTCCAGCCAGCATTCATAATTTTCTGGGGAAGTTTTACTTGTTGAATTGTTTTGCTTTGCTGACATTTCCTCTTCTGCTCCTGGCACTGATCAGCTGGTTGCTATTGTCCTTTATCATGGCTTTTATGTAAAATATTCCAAGGTTTTTAATTTCTGGATCCAGGTTTGCATAATAGTCAGTGAACAGTTTTCATGACTGGATGGATGAGGTTTTTGTACAAGTGCAACTAGAAACAGTTTGTCTTCTCTCTTAACCTTTTCATTTGTAGTTCTAATAGGCAACAGGAACATGAGATTCCCTTCCTGAATCTGCCTGTTTTAAGGTTAAGAGATTAAAGAAAGTAGTCTGTAGTCCTCAGATTTCTAATTTCTTCTCCCTTGAAAGTGTTACTGCATCAGGAAGATAAACAGGCTTGGTCTCTGCACTCAGGATGAGGGCAGAGTTCTGTCAGCATGTGAACAGATGGGTTTGAAACTATTTTGTTCTGATCCTAGGAATTAAGTGGATTCTCTCTTCTCCAGACCCTCTTTTCACTTGGAACAGACCTGCGATCGATGCCCCAGGTTCGAGGGCCTGCACTTTCTGCTTGACTCTCTGCAGATCTGTGGCCTGTGGGTTGCTGTGCTGAGTCAGCACTGCAGTCTCTCTGTGCTCACTTGCTATGTTTCCCCAGAGCTGTTCTCTCAAGACCTGCAGCAGCACAGTATGAGTCTCTGAAGACAGTTCTTTGTGCCCTGTACACTCAACACATCTGAAGGAACTGAAGGGACACGTGGAAAAATCCAGGAGGGAGACCTTCCTTCCCTCAGCCTCCCAGCACTTCTGATAGTGTGAGCAGCAGTATCCACTTACCTTAAGCATCTCTAAGGTTGTAGCACAGTGTGGCTTGCTAAAGTTCTTGCACATATTGAACCTCTTTCTCATTTCTCTTCCCCTGTCACCTCATCCCCTCAGTTCAAAAAAGTAAAATCAAAGCAAATGACTTCAAACCAAAAGCATTCATCTTTTACAAATAGTTCAAGGCTTCTGTACAGTAATAGGAATAAAGCTCTGCTGGCATGTTTAATGAGTGCTCTCTCGGTGGGTGCTTTTCTCTGTGCCCTGAGAATTTGAATTACAAGAGAAAATTTATTTTACTTCTGTTACAAAACCATTCCAGTAAGTTTAGGTGCTCCATCTTCCTCTGGCAAGGAAGTGTCATGCAAGGTATTTTGCATAGATAAGGTCAGGTCAAGGCACAAAAGATGAGAATTGAGCCTGTGATGAAGATACGTGAGAAATGAAAGTTTTCTAAAAATGTTGTCTTCCTCTGTTACCTAACAAATTTGGGAACAGAAGTGCCTCAGTTCTTGACATTCCAGCACCTGTACTGTTTTGTTAGAATTCACCACAGCCAGTTGTGTAAGTGGGTTAAGTTACCTGCGTATGTGGTTGCAGAGCTGTCTCACTCAGTGCAGTAGGACTGAGTGGGATTAGAAATATGGAACGGAAATAAACTGAGATTTGTGTTTGAAGAAATGTAGGTTGAGATGCAAGAATGCAAACAGCCATAATGGTAATACTGACTGTGATGAAGATCTATAAAGTCAGCAGAGAGGGGGTAATTTAAGTAGTTAACAGATGAGCTAGAACAGCAGAAAAAAAGAGATCAAAGAACCTTAGCTCAGGAAGTGATTTTGCAGGGTGGTCCAGAAAGACTACTACGAATAATTGGGTAGAGAATGGGAGTTGGGCAGATGCGAGTGGGTTGACTGCAGAGATTGTCCATTTTGGCTCTGACCTGTGATGGTGTATTTGGTCCCATGCTCCTCAGACACACAAGGACAAGCAAACAGAAGGAGAGTGAGAAGTGCAGAGGCTGACATACTGAATGATGTGCCCAAAAACTGAGATGGGGGGGAAGTGCTCATAGCATTCTTGAGTGAAATGTAGCAAGAAAAAAAATCTTGATATCAGAAAACCCTGTTTCAACAGGGCTGAAAGGTAGGGTTTTAATTTATTCTGGGGAGGATGGCTAGGAATGATACATGTCTACATCACTTCAGGGAATTACATGCCTAGCCAGATGTCCTGGCATTGTCAGGCAGGCTTTCAGGGTAGTTGTGGAAGCCTTGTCCTCTCAGATACTAAGTCTTGTATTAGAGAATTTCCGAAAACAGGATTCATAGCGTACAAGGCAGCAGATGGCAAGAGTTTGGGAATGAAGATAGGCTAGGGGATGTCTGTCCTTGTTGAACTGCAAAAACCCCACTGGGGCTGAAATTTTAAGATTTGTTTCATGCTACTGTGTGTGGGATGTGATCATGATGCTTTTTTTTCCTCCCTTCAGCATTCAGTTCTGCCTACAGCAGAGCTTCAAAGCTCTGCAGCCACAGTGAGTCAGTGGCAATGTGGAAAGTGGTTCAGAAAGGGCTGGTTTGTGGCACCTGCTGAAAAAGCACAGCCTTCCCACTGGGCTTTGCTTTAAGAACCAGTACAGAGGTGTATGGTGTGTCACTGTCACCAGTAACTTCACTGCTGCACCTCTGTGTGCACTTGAGCGTGTGGAAGGAAAGGGAGAAACCTGGAATTTCAGGTGAAATTCTTCTAGATGAAGAATTAGGTGGTGACATACCTTCATATAGAGCTTGCAAAGGGTTATTTCATAGAATCAATAAAGTTGGAAGAAACCTCTAAGATTACTGAGTCCAGTCATTGAGCTAACATTGCCAGGACTGCCATTATTTCCTTGCAGTGCTAAGATGTTTTGGAGCAGAATACAAGCTTTGTTCTTGCAAATATCTGTAATTCCTTTCCAGACAGTAATCTGGACTTTGTCCCTGAGTGATCACTCTTAATTTACCCACGAGTGTGTTTGGGGTTTTAATTTCCCCAGTGTTTTCCTAGAATGTGAGAAGCATTTTTTCGAACTAAAGGATGTGATTATTCATGAAAAGTAATGACTGCAGCATCATTAGATTTTGTCCTTGTGGATGTTGGCTTTGAAGATAAGTAAACTCCAGTCATCTAGAAAAAGGAAAGCACTGGAGCTGGGACTGTTACTTTGTGTATGTTGACCAAAGAGATAATTGCAGTTACTGAAGTAGAAACTGGAAGTGTGCTCAAGCTATGTACTTGTTACCATATGAAGATGAAGGGAAAACATGCTCAAATTACTTTGAGTTGGATGAAGAGTCTGATGATCTCTTGGTTGACTAGGGCAGGAAGAAAGGAAGATTTAAAAGCATTGCTTTGAGCCTTGGGATATGTCACTGTGTTACTGTGGTCACAGGGAGATGTTCTCCGGCTGCTTACTCCCGAGACCGACACAGTCAGGAGAAGGGCTGCTCCCAGACACGGGTTCCGGGTAGCGGTGTGTGCAGGTGCTGCTCTCAGCTCCCTGCCACTGACGGCTGTGTCACAGGCTAAATGGCAGTAACCCAATGTGAGAATCGAGGCAAAGGAATAGGGAGGGATCACTTGTTTGAGTTCCAAGGACTTTTATTCCTCAGGGGATTCAGGAACAAGTGACCCCGATGGAGGGCAAAAGGACTGCTTTTAAGGAGAGGAAGGGATAAGGGGAGGACACAAACCTTTACCAGTAGGGGTGCTTCAGGGAAGGGGTGCAGGGTAAAGGCTATCCACTAGGAGCTTACAAGGGGAAGGAGCAAACCTTACAATCCAGTCTTACTCTGAGGACAGGATGAAGGACAGGGAACCGTCCAGAACAAAAGGGAGTGCTATCTTGACAGACAGGTGGATTGACATACACTTGGCGGGAATTTTGGGGTAAACAACTCAGGACTGAACCATCAGGGAAGCCAAATGGGGTACATAGAACAAACCATTACAAACTTATAACAAGGAATATTTAAAACTTATTACAGAAGAACAAACTGCAAAATAACAGACTACCACAGGGATACACAGCTGTGCTGAAGCAAACCTCTGTTCCCTCATGTCTTATTACTTTTCAAATTTAACTTGTCCCAAGTTATTTAGAACTAGAGCAGGAAATGCACTGAATGGTGTTGCACAGGGACATTATGTTGATACTTCTTAGCATTGGCCTTGCACGACATAGCAGTGATGTGGCAGTGGGCAGGCTGCAACTGCTGGGATGTGGCAGGTCAACTCACCCTGCTGGGAAGCGAGCCATGGGAAGGAGTGCTGCTTCCTGAGATTTGTTTCCCTCTGCCATTGCATGGCAGCAAGTCCTTTTATCACCCCCCTTTCAGTGCAGGATGTGGGGCCCCAGGGTGGGCTGTGCCAAGTGGCTGGAGAGAAGATGGGGTAGCAGGAGAGCATCTTGAGCAGCATGAGCCAGCAGCTGTGCCTGCAGCTCCACCAATTGCAATGCCGTAAGTGGGAGGTGAGAGACAGGGAATCAAGGACGGATCCTTGAGAACAACTTCACGAGTGAGATCTTGAAGAGTGGTGTAATTTAGGTGTGTTCTGCACCATTCTCATTACATTGACAGTACCATGTGTGTTGGCAGCTGACTGCAGTTATTGCTAGAGGTGCAGGATGTGATTTTCTGGCCCTGCACCAGAGGAAATCTGGTCCCTGCCAAGTCAGCAGATCTCAAGCTTCCCAGTTCACCAGCAGCAGAAACAGAGCCTGTCTGATCTGTGTTCATACCACATGTCTAAGCAGACCTGAGCTTTGTAGTCTGGCTGGCATCCATCTGTGTCTTCTGCAGAAAGGGCACTGGTATATATTGTGGCTCAAATCTCTGATCCACAGAAGAGATTTATTTTCACACCTGCTTCATAGGACTTGGAGTTTTTTATGCTATTTAAGACCTGCTGCCCTTCTTTCTGCAGCACAAGTTGTAGAATACTAGAAGTACTTTGTAGCTGATAAGGGTTACCAGTTTCTGGACCCCTACAGGCTGAACTTTAGGTACAGCTGCTTGGCATAGTTGGTGGCCATGTTAGTGATCCTGGACTATCTGCCGGCCCTGTGCGGCATGTCTTGTAGTTTGTCCTTGACTATCCTTTCACAGACATATTCTAACAAATACTGGCTTTTGGGTGGATTTGCTGCATGGGGTCAAAATGCCTGATACTGCCATACTTGAGAGTTTAGAAGACAGATATTAATGGAAAAAAAAATGACAAATATCCGTTTGCCCTGTTTTTCTGTGAAACTTTTGTTTAGATGCACCTTTTTGGGTTTGTTTGCCTGATGGTGGTTCAGAGTGAAATCCTTCATTTCATCTTCCCTCATTGTTGAGTACAGTCCGTGAAAATCATAGCAACTTTTAGATAATTTGCTCTTGGATTGCAGCTGACTGTGGTATCAATTGCTTGTGGATATGGCTTTAACTCAGCTGCTTCTGCTTGGTTACAGAGGTCCAAAATAAATGCTGGCTCTCTCTTGCTGCATGTTCCTCTTAAGTCCTGCTAGTATTGTGGGGCTGGACAAATGTCTTTCTCTGGAGATGGTCAGTGCTGCTCCAGCCTCAAAGGAATTGTTGAGAAGTGAGGTAAGGCACCCACACCAAGCAGGGCACGTAGGATTGGTGAACAGTTTCATGCTTGGATTCCCAGCTGGCTGTGCAATATTTAAATCAAGATCTTTGCTTGTTCACACAGAAGGACCTGTCTTAGGGTATGCACACTTAGTTTCCATGTTTTCAAACTTCAGGCACTTTGGATATCTGATCCGTGTATTTTCTTTTTCTTCTTTTCCTTTTAATAGTTTTTGGCAGGCTCAGCAGTTTTGTTAGCATGAGGAGGTTTCCTTTTTTTGTTAAGCCATATCGCATTTTGTTAGAAACAAATGCTCTATTTATTAATTTTTGTTTGTTTTGTGCAGCGTTAAAAATAACATGCCATTTGTGTTTCATGTTTTCTGGTCTGTGTTTCACTGCTGTAGGCAGGCCAGCCTCTGATTGAAGTGCAGTGTTAGGGATTCTTGCTGTCTTTTCTAAATAGACTATTTTGGAGCTGCAGATGGGAACTGAAAGTTTTCCAAAGTCAGGATGTTACAACTGAATCTGCTTTCTCTTCCAGACATTCCTCTGCAAATGGCTTGTGGGAGGTAGCAGCTTAAAAGGTTGCTGGAGAGATACCTTCTGTACCTTCTTCCTCACTTCCCAAAACCAAATGCAGTGATGAAAATACTCACTGACAGGCTGCTTCTGTGTGGCCTTGGTTCCTGAATGAAATACTATATTATCAGCTTTTAAATTATTTTATTCTGCTTTTGTATCTCATCATTCAAAGATTTGTCACTGTTTTAACATGTATGAAAGTTAAGTGCTAATATATGAAGAAATGTCTGAAACTGTGGCAGTCTAATCAGATTTTCTGATTTGGCAAAACCTGTGTCATGGCCAGGATATGGGGAAGTTGGCCAGGAGGTGGGGCAATGACGTGTGGAAGTTGTGGACAGCTTTCACTGATTCTTGAACAAAGAGTCCAGGATAATTCTCTTATTTACGTAGGTAAAGATAAATAAATTAGATTCTTTTTTTCTCTTATCAAACATAACTTAGAAGTTATGAGTTCATCAAGTGTCTGAGCACATTTAGCCCTGAATTTTTGACTGTAGCAGGATGTAATTACATCAGGGCAACATGTACCTCCTGTTGCTATTTGTGCTGAAATGTCTGCTCAAACCACTACAGGGTTTTTCAATGGAAGTCAATGTCTAATGTCTGATTCTCTCAGTGTCTTCCAGCGTGCAGGGTATTTTTGGGTTTGTGTGTTAAGCTACAAACATGCAGAGTCATAACATCTGTGTGAGAAAATCTGCAGTGCAAACAGGAAGCGAGGACTTCTGTGTCTTTTTCCTTCTGCATGTTTTGTGCTCAGTCGCAGCCTGTGTTCTACAAACTGCTGCTCTGCAGCCCTGCTGGTGTTTGGACGGAGGGTTGCAGCAGTCTTAAGACAGACTGGTTCACCAGGGAAGTGGAAGAGGGGGCTTCACATCTCATATTCTTTTACAAGATCTTTTTTTTTGGTAGTTTTTGTTCTTTCAGATGAAGGAAGAAGAAAGGTGTAATGATTCACAAGTGACTAATGTTGAGCAGAGAGTGCAAAGACTGCAAGGGAAAATCAGAGACTTGAGACTCTGCTTGCAGCCAGGTTTTGTGCAGAAGGAATGAAGATGCTGAAAAGCTTTGATTAAAGAAGTATTAGTCCTGGTTAAGGAATATTGAACCTGAATATATGGCAGATATAATTGTTTTGCAAATTACTCATCCTCTAGTATAGTTCCACAGAAAGAAGCAACAGTATATGGTTTGGGGTTTTTTTTTTCTCTTTTGAATGTAGCTCTTTCTACATCTAAATAATTCCAGAAATAATTCTGTAAAAATTAAGGTTTGTTGGCTGACTGCAGATATCCTGTTACTGATAGCTGCTGTTACCTCTAGATGCTGTCGCTTCATGATTAATATACAACATGCAGGGAACCTGAATGAAAGAACTTATTTCATGAGAAAAGTGAGTGCTGTTTTCCAGCATGTAATTTATTTAATTAGCAAGTTAAGACGGGTACAGCTTATTTATGAAATCTGCTGACAGTGGTAGAGAACAGCAGCACCATAGCGCATTTTCATAATAAAACCCATCTGTCATAATGCCTCTCCAAAAGTCCTTCGGAGCGCCCCGGCTGGCTGTGGCACATCTGACAGCAGGGGACACTCTCCCGATGCTCCCGGGGAGTCAGGAGGGCGGCTCAGGCTCTCGCCTTTGCGGGTGAGGCAGTGGTACGACGGTGGGGGAAGAAGGAGTGGACTTCGAATGGAGGTATCAGTCCAGGTTTATTCAGGCAGGGACCCTGAGCCCAGCATGCCCTCACTCCGAAGACAAAAGCCCTGAGTCCGAAAGCACCTTATAAAGGGAGGAGGGAACAAAGATAGGGAGCCAATAGGGAAACATGGGGGTATGGACATTGGTCTGGGGAGACCAATGGGGGTAACCTGTGCGAGGAACCCCAGTTCCTGAGCCAGTCACTCGATGTCCTTAACAGAAGTTTCTAGGGGAAGGGATGGGCTGCTGAGTGACGGACAGGACACCAGGGAGGGGTTGAGGGAGGAGGCAGGGGATTGACATGAAGGAGGAGGGAGGAGGCAGCATGGGCAGAACCACTGAAATAGGGGAGAACTGGCATTAACCAAGGTACAGAACAATTATAAAAAGGCATATAAAACACAATACAACACCCATCATTTAGCAGCCCACCCCTAATCTAGTGTCTGATCAGAAGGGCTGGTCTCTCTCTGAGAATTAATTCCAGCAACAGAATAAACAAGTGCTCTTTCAGATTTTAAAAACAGTTGAAAAAATACCAGCTTTTCTTTGTGGTCATTTGCAATTTATGCAGACTTGGCCTGGCTGTTACTACATTAAGAACTTCTTATATTGAGCTCAGCTATGAGGAAGGCGCTTGCTTTTTAGAAGGTTTGTTGTCATTGGATACTGTGGTGCTGATGTACATTACTGGGAAGTGCTATTTTTTTACCGCAAGTCTGCCTCAGCCTCTGGCAATACCAGCTATTTGATGTAGTTCCTGCCTCTCCAGTTGGCATCTCTGTTGTTACACAGACAAATGCTGCCATTTGCTTATTTCTGCATCCCCAGGTTGCTCTCTGGCACTGCTCACCCCTAACCTGCTTGCTCATTTGTGCTAGGAGCAGTTGTGCTGTCCTCCTAGAGCATATTCTCCATGTAGACAAGGTGAACATTTCCTGCCTTCTGCATCTCCCCAGCTTAGCTTCAGGCTGTTTCGGGAAAGAAACATTTGCTCCTAAGTCCTGCTTTGCTTTGTAGCCAGTGCTGCACAGAACAGCTTGGCTTGTGTGACTTCGCAGATAGTGGGAAGATGGAGTGTGAAGTTGGTCTTTGTGAGATAGTCTGGGAAACTTTTGCTGCACACAGCCTCTTTGTGTCATGCTGTCCACTCTCAGGCAGCATTGATGGTGGGCCATGACTGCCTGTTGTAGCAAAGCCCCATCTGCATTAGCAGTGCAGCATTTTCTTTTGCACTGTGAAGCCAGGCGTCAGACTCTGGTATGCCAGAGTCTGTGATCTGCCAGCCCACGACACCTGGAACGTGGCAAAGGTGCAGATCCATGGGCTGAGGTTGCTTATATGAGCATCACCAAGACCAAATGCTGGATCCTGCACCTGGGTTGCAACAAGCCCAAGCTACATGCTTGGGAGAGAATTGCTAGAGTGGTCCTCAGCAGAAAAGAACGCGGGGGTGCTGGTTGACATCCACCTGAATATGAAGATATTTAAAAGATGTGCAGATGCACTACTTAGGGGCATGGTTTAGAGGTGGACTTGACATAGTTGGGTAAGTTTAAGTTAATGGTTGAACTCAGTGATCTTAGAGGCCTTTTCCAACCTAATGATTCTGTGATTCACTCAGCAAATACAGGGTTACAGTAGAGCAGTGAAGCAGGGGCTTAGGTGTGCTCTCCCCTTTTTGTTCTTTCTCCTCCACAACCAATTGAAAATTCCCACTTCTTCTGGGCAGTAAAATGCTTCCTTTTTCACAGACACTGCTCTTTTCTCCACCAGGGCAGATAAGGGGCAGCTATCTGCCCAAGCTACAATGGTGTCTTTCTTGTCTACCCCAAAATAAGACCAAATATAAGAATTACCTCTCTTCCTCGGGTGACTGGGTAAAGTTGGGAAGCTGCAGACAAAAACTGGCTTTTCTGTGCAATGTGGCATCCTGAAGTGACACAATAGCTGGAAGGTATGAGAACAGTGACAGTGTATCTATGCCATCCATCCCTCGTAGTCATACACACACGGCTGCATCATTGCAAGTGACATCTGCATATGCAGCAAGAACAGAACACTTGCAAATCCCAAATTGGGAGGAGGATCATTACTATTGCACTGAGAATCTGGAAACTAGGACTTGACAGAAGCTGTGTTGATGGTGTTAACCTTCATCCAGCCCGTCTCAGGCCCGTGATGTGGTAGTGGGGGCAGGGCCAGCGCTGTTTCCCCCAAGGTGCCACACAGACACTCGATGGGTTTCCCAGCAAGCTGAAACTTTGAGGCTGTGTGGTGTGGGTGCTGGTTGAGATGGGAGAGAGCCATCCAGTTGTAGCTTTTCCCCTCCCTGGAGTGGGCACTGGAGGTGTGAGACACATACTGACTTGAAGAGAGTGCTGGGGGCATTCTGGGGTGCTTGGAGTGGTGAGGTGAGGGTCCTGGGCCAGCACACACCTCTTTGCTCATTCCCTAGCTTTACCCTCATGGTGGATTGATGTTGGCTAGTGCCAGGTGCTCACCACACCACTCATACTGCTCCTGCTCCTCGGCTGGACAGGGGGAGAGAAAAATACAACAAAAGGTTCATGGGTCGAGATAAGGACAGGGACATCACTCACCTGTTACCATCACAGGCAAAACAGACTCCACTCAAGGAAATGAATTTAATTTATTGCCACTCAAAATCAGAGTATGATAATGAGAAATAAACCCAAATCTTAAACAGCTTTCCCAGAACTTTCCCTTCTTCCCAAGCTCAATTATATTTTATCTTCTCTACATTCTCCCCACAAATGGCACAGAGGGGCAGGGAATGGGGGTTGTAGTCAGTTCACCACATGTTGTTTTTGCTGCTCTGTCCTCTTTATGCTCTTTCCCTATTCCATTTGGGGTTCCTCTCAGGGAGACAGTGCTTCATGAACTTCTTCAATGTGGGTCCTTCCTATGGTATGCAGTTCCTCATGAACTGCTCCTGTGTGGGTCCCCATGTGTCCTTTCCATGAGGTGCAGTCCTTCAGGAACAGACTGCTCCATCCATTCCTCCAGGGGTCACAAGTCCTGACAGAAAGCTGCTCCAGCTTTGCTGCCATGGACTACACTCTCCATGGACTCATAGGTCCTGCCAGGGCCTGCTCCAGCACAGGCTTCCCATGGGGACACAACCTCCTTTGGGCATCCACCTACTCCAGGGTGGGTTCCTTCACATACTGCAGGTGGATCTCCGCTCCCGCATGGACCACCATGGGCTGCAGGGGCTCAGCTGCTTCACCATGGTCTTCACCATGGGTTGCAGGGGAATTTCTATTCAGTGCCTGGGGCACCTCCTCCCCCTCCTTCTGCACTGACCTTAGTGTCTGCAGGGCTGTTCCACTCACATGTTCTCACTTCCTCTACACTGGCTGCTGTGTAGTGCAGCAGTTTTTTCCCCTTTCTTAAATACATTATCCCAGAAGTGCTACCACTGTCATTGATAGGCTCAGCCTTTGCCAATGGCAGGTGCACCTTGGAGCCAGCTGGCATTGGCTCTCTTGGACTTAGGGGAAGCTTCTGGCAGCTTCTCACAGAAGTTACTTTGTAGCCTGCCTCCCTGGCCCCTGCTACCAAAACCTTGCCATACAAACTGTCTACCCCAAACTCTGGTCATTGCAAGGACTTGTGTACCAAGTTTCCAGTTCTCTTCCATTCCTGTCATTCCCTGTCCTGTTTCAGTCTCTTTTTTCTATCCTCTTCTCATCTGACCAACCTCTTGGCTCCTCTGCTGTCTCCTTTGCTTTCCTCTGTGGCACTTAATTGCCTTTTTTCACCTCTTGCATGACACTGTCCCCATTTCTTTGCTAAGCTCTTTGTGATTACCCCATGCACCTTTTGGTCTCGGCTGGACATGCTCCTTTTTTCCAGTCCCAGTCTCTCCTCTGGGAGGACAGCCAGCACTCCCACAGTCACTACTTTGCATGAGCCCCGAAGACCTTGGTGCAGCTGCAGGACTGAATGTTGTGGGATGTCAAGCATTTTCTGTATTTTAGTTTCGTTGTACCTCGGTGATTTGCAGGTTTTCTCTGGTGCTTTGTCCAAGCTACTAGACAGAGAAGGATGTATGTTTTTTGGTACACAGGCAGACCAGTGGCACACTTTAAACTACCTGTAGCATTGTTTAAGATAATTTTTGTCAAGAACAAGTTGAGATTTTCATGTGTGTGGAACATTGTCATGTCCTAGTGAGAACTCCAGGCACAATGATGTCCTTGAGTGTCAGATGTATGAGCTGAAGTGCAGGCTCTGGAATGTGCAGAGGCTATCAGAACATGCACCAGGTTTTCCAGCCAGTATTGTAGAGTTCACAGGTGGCTTCCTACCAAAACACAGACTTGCTTTGTCACATCATGTCATCAGACCTGGCACAGCATGTGACACAGTTAGAGGTGTGCTTGGCTCCTGTGGTGCTGCTGAACTGCAGGTGTCCTTAAGTTTTCCCTCAGTGATTGACTATTCTTTCTTTGAGGGGGTTAACTCTTCTGTAGGCTGCACATCTTCTGACACTGTATCTTCTTCACCACTGCACTGTAAGGTCACTTAAAAAACCCAGCTGGCTTTCTCCATTGGGAATGAGTGACAAATATCCTGTGTATTAAGGATATTTGTTAAATTCTTATTTAGCTATCTCTTGGTATCCCTGAATTGGCCTTCTGTCAACAGTGAGCAGTTAGTTTGATCAGCCTGGTTGAGCATGTGCTTTTAGTGAGGGTGCCTAGCCATGCCAAGACAGATTCACAATTAAATTGTGATCAGTTGCCCAGCAAACACTAATACACTTAAAATCAAAGAAGGAGAAATACTGACTGCCAGCAAGTAAGGTACCACTTTTATTACCCTCAGAGTTTATTGCTTTCCTAATTAAAATCTCAGTCAATTCCTTGACCACCACCTGCATCTGTAAACATCCTGTAAGTGTGTTGTAAGGTGACTGGGAACATGCACATGGCAGGTGGTGCAGGCTTTTTGCACCAAGCACAAATGATGTGTAGCGTTCAGCAGTTTTTTTCTTTTTCTGATTATTTATTTATGTTTTTAGAATGATCTTGGGTGGGGAATGACTGTTCACTATCCTTGCTTGCAGTTCCACATAGATTCTGTGGAAGGTCCTGATTGTAGACCTGTTTTGTACTCTGAGCCACGTGACCCGAGTCACAAAACACTCCTGTTTCCCTAGTTTCCCCTCCTGATGGGGCTGTACAAACTGATGCTTTTGGCCACCCTTCCCATGGGGGGGAAAGAATGGGCTGCAGCATTTGGCTTGCAATAGCATTGTGCACTTGTGCCCAAAACACAAATCCTGTGAGCTCCTGCCTGAGTGTTTGAAAAATGAACATTAAGTCCTGCCCTGCTGCATGGGCCTAACTGTGTGTGATGCTGGCAAAATGTAAATTGGTTGTAATTATGACAAATCATGTGCAGTGCTCATACTGTGAACTACAAAGCTTTTGCCCACTGCTGCTTATCCAGCTGCTTAAAAAGCTCTCCTAATAAAGTGCATGAAGCTCAGAAACAGCTTTCTAGGTTTGGTTGTTCACATTTTGTTGAGGACACTGAAAATAATTCGGTCTGTTTGAAGAAATTGCTTCTGTTCCCCAGAGTTTCTCCTGATATGGGGGAGCAGGAGCTGGACTACAGGACAGGAAATGCTTAGCAGAAGAGCAAGATGAAAGCAAGTTTGGTTATTAAAAGGAACTCCGAGCATTGCTCTTCATCTGTGTCCTTGATAAAAATCCCTAGTGCTGTTCATCCTTCCAGTAACAGCTGCAGGCATGTAACTTCTCCTCTTTCTGTATTACTGGACAATCTGTCTGTCTGCATTTTCTGCAGTAAGGAGTGGTTTCTTCTGTCTGTTCTGTTTTTTTCAGCAGATGCTAAAAGTGTGCATGCATGAGAAAGCAATTTGTGTGTTACTTTACCTTGCATGAGCACAGAATGGTACACAGAAGAAGTACCTGCTGGGATGAATTGTTCTTTTCCATGCGCTGTTTTACTTCAGTTTATGGTCAATGCTGTCAGTATGTGGCAGCCATGTTTACAGAGCACCACTGAGTCAAATATCCTAGCTGGATATTTTAGAATGTTTGATACCTTCATAGTCACAGGTGTTCGGAGCTGTAATTTCTGAGATAAGAGTGCTGCAGTTTGTGGAGCAGAGAGTTTGATCTTCCCTTCCAAGTATAGTTCTGCCTGTCTCAGCTAGCCCACTGTTGGGTATAAATTCTAGCTGCAGTAGGTGTGATCCTCTAGCACAGCAGGTCTAATCCAAAGTCAAGTTTTCAGTAAACACTTTTCCCTTTCTTCTGTCTTTAAGTATCAAGATGGTGCTGATGTGGACCAGTGGGGACACGTTCAAGACTGTTTACTTCATCCTGAATCAGGCCCCTTTCCAGTTCTCCATCTGTGGACTCCTGCAGGTATTTGTGGACATCACTATCCTGTTGCAGGTTTACTTGTACAGCCACTACCCTCAGAAGCCCGTGTCCCACACTGCACACCCAGCCAGCACCAAGGCCCTGTGAGTAACTTGGGTGGGCAGATTCCAGGTCAGTAGAGTAAGCCATGGCATCTCTTCTTCCACTTGTAAATACTCCTGTGTTGCCAAGTTGAAAGCAGAAATGAGATCAAGGATGGAAAATATGGCTGCATGTCCAGCTCGGGATGTTCTGTGTTAAATAACTTGCTCTGTTTTCAGACTTAGCTGTACAGAACTGTTTCTTTGGGGGGGGGGGGGGGGGGGGGGGGGAGGGGCACTTTATTTTTGCATACGTACCTATGAGCCTTATTAATTCACAAATTATATTTATTCACAAGGGCTGGATGGTTTGTGTTTTTAATGCTATTTAAAAATGTTAAACCACAGAAATTATAGGATATTTTGTCTGAAACTTCTACCTATTTATATAATATAAAGTTTGTATATTGGTGGGGAGTTTGTGGCGTATACTAGAATTCAGTATCTCCACAATGGAGGAAGCAGTATTGAAGAGCAAATCCAGGAGCTTTCCCTTTTCTCTATAAGGGGTCTGGTGAGAGAAGGTGGGGGTGGGAGGCCCTGCAAAGAGGTGAGCAGCCAGAAATGAGCTGGCCACAGATGCTGTAAAGCTAAAGAGTGAGCAGATGTTCATCCCTGCTGCAGGAGGACAGATGGAAGAGATGATGAAGGGGGTCTGATGGTGTTGGAGTCACATCTAGAAGTGGTACAGCCAGTCACGGTAGTCATGCTTGGAGTGTGGGGATAGCCTGCCCTGCAGTGGGGCAGCACTGCCCCTGCAGCTGTGCACAAGACAGAGCTGGGCTGTTGCGGGTGTCTTTCCCAAACCAAGCAGATGGGTGTTGCCAGTATTGCCAGGCAAGTATTTCTAGATGGTGATTGAGCCACAAAGATAGAAGCAGGTCCACTTTCATTGGCTCAGAAATGAAAAAGTTTGAGAGAGAGAAAAAGCTGTATCTCCTGGAGTAGGACCAGCATGTGACAGCTTGATTTGTTGAGGGTGAGATTCATGTTCATGTTGTTAAATGCCAAGCAAGAACCAGGTTATGTTTTGGGGTGTTTCTTGCATTGGCCCAACAAGGAAGGAGTCCATGTTTTCCTTTTACTGTTGTGAACTGTTAGGCTCTTAAAGAAGAGATTCTCCCCTTTTAGAAGAATCAGCAGCCTGTAATGAGAGGGAGTGAGAAAGCTGAAAGAGCAGAGTTTTTGTAGATGTTGTCTCTAAAGGCTGTTAGCCAGCACAGGTTGCATGCAGACAGCATGCTCTGTCTGTGACGTGCAGCTGCTGGTGGTGTGGATGCATGGGGGCTGTGACCAAGCCCCTGGGCTTCTGTTGTGACATTGCTGTCATGAAACTGTCCCGGGTGATATGAGGAGGCCCTAGCAATGCCCTTGATCCCAGGAACAGCTGTGCCTGTGCTGCTTCCTTCATGAGGCTTCCTCCCTCGGCTGGGTGAGTCCTGTCTGGCCACAGGCAAGGTGTTGGACAGATTTTTCAAAATCATTTTTTCTCTAAGAAAAGCCTAAGAGCTTATGTTTTCTTAGCAGTGGCAGCAAGTCTGAAGTTTGATAACTTCAGTGTGTAAGTCAGATATTTCCCCTACTGTGCTTTCTTTGAGAACCTCACAGTTTGAGTCTGGACTGTCTTCATTGGTGGCAAACTGTCCAGTGGAGGGGAACCACACTGTGCCCAGGCACTGACTCCATGCTCTTTGTTTGATACCATACTCTTCTAGGCCTGAAGTGACCTTACAAAGACAATGTACTCAGCATGGCAGACTCTGAATGTTTTGTTCCTCTCTTTTCTCCAATGTTCTTGTTGTGTTACAAGAACATTTGGGCTTTCGTCTTTTTTAATTGAAAACTTAAAAACTGGCTTTTCCGGTATGCTGCTTTAACGAGGATTGTATTTCTACTGTTTGAAAACAAACACTTCGTTGTGTGTTTTAATGGTCTGAAGGGTTTTTTTAGTAACTTGTAATGGTAAGATTTTTGTATTTGGTGGTCTTTTTCTAATATTCTGCAAAACAGGGATGTAAGAAATTAATGGTTCATAAGAAACATACTTTTGTATGTTATAGCTTCACCTGGGAGTGCACACTTTGGCCACCTCTATGGCTTTGAACTACAGATAGTACTGAGGATAAAACAATTTCTGTTTTTTTTCCTTTTGGGATTCTTCCTTGGGCAGATTCTTGAGTCTGCCATCAGTACCTAAACCAGTGAGCTCTGTGGACCAGTCTCATTTACACCAGAGCATCAAATGCTGGAAGAGAAGCCAGTGAAACCATGTCCAAGTCATCTTTTGTATGTGGCATTTAGCAAATAGGACTCTTAGCCAGGAACTCTAGAACTTCTTGCAAGATACTTTAGGGACAAAGTGCTACAGAACTTTCGTTTTGTTTTCTAATTGTCAAGAAGTATGTGTTTCAATGATCACCTCAGAGAATAAGAAATCGCTTACTTTAAATACATCTCTTTGAATGTATGGCACATTTCACAGACTTTGTTTTTTCTGTCAGTTGCAATGTTTTTTTAATAAAAATTACCTATTATATATAAATTGCAGTGTCACTTTGTTTTGTTCAGGTACAAAATGTGTGCTTCTTAACTCTTGTTATAAATAATTTTGTCAGGAGCATTGTTGATATGAATAACTAGTGTGGTTTTTCCTTCTGATTGGTGAGTAAGCACAAGGCATAAATTGTCCTGAAGTCATGATGCACTGCAGGGATTCTGGATTTCTGTTCTCTGCTCTTCCATACATACCAGGGTAAATTTAACCATCAAGACCAAATAACTTGTTTGTGTTTGCAATGCTCACCAAAAAGACCAAAAAAACCAAATTACTAACAGATTATTATTATTATGTAGCTTTAAAAGAACCCTGTGTCATGCAGGCTGCAGAATGAGGTTGAAGATGGGACACAGATGAGGGATGTGCTCTTGGCAGCCTCTGCACAGAAGATGAGGACACTGATTCTGTCATCTTATGACCAACTGCTGCCCCAAGAGAAGTCTTGGCCACCCTCCCTGCTCATTCTGGATGGGAAAACAAACCAAGACTGTCAGCAGCCTTGCAGCTGCTGTGCACCTGCTGGATCCTACCAGGCTGCTGATCCAGGATGTTGGGCTGCTCTGGCATGGAGAGGTGGTTTGCTACTGTGGTGTGCAATGACTGCAGGAGCTACAGAAGGGGAGTTGGGGAGGAGAGAGGGCTGGAGGCATAGGACAGAGGGTTGGAAAGGGTGGCAGGAGAGATGTGGGGGAGACTGAACTTGCTCAAATGAGAAGCTAAAGGGTGACACTCCTGAAGGCAAGGGAAAGAAGGAAAACCAAAACCAAACAAGGTAAAGGTAGGTAAATCATCAAAATGGGTGGGAAAGGAGTAGGAATGTGAGGGTGGGGAGTAAGCCCTGCCTGCTCTCTTGCAGTCTGCTGGCAGTGAGACCCAGGCAGTTCTCACAGCAGTCAAGCCTGCTCAACACTTGGTGTTACTGGCATTCACTGTGGGGAAGGCAATGGTGGGACTGGCCCCAAAGGAGACAATGGGGAACCCCACCTCTGGGTGCTGCTGGCTGGTGCAGTGCTGCCCTAGGCCTCCCCCAGGGGAAAGCTCTCCCTCAGCATGGCAGGCAGTGGTCTGCACTGTGGCTCCATGGAGGGAGAAATGTCATGGTTAGATATTTGAAATGCATGCAGTTAGGTAAAATTAAAAAAATTTTGAGACATAAAGTAAAGCTCACATGTGGAACTGGGTATTAAGCAAAAATGGGCCCACAGGTTCTGTTTGTTAAATCTGATTGTGATCCTTAGGCTTTAGAGCCAAGCAGGCTTCAAGGACCTGACTGACAACTGTAGCTTTGTTGGAGGCTTTCTGTAAGAAGACATCAGTATGAGAGTCAACAGTGTGCCAGTAAATAAACACTTCAGGAAGTGTTATGCCTGTGGCAACAGCAGTAAATGAAAGATTGGAACTAGAACATAATGTAAGGTTCACCCTGGGGCACAGGCAGGTCTTCCTGTAAACAGCCTTGTAAAGCAGCCAGTCCCAAGTGAATGTCAGCATAAAGAAATGCACTGACAGCAAACACAGCATTTCAGATACCCCTCCTGCCCTTCTATGTCCTGGCTTATGTGCTCTTGGCTCTGGTAGGTGCTAGCTGGGAGACTGAGGGGCTTCACTCAGCCATAGATGGGCCAGCATCACCACACTGGATTTCTCTGCCCATCAGCCCTTCCATGTGTCTCTGTCCTCTTCCTTGCCAAGGCTTCACAGTCCTCTAAGGCTGTGGCTTGTAGGTGCCAAGGATGCTTTGCCCCCTGAAGCATCTGCTGTGAGGCTGCCATAGCCTGTGCCTGTTCTGGCCTCAGCAGTGTGGGACAGCAGCCTCTGTCCGGCTTACAGTTGAGGAAATGACACAAGCATCACGTTTTAATTTTCATTACTGTTTTTTCTTAACTGAGGCTGCTGTGCAGTAGGAGGTGGCTGTGCATATGCACTGTATGAGCTGAAATTTTGTTTTATTTTGTGCCATTCCTTTAGCTCTGTCCTTTTACCAGTTAACACATCCTTAACTCTCCTAAGCTATGATTTTCATGACTAGTGTTGCCAGCTGCCAGGATTTGTAGGTCTAGATCCATGCATGCTGCCACCAAGGTGGACATGTAGGTGGACATGTAAATGGATATGTAGAAGAGGTGGCTTTGCTCACATGTTTTGAGTCTTTGTCCCACATAAGAGAGAGGAATATTCTTTTCCTTTTCTTTTTTCCTTTTTCCTTGAGGCAAAACTATTGCGCTACAATCGTGAAGCACTTAGTTGTTCAAAGAAACAGGTATAGCTACCTGTTGGCTCTGGTGTGCCTGCAGACAGGAGTGTGGCATTTATTATAGTTAGAGATAAATGGCCTTAAAATCATCTGTGTGCTGTGTCAAAAAACCCCAACCACTATATACAAAACCCAACATTCTCCAGCATCTGATCAAAAGCAATAAGCATCACCCATAACAACAGCTGCCCTGAGTGAAATTCATTCTCCTCTGAGTGTCTTTTATGTCTGGCAATGTGTGCATCACAACTTTATACAGCTTCCAAAAATAATTTGTTTAAAATGTTCCTGGTTTATATTTGTTTCCTGATCTGTCATCCCAATAGATGAAATGAAACTTTATTAAAAGCCAGGCTTGACTAGGAGACATAATGAGTGGATTTTGTCACTTTATTAAAACTCTGTGCATGCTGGAATTAATTATGTGCCTTTTTAAAAACACAAAGAACTCACTATCGTAGGACAATAGCAACTTGATGGAGAACAGCAGCAATATGGTCTGTTTTTCTACACAGCTGCTGAGCTGCAGTTTGCTGTCTAAGCACTGTTTTTTTCATGCTGCAAAGCCAAAAGCTGCTTTGATTCATGGTTATTTGCTAGCACTGCAAGTGTGAAACTCTTAGTTCTGCAAGGATGTCTACTCCAGCGTGGCTTTTCTAGTAGTAAGGGAAGGGTGCTTGCAGTTTTTGGGCTTCAACATCCTGAGGAGATGCATTCTGCACCTTCCATGCACACTAGCCATGGTCACTTCACTCACACTGGAGAGGCAGCATGAAACACACCTGGTGTGCATGAGCCAAATCACCATGAGGAGTGAACTTGGGAGTCCACCTAGTGAGTCTGTCAGATGCCACCTTAAGACTGAGCATCTGAATGCCATCAGAAGATGCACTGCTGCCCCTCAGCACCAGGCCACAGTCCCGCCACCACTATTCCCTTTGCTTGTTTGCAATCAGCTGGCTCCAAAGCTGTATCCCTGATGTCAGACCTTAATAATCCTTAATGAAAGAAATGTCTCCACTGGGAATAAAAAAAAACAATAAAATCTTTCATGAGTCACAGCTACCCAGTGCTGGCATTGCTTTGCCAGGAGTCTGAGTCAGCCCAGGCACCAGGCACTAGCCCTTGGCCCTCCTCTCTAGCACAAGGAGCAGATGTGTTCCTGGTGCTGCTGGGCCATGAAAGATGGGAAGAACCCTGGCATGGGCACCTGTGTTTGGTTTGCCTGCAGTTCAGTACAGCTGGGGCTTTGCTGACCCAGGTGAATCCTGCAGGGTAGGGGGGCTCAGTTTTGCTGCCTCCATCTCCTGCAGTGCTCAGCAGCAAGTAACGAGTTACTTCACATCAGCACAGCAAAACACCACCTCCCTTCGCACCCAAACCACCAGACACAAAGAGTCAGCAACAAAGCTTTAAATTTTTATTAAAATAAAGTGTAACTTTTCCATTTCCCTTGCTTCATTCCTATAAGGAGTGGCTTAATATGAGAGTTTGCTAATGTAGGATTAGTTTTACAATGTTGAGGCAAAAAAAACCCCCAAACAACAGACCAGACAAATCCCATCTTCAATACATCAGGTTTTGTTCCCTTCCTGGTGGGTAGGAAATACAGAGGGTGACACTGCATGGCTTTAGTACATATAGGAGTGTAGGTACAAGAGACTGTTGGGTTCCATCTCCCTCCATTCCCTGATCACGTCCCACCTGAAGGAGCACTGAAAGACCTACACAGCGTCCTGACTTGGACCAGCTACACAGCTCCTCCAGGGTGGGGGCTGGCAAGCTCATGCATGGGGCTGGCATCAAAAAGCAAACGTAGATGCCATCATATGATTCATTTTCCCTTTAAATTGACTTAAATTCTTTTGAGAATCAGGAAGAAGAGCCAGAACACTTGTTCTAATGACAGGATTGTCTTTTTCTTAGTAGGAGGGCAAAATCAAAAGGCTACTCCTAACGCAGAGCACAGCTGCTGCACTGCAGCTTGGGCCAGAGTTCACTGAAGGTGTCTTGCTGGCTTCACTGGGTTTGTACTGCTCCCCTACTCCTGTTTGCACACAACGGCACTCAGTGCAGCCACTTGAGGAAGATCATGCAGAGCTGGGAGTCACTGCTGGTTTAACATTACCCTCCTCTTCTTGAGCTACATGTAGTTCAGATTGGTTCTGTTTCCTGTAAACACATTTCTTGATACATGAGAGATGGAAATAGTTAACAGAAAGTGGAGAAACGTCATCATTTGTAATAGTATTTTTAGTATTTGACTGTTAGCAAAGGAAAAATAACCAAGTTAACATTCAGTACCATAGGAAGATTCTTTGTATGTATATTTCTGTCATGGGACTAAGATATAAAACTTATGATGGTAAATATGCATCACTACTAAATAATGCAAACTGCGCTCACACACAATTCAGAACTGGCAGCTCTGGCTGCACTGCCTCATTTGTAGAAGACAACAGCAAGCCCTTGGTAAAGCTGAAGGAATGCTTCTGCCCTTTTCTTGCCCTTGCTCCTTGGCTTGTCTGTGTTTCTTGGTGGTGCTGCCAAAACAAACATGCTGTGGGGCGTTGCAGCACGGGGAGCCCCTTGCTCAGCCCTTCACACAGGGAGTGCCACAGGGCAGGGAGGAGGTGGCACGCTGGTTGCTCTGCCATATGGCACCTGGCACAGGCTGTGCTTCACATTACATTCTTCTGGCTGGCTATGTTCAAGGGCTGCTCCTTGGGCATACCCAAAAATACTTGCTCAATAGAAAGGCCCTAAGAAAAGCAATGGAGCAGAGCTGTACTTGGTAGAATTTCTAGGGTACTTTTCAGAGGTCCCTTAAGATCCGAAGCTGGTCCTTAGAGAAGCTTTGTGTGTGTCTGCCCCTCATTTATGCAGTTCATGGCATGCTTCTTGCAGAACTGACCTCCCATGTCCACTGCTTCTTGTGCTGCCAATGGATGTCCTCAGCTGTTCAGGGTCAAGAACTTCTCTTGGCTTACTGGTCCACCAAGGTCAGACCCACCTGCTCACCAGCACTTGGTGGGAATGTGGCACTGAGCCCCGTTGTACTGTCACCAGTACACTGGGACACTGGGAGCTCGGTGTTTGCTTGCCGCAGGTGCACCTGCCTGCTGGCTACTTGCTGCTGCTGCTCCTTCAGTTCACTGTATGAACGGGAAAAGGTATGAAAGATAGACGTGACTGGGAAAGCCATTAGCAAAATCCCACTCAAGATGCTGCTCAGGGCTACCACCTGTCCGGGGATGCTACGAGGCACCATGTCCCCATAGCCAACAGTTGTCATGGAGATCACAGCCCACCAGTAACTGGTGGGGACGCTGGTGAACTCTTGCTTGGCTCCCAGTTCGCTCTCAGCCAAGTACACCAGTGGCGAGAAGAGGGCCATGGCGACGCAGAGGAAAAGCAGGAGTAGCCCAAACTCGCGGGTGCAGCGGCGCACGGTGAGCCCCAACGTCTGCAGCCCCAGCGAGTGCCGCGCCAGCCTCATCACGTACAGGATGCGCAGTGCCCGCAGGAAGCGCAGCACCAGCCCCACACGCTCCAGGTACTTGTTCCCAGCTCCCCCTCCAGGCTTGCTGCTGTTCTTTGTGGAAACCACATCCACAATGAGAGATATGTAGAAAGGCAGAATGGCCAGGATGTCAATGATGTTGAGAGGGGTTTTCAGGAAAGCACACTTGTTTTCTGCCTGGATGGATCGCAGTAGGAACTCAAAGGAAAACCACGCCACACACACTGTCTCCAGCACAAAGATGTCATAGCACTTTTGTGAGCATTCACCCTGGGGAGAAGAGGAGCAGGAAATACAAAAGAGAGAAGAAACAGATTTAACCAGAGAGAGAAGCAAAGAGAGTGTCAGTTCTTAAAGGAAAGCACCACCTGAAATTGATATGAATTGTAATGTACCAAAGCAAAATCATGGCTGCTGAGAGGTACTAAAACCAGAGGCTGTGTTTGACTACAGGACAGGTCAACAATGCTCTGGAGTGTCCCAAAGCTGCCAAGAACTTGGTGTGAACTTATCAGCAGTAGGCCAGAGAGCCTACAGCTAAAAGGCCAGTGGCTTACATTTCATTTCTAACCAAGACTTTTAACACCTTTTGAAAAGGATTAATACAGGATTATTGGATTATAATAAATATGTGATCATTCCTTCCCTTCCTGATCTATAATAAATTGCTTACTAATGGCTTATAAACACCTACAGCATTTTATGTGATATGCTTGGAGTTACCTGTAATCTGTTATTTACTAAATATAATACATATTTTATATTCCAGTGAACATTCATTAACATACTATCCCTACAGTCAAAGGCTTATATACAGTACTGAGAAATGTAGGCATTTCTAAAAGAAAAAATACCACAGGATAGAGTGAGGTATGGAGAGATAAGTGTGTTTAGTTACTGCATCTGTAACAACTAGTGACCACAATGCCTTCCTCAAGCTTTCTTCCCCTGCTCTTCCCTGCAGGCTCACTTGGTGGCAAATAAAGAGAGCTCTGGCTCTTTAGTTACGATGCTTGTAAACAAGTCAGCCTCGGTGCACTGGAAAGGCAATAAACAATAATGCTGGTGATGGCCACTCCTCGGTTGTTAATACTGAGGCAATTCTCTGCTATATCACTCTTGGTACCTCCAGCTGAATAATAAACAACTTCTCTAAATAAACATATTTTGATGTGGACAATTTTAGGGCTAGTGCTGTTTCCTCTGTAAATGCTCATATAAAAGTGTGAATGCTCTGGGGGCTTTGTGTGGAAGGCAAGTGTATACTTCTTTAAGGGAAATGTATATTTACTCACTGTGCCAGTTTGAGCAGTTTGTGAAACAGTTTGTTGTAAGGAGTCCATCCATGCTAGTGGGGTGTGTGTGACTCCCACTGGATGCAGCAGGTATTAGGTCCCAATGCCCAACCTTGTTTTACTTGCCTATGCCAAATTATAGCAATAAAACATCAGTTGAGAATGGCAAAGCTGTGTCAAGCTGGTTCCCATTTCACCAGTGGAGAAGCTGAGAACCTGGCACATCTATTAGCAGTTCTGCCCACATACTCAGCCACAGGAGTCTTTTGCTCCAGAGAGCCAAGGAAATTTTTAATGCACAGCACCACATCCTAGCTTCATCCCTCTTTAAGTGTGTATGCACAGACTTTTTCCGTGTTTGGAAAGAAAGCAGCCAGCAAAAGACTCATGAGGTTTTTGCCCTCTTTGCTAACTGCAGCCTTCCCCAAAATGTGGAGGGACTGGATATGTTTCAAGGGCTGTTGCGCTGCCAGCAGTGAGAACGGTGTCATCACATTGAATGCAAAGCCTTGGGTTACCGCAGTATGATAACCAAAATGCTGCAGTACCCTGCACATCTTACACTTGAGATTGAGACAATAACTAAAGAGATGTCAACAAGAAAAACAGATGTGAAAAGGAATCCTCAGAGCCAGGATTTATGGTCCTTGTAGTAACCACAATAAAAAATTGTGATGCCTTGTGTTTATGGATTTTTGTTTTGTATTCTACTTTCAATTGGCACATGATGTACCTCCCACTGTTTCCCAGGGGGTCATGCTGATATGAAGAGAAAAATTACTTGTCCCATTGAAATTACTGTCAAGATTTTAAGCATATTGGAGGGAGGAATGATAATATTACCAGTACAGTAGCTCAGATAGTCTGTCTTTTAAATTCTGAATTTTGATACGAGTGAACACTAGAAGGAGCTTAATTTATATCTGCCTCACCAAACTAATTTGGTCATAAGTAAGTATTTTGGTCACAAGCATAATACATAGGATATAAGATTTTGTTTCTAGGAGCTTTCCTCCCATCACAGAATAATTATGCTGTCAGGCTCTCCTATCAAATACAGAATCAAGATGCTTTCACACCACAACACAAATCTGGCTCTGTGAGCCAGAAACAAAGCTCACAAAGTCAGTGGAAGGACTCTGCCTGTACCACTGTGACTTGTCTCCTCAGGATCCAGAAACAAGCCCTCAGACCAATATTGTCCCAGAACTCTGCTTCCTGGGAATCTCATGTCAGGTTCTGCTTGATCCCACACCTAAGAGCAATTGTGGGAACCCAGGATATCCCTCTAGCTGCTTTGGATGGGCTGAGCCCCGGGCAGGGGGCTCAGAGGGCTTGGCACGGAGCCCAAGACCCTTTTGCCTTCGATCTCGAGCCATGAAGAAAATAACCAACTTTATATGAAGATTTACAAACCAGGAAAAGTTAAGTAGAATGATTAGCTTATCACAGGGTGGAAAAATAGAATGTTAAGATTTTTATGATAAGGGTACCAGGGGGGTCAAGATGGAGGAATCTGGGCATGTACTGTCCTTCCTTCTTCTTCCTGGTCTCCATCTTCTTGGTGATGGTGGCACTTTTGGATTAGTTTAGAGTAGAAACTGACTGTTTAACATAGGTGATAGGTATTGGAAATTAACTGTAAATAATGTCTACGTAGTTCATAGTATAAAAAGACAACACAGACCCGGGGGTGGGCAGTGTGCCTTCAGCTGACCTGCTGAACGCATCACGGCTGGTCAGGGAGAACATGTTATAGATAAGAGAAAAAATAAACAACCTCTAGAACCAATGCCAAGGAACTCCAACTCCTTCTATGACCATCTGGCTGTGAAAAGGGACTCTTGGGAGCATCCTAATCAGGGGGATCCCGAGAGGCAATCACTGGAGGTGATTTGCAGCTCTTCATCTCATCCTTGCAGATGCTCAAGAGGATTAGGTTGAGGTGTTAGGATGACAACCCAGAGAAGAATAGCTATGGCTTGAACAAAGCAACAGCAATGACCAGATGAATACCCAAATGTGCAAATTTGCTTTCTCTGACAGGTGCACCATTACTTGGACCACCATCTATGGAAACTTGGATGCACCTTGCCTTAAGAGCCCCATCTGACAGGAATTGTTCTGGATTCTGATGTACATGTATAGACTTTTTGTGCCACTAAAAGTTTTGGGAAAGTCAGTGAAGCCTATGGGGAATTTAGCCTTAAAATAAACCTACAAAGTCACTAAGGTGATTAATAGCTAGTTTAGCACCTAATTCCCCCAGCACTTTCTCTTAGCATATGCATATGAATAGGAGACTCTTTGAAGCGTTTTTTGTGTGTGAGTTGTGGTGTAGGAGAAAACAGGAGTGAAGATTGTTCCTCACTGATGGAAGACCCTGTCTGCTCTCCCACACTCTGATATGTTTATCCTGTATAGATTCACAGACCTTCAAACTTCCTGTACAGCTACATCCGAAATGCAAATGCGGGAGCAGCCTGGCAACCTTTGTTTAGCCAAGCTCAAGTAGCTTGCTGGAGTCTGGAGCTCAGATAATCCAATGCTGCAGAACCAAGCTGCATCTTTGCACATCAGGATAATGAGGAGCTGAAATTTCCTCCATCCAGAGCCGAGGCTGGGCCCTGGCTTTTTTCCACTCTTCCCACTCTCCACAGCTGACAAATAATACGAAAGTCAGTATGTTTACTTTCCGTACAGTGGAGTGATAATGTTTTGCTACACAGAGTTCACTTCAACAGGATGGAATAATCCCTCCTTCCAGCAAATGCATAATTATATCCAGCAGCTTGCTCAGTATCCTTATTAACCCATCACAGTCTGAACAAGCCAGGCTCTGTCCAAAAGCTGTCCTAAGAATAAGAGGGTCTGAACATGCTTTTAGAAAACAGATCTGTGAGTCAATCAACCTGCCAGAGATCTTTTTTTTTCCACTAATTAAATGTCTTCCTATCCCTTGGAACATGTTTCAATATCATCTAGGTGTGACTTATTATTATCCTCACACGTTTTAAAAAACAGCAACGCAAAACTGTATTTCATGCTCTTTGCACTTCATTTCTTTCAGTTGAAGCTGCTTTTCCTTGCTGATTTTTTTCATGCTTGACTGCAGCATTGGTTAAGAAAGAAAAAAAAAAAACAAAACAGCAATTTTTTTATTTCTAAACCTTTTAACTATGTGTTCCAGTCTGAATGGATGCTGTAATTCTGCTTGGGCTTTTGAGGTTTTTCCGTTCAAGAAAACAAAGCAAAAATTCTCAGAAAGGCCCACAAAGAGATGGAAGAAACCAATCAGGAATTAATCAGCCATTGGAACACAAAAAAAACCAAGTCCTAACAGAATAGGGCATCCTGCCTGAAATAGGTCTTCATCAAATCTGTGTGTTCTCAAAAAAGATCAAGCTATACCAACTTGTGGCCATAGACATGTCTATTAACAACTACACACTGCTTTTTACTTTTTATAAGCAAAACAGCTCTCCCTCATACCAAGTAATGAAATTTCTTCATCCTGTAATCTAATAGATACGTTTTTATCACTACTTTTTCATATTTAGATTGATGAAATTGAGCCGCAGGGAAAACAGTTGTTTTTCACAAAGTGTGTATATTTATTTATCTGTGTACATTTGTTTCTTTCAAACTTCATGAGAAGTTTGGGTTTTTTTTCGTGCAGAAATTTCTTGAGTATGGGAAGTTATCTGCAGTTGTACAGAATTTGGGGGCTATATACTGTCAACACAGGGAACAAGGAAAGGAATTAAGAAAGGCATCAGTGAGTGATTCTGTGCAGTCAAAGTGAGTCTCCTTCATTAGGATCTAGAGAAATTTGCTGTCAAAAAGACAACCACAGCATTTTTCTTCTGGAGAAACGTCTTCTTTGCCAAAAGTTTCTTTGGGAGAAGGAAAATTACAAAAAGGAAAATCGGTGTCACTGGAGTTCAAATCCATCTGTATTCATTGTTCTGTATGACCTGTCTAAAAGTGGCAGACATCTTTCAGAAACATTTTGGTTTGGCTTGCAGGGTCCATTTCACTTGTACTGAACCCTGTACTGAGCCTCAGAAAAATTCTCCATGGTGTGTTGTGTGACTTCTTGGCCCTGCCTTTGTCCTTTGGTCTCCGGAAAAGAAATTGTGACTCTTCCTTAGATTCTTGCAGGCTTTGACACCATCTTCTAATCCCTCTGCACTAGAAGATGTCAAAAGTCAGATCACCTCTAACTGCTCCAGTTCTTTTTTGCTTTCCATGCACTTTTTTGTGAGGTCAGCAGCTCCATGGCACTTTGAAGGAAGAAGTTTCAATGCTGCCCACTTGGGCCTTTAGTGAGATTTCCCTTACTGTCAACTCTGTATGTTAAGAAAAAAAGAAACCCCGACATGAGAGGCACTGCATACAAAAGTACTTACATAAGCTTGAAAACCATGACATTTCTAAAATGACATTTTTGTTCATGTCTACTTACCCCTTGTTACTTGAGCCTTTCGGGCTCAAGTGTTTGGGCTCAAACATTTAGAATGTTTCTATGTGCGCATCAGACCAAACTTTTTTAACAACAATGTGGAAATTCAAATTCTGCTGCAACTGAGATCTCAGCATCAGAGATCTGTGTTAAGAGACCTGCAGACAGACTGGCAGCCCTGAGGCTGCTGACAAGTCTGCCTACAGCCCCCAGTCCAGAGGCTTAGGGTGTTCTCCCTGGATTTGGATGGGAGGCTGAGCTGCCTGTTTCAATGAACATCTGCAGGGTGACCCAGAGGACACACATTCCTCCACTACCAATTATTCAGCAGCCCAACACTTGAAGCCTTTGCTGGACTTTGGAGAGACCCAGCTTCTACTCATATGAGAACGGGGCAGAAGCTTGCATCTGGCTCTGTCCCAGTGCGTGGGAGCGCCTGGAGCACTGGCTGCTGGGTCATTTGTTCTCTCTTGTCATTGTAAAATGAAGAAGCCTTCCTTGAGAAAAATTCCAGCAAAAGAGCAACATTCCCAGAAACATGCCTCACCAATGAAACTCAAAGGTATTGCTCACGCTGGCACTTTCTGATGAAAGGCAATTTTCTGATGAAAAGTGATTTTCTGGTGAGAGCATCCAGATAATTTTCACAGCAGGGATAAGTGCAAGGCTCCTGCGATGTGACCGTCCTTGGAAGGGCAGCATCCCACCCTGCCCTGGTGCACAGGCAGCTCCCCTCGCTCTGACCACCCACAGACACGGTGATTGTAACTCAGTGCTTCTGCCATTAACGCTGGGGTCAGGCTGAACTCGCAGTCAGCCTGCTCTGAATATTTCCTTGTGCTCCCGAACAAAGATGATTCAGATAACTGCACAGCCTGTCCTCAAAGCTGGCTGGCTATGAAGTAATAGTTTCTGTTTTTAAAGTCACCAAAGGGCCATGAAAAAGTCCTCTGCTTCTTGCTGTCCACACTTTGATCCATAACTCGAGCTTAGTTCATGCTTCATCTTCAGCCCAGCTGCCAGCAAAAGTAACATGTGCCTTCTGAGGGAAGGGTTGTTGCTAACTTTGTGCAGCCCTGTTATGGACACAAGATAGCTCTTGTACAACTTTTCTTTGTTGAGGAGAAAGGGCAAGGGGATGGGCAGGAGCTACACCTGCTTACCCCTCTGGATTTCCCTTGATCCTGAGACAGCATAGCCCCAAATCACCACTTCGCAAAACCTCTCAGCCTGCCATTTTTATCCTGCCAGTGAAGCTGCAAATAAACATGCAAATAAACACCAACAGGAACAAGGCAGATGCCAAAAGACTATGGCAGCTGCTAGAAGGTAACTACAGGGTGTGCTAAAATACCCAGCCAGTCTAATCAGCTTGTGGAATTGCATGCTGTGCTATTCACTCGCAGTCATGCAGCCAAGGGGTTACTGAGATACCTGCATGTGCCTTTCATTTGTCTCAAATTGCTCCTCTGACCTGTAACTGTGAAGCCAGATGGCTATGTTCATGGAAATCTCAGAAAAGGGTCTGGGAGTCAGTGAAAGGGAAGAGAAAACCACATGAGGACTTTACCTATGAGTACTCTTGCAGACTACAGAGACAGGAGACATGGATAGCACTCCTGATCCAGGAGGCTGCAGAGGGCACCAGCTGTGTTTCCAGCCCAATCCATGAGCAGCTGAATCTTTGGGCCATCTCAGCCCCAAACTGGACAACCAAAATTAAACACTGTTAGTAGACCTTGGGTTCCTAAGACATATATAAATACTGAGCTTTGAGACCTGTTTAACTGACACATTTTTCCCTGGAAATGCTACAGATGTCTTAACAGCTGACTGCGTGGATTTCGCATATACATCTGAATGGTGGAGAAAGACACAGACACGAGGGATTCAATTGCCTACCTGAAATAGAGATTTTGGAATTTACTTAACATTATGAATTGAGCATTTAAATTATAGTCTGTAGAACTCTGGGTTGAAGTTTAATCTTTTTACTTAAGAAACCCCTGCCATGGTAAAAAGGGCATAGGAAAATGCAAATTTCTAAGGTTTCTTGCATAGAAAACAATACCAAGAGGAGATCAAGAGATACAAAAAGCCCAGATAAAGAAACCCCTCTGTCTNAAAGTTGTGCAATCTCTTACATATGGAATACCTTTGTGAATAAAGCTGTGGGACAGCCCGAAGCTCGGGGCACAAGTCCTTATGAGAGCTATCTCACTTGTGCCGGAGCTCCAATACATACTCACTTCATAACTAAACTTAGTTGTGGAGTCTATTTATTCTCCGCGTTGCTTCATACCTACCAGGCAAGACTTACTGCAATCCTTAGGCTTTCTTCCATTTCCCTGCCTCCTTCACGTACTGCCCCTGACACATACAGATATATTCTTTGGTCCACTATCCTGCCTCTTTTTGGCCCAGTAGAGCTGTTGTTGAGAAGAATGGAAAGCAGGTAAGTAGTACTACAGATGCACAAAATGCCCTCTCATTAATACCTTCTTCTGAACTAGCTCTCCTCATGCCTGTGCCCGTTTTTAGCACACACTTCTCCAAAATCAACAGTATTTGTCAGAGGGAATAAAATGCTATCTGGCTCTACTTTATGGAAAGCAACCAAAACCTAAAATCAGCAAGAAGCAGGAAACACAGAAAGAATAAAACAGACCATGAAATATCTATAAAACAGAACACCACCAAGTTGCCTGATTTTCAGATGCCCATCAGGAACAAGCACACCACCTCATCCAGAGAGGCTGAGGGAAGTGTCAAGACATCCAATGTCTTAAAGCTCCTCAGACTCTGTGACTGTGGCTGAGAGCAGCTTAAGGAAACAGGGCGAGCTGCAGCAGGCAGCTGCTCGTATCTCCCACGCTGATCACGTCACACACCAGAATTGAGGGGCTGTACAATAACATAAGGAGGAGCAATATACCCTGGGTAGCATTTTCTGCAGATGTGGTCCAGGAGTGGCTGGGAAGGGCAGCACCATCAGCTGAGTAACTGCAACCAGCAGGAGAGGCAGGAGGGCGAAGGAAAGGGACCTTACATGATCAGTCTGTACTGGTTACGTGCAAAGGGAACCCATCACTAATTGACAGAAGAGTGTTGGCCAGAGAAGAAATAGCTACACCAGCTTTCAGAACCTGGACTCTAGAAGTCACACGAGGTTCCAAAAAAGACCCCCTGCAAGAACAGGGAAAACCAGAGACCTTTTAAGATTAAGCTTCTCAGTTTTGAGTGTTAGTGCTGTGACGTAGTTCTCGTGAGAACAGGGGTCTGCTCACCTCAGAGGACCCCTCCAAGTCCTACCTGCCCATAAGGTTTGGCTGGCAAAGGAAATGATCTCTTGGTGCTGCTGGAGTTGGCCCTCGGGGTTGAGATCCCCACCTGGCTGGTCCACAGCTTTTGTCTGTGCATGAGTGTAAGATATAAGCAGGCTATTACTAATATTTAGAGAATTGCAACCTATATGTATAAGAATAGATTTACTGCCATTTGCTTGAACAAATATTCTAAATCAAAACACTACTTTTGTACTTGGGGTCTGCTTTGGCAATTTTCAGTGCCATCGGAAAACTGTCTGAAGACAAACAGCTACACAGGAAGACATAGGTCCAGGAAAACAATGTGCTGTACTTGAAACTCACCAACTCCCATGGGATTTGAGGCAGGACTTCACAGACCACAGCCCATATGGTTTGCTTATCTTTGCCCTGCGGCTGACCCCTCTGTGGAAAACGCCCGTGAGTGACACAGGTGTCCAGGAGTGCCCAGGATTCCTGCACACCCCACTGTGCTTGGACCAGGCACAACCTGCCCAGCCTGGCCTCAGGGGGCAGCCCAGCACAGAGTATTTTTTTATCAGTCACTGCAACCAACAGGGGCAGGAAGGCAGGAAAAAGAATAATGTTTTCACCAAAGCCAAGGTGTCCCCCAAAGAACAGCTTCAATTTAGAAACACCAATGTTCTTAGTATTTCTGACCAAAGTTACCTTGGAATTTTCTATTTCCAGGTTTCCAGAACACTTTTTTTGGGTTTGGCCCACTTTTTTCACTGAAATTGAAAGTAAAAATCCCCAAGAGAATAATGAAGCACCAGAAGTGTCCTTGCTTGACAAGTGTCCCCCTCTTCCCCTGATTTTACATGAACAGAAATCTTCCTCCTCAGCCCTCTCTATTTTCTAGGTCTGATAGAGGCATCAGAGACTTGGAAGTTTACAATGTTTTTTTTAAAAATCCAGTATCTGCAAATCTAAGCAAATGCTTGATCCTGAGCTTTCATATGAAGAACCCCACTTACACTGCAACTTAGCAAATCTGATTTCTGAAGAACTGTATTTTCTAGCCTAGTGCTCTGAAAACAAGGCAGACTCATTTGGCACTTGGAAAAGCTTTAGCAATGGCACTTGCAGCACACCTGGTCCTCACAGACAGGGCAAAATTACAGAAATAAAGATGAGGGCTATCTCCCTTAAACCAAACCAGCATAAAACTGCAGAACCAGAGCATGGCAGAGCAGTTCTCACCAAGGGCACTTGGGTGCAGTTTGAACAGCTTCCCCAGGGAATGGGAACACCTGCACACCCCTCCAAAAGAACCAGCCCAAAAGGGACAGGGCTGTGTGACAAAGCAGTGGCATTCCCAAAGCTTTCACACCTGCCCAATACTTGAAAAAAGGTGATGTGGTTGCACCTGGCTGTGCTCACAGATATACACTGCCTAGAACTGTGGTCTTCTTAAACCCAGCATTCTCTTTCCATCTTCTCCTCCTCAAGCTTGTTTCACACTAAAAAAAGAATCTCCCTCTCTCTCTCACTAATTATATTAAAAGATCAACTGATCCTTAATATAATTTTAAAATGTATTTTCCCTCTTCTTTACTCTGGGTTCTCCCTTCTTTCAATCATTTTTTTGAAGCTCTTCTCCTCCTGCCTCCCACTCACTGCTGGTTCTGTTTTACTGACCCATATTTATTTTACTGGTTCCTACAACCCTGTAACATGCTATAAGATCTGGGGGTATCTGGTTTTTAACTTGGAGGAAAGGAGGACAGAGTCAAGCTTACTGTTTTCCTTTGACCTTTTTTCCAAACATGTATCTCTCCCCACTCAGTCTCCCTTTATCCTCTTATCTGAGAGCAAGGTGACGTTGTGCCTCTCCAGGTGACCCTCGGAGTGTTCCAACTGGCTGTGGCACAGCGACTGCGGGGGACACTCTCCCGATCTCCAGGGAAGTCAGGAGGGCGGCTCAGGCTCTCGCCTTGGCAGGTGAGGCAAAGGCACAACGGCGGTGGAAGAAAGGAGTGGACTTCAGATGGAGTCTGGGTTTATTAAGGGATAGTGACCCAGAGCCCAGCGGGACCTCTGTGCGAACACCCTGAACCTGATCCTGAAGCATCTTATAAAGGGAGGAGGGAACAAAGAGGGAGCCAATAGGGAAACATGGGGGTATGGACATTGGGAAGATGGGCTTCTGGGGAGACCAACGGGGGTAACCTGTGGGGGGAACCCCGGTTCCTGAACCAATTCCTCAACGCCCTTAACAGAAATTTCTAGGGGAAGGGATGGGCTGCTGAGTGACGGACAGGACACCAGGGAGGGGATTGACATGAAGGAGGAGGCAACATGGGCAGAACCACTGAAATAGGGGAGAACTGGGATAAACCAAGGTACAGAACAATTATAAAAGGCATATAAAACACAACACAACAGCAAGGGAAGGATTTGCCTGTGTTGCCTGTGGGAAGATTTGCCTTCCTGCTGGCAGCAGCTCAGACACAGCTGGCAGTGAGCTCCCGCAGTGCCCTTGCACTGAAATGCTCTAACTTGTGATGGATTTTTACGAGGTGGATGTGACCATGGCAAAACCACACACGCTTTCATAGTCTCTCTTTCTACTCAAGGCAACAGTAAAAACAGTGCTTTCTGTGACAGCAGAGCAGCACACAAGAGCTTACCCTAAACCACCCAACATTTCTACAGCCTATAAAGGCAATGAGCTGCAGACTGGGAGAAAAATCTCTGCAGCGTCTGCTCACAGTCAGAGCGGGGACTTTTTGGGAGAGTGCTGCAACTTCTCTTGTCATCAGCTCTACCCAGTGTACCAGGTGCCAAGTTTCCAGCACACCTCAGGATGTACTGGATGGCTGGGACCTTCACACTATTCTCTGTATTTCCTATTTGAATCCAGGCTCAGGAAATGAGACGGGGCAAGGGAAAGGGAACTGTTTGTGTGTGTGTGACGTATGGAAGGGTGAGGGTAGAGTGAGTGAATGGCCAGAGGAGTGGGCTGGCACATGTCCTTGTGAACAAGCTGTTCCAGCTGTGCCTAAGCCCCACCAGCAGCATGTCTCAGCCCCTGTGGCATCCCCTACAAACACAGTTAGTGCTAGACAAGACACCTGCGTTAGGATGCTGCCTTCATGGGGCCAGCTTCAGAGAGCTTCCAGGCTTTTGAGCTTTTTATGGCTGCCCTTGCCTTTAATCACAATTATGAACTGTCACTGCTTATTTCATCTTAATGATGGCTTCAGGTCTGAATATTCACAAGGGCCAAGGAAGCCCCAGACAGCAAGAAGATGTACAGCATCCTTGCTGACATCTCCTGCATCAGCAGGAGTCAGGGACAGGATGGCAATGGCTTACCACCCTGGACAGGCAGAAGAGGCTCTTGAGCTGATCCCCTGTGGAGCAGAGAATCTTGCCAAGTGGCTCATGAATCATATGCATGGCTTCAGCAGAGCTGAGTTATAACATTTAGAAGGACTGACAGAATGTATTTAAAAACTCTGTGAGATGCATGCAAGCATGTCTAGATAAATGGGTTCCATTGTTAATTACCCACACTGTAATACACTTTAATTCAGAGCATGAATTTGTCCAGCTGCAGCTTTCAGTTACTTAAGTTCACTGTTGCCCACAAATGTTCTCTTAGTATGATTCTCACTGCATTAAAAGCACTTCTAGTGTCGCACTATAAAGCAGAACTTTGAGATTTTAAACCATTTAAAAAATTTCTTTTCTATTTGCCTGCCAAATGGATATCAATCTGGACACAGTATATCAAGCCTCACATGATGTCTTATGCTGGTATTCTGCTATTATGAGATAATAGCAGAGAGAGCTATCATCTCATCTAAGAGAATGTTTTTAAACAATAAGGAAGCTAATTTTTGGAAAATGCCTTTTTATTATGGAGGAATGTTGTGTGATACTAATTCAAATGTCTTACAGAAGTACCTACATCAGAAGTTACTTTCTTCTGAAAACTTTAAAACCTAAAAAAATGATATTAAATTTGATTAATGAGTGGTGCTCTACACAGACTAGATCAAAATGTGACTGATTGTACTCAGTACCATGTTTTTTATGTTTTTACTTGGAATTAGTATCATGCTTACCATTAGAAAACCTAACAGCTTTATAGATTTCTCCTGGTCCTTTCTCAAGCCTTTGTTTAAAAACTTCTACAAAAAAATCTTATAACCATTTTTTTCCATCTGTATACCACTCAATTTGTCTTGAATATAAATGTCTACACTGCAAAAACCCTCAGTTTCAAAAACTTTTATATTTCATCTCCATTGCCACACTCTAGGCAATGAAAATGTAAGCATTTATAATGTTGAATGATTTAATGCAATTCTTCTAAGTGCCATACACATGAATCAGCTCATTACCTCAGCCTAGCTATATGAGGTGTAGCCAAATAAATCTGCCTGCTTTCTTTCATTCCAAACCTCCAGAATTGATAGCAATGTATCCTGGAGCTCTGAAATGAAATTTCCAGATTATATTTTCGTTTCAAATAAATTAAAGAGTTCTCTCTTTCAGAACATTGGGACATTACTCAATAAGCCCAAAGAGCCCAAGCTCTCCTGCAAAAGGCAGTGGAGCAATCTATAGAATACAGGAGCTGTGCTGCACCCCCAGGATAATAGGCTGTGATGAGTAGCTGTAGTAATTTTACAAACATGTCTGAAGGCCAAGCAGCTGTTATTGTGAGATATCTTCAGAGATTCCCTGGATGATTTACTTGGAAGTTTGGAGAATAAACTCATAGGTAGGGATAGATACTTATGGTAGTGGAACCAGAGAGATATTAAAAGAAATTAAGCATGGAGCGTATTTTGCTGGGTGAGCCACACTGCACCAAATATAAACCAGTTAACAATGTGACAAAGTTACCAATACTATTATGAAATAGTTTTAGCTGTTTAATTATTTATCACTAACATTACATTGCAGCATATTTATATAATATTTAAAAGAAGATGCAAGCTTGCTATTTATTCATGAGAAGACATCCTGCAGACTGAAAGAATTCATTGGCACAAAATAAAGTTATTAACAAGTCAAAAGCAATTTTATCTCAGTCAACTCTTGCCTTGTTTCTAAGCAGTGCAGAGAAACACTCTTTTTTTTTTTTTTTTTTTTTTTTTTTCAGCCGAAAACACTGCAGAGAATCTCAGGTGGCTCCCAAAGTCTATCTTGTAACCTACTGTCCTCAAAATCTTCCAGGGCAGCTCCTTAACCCATAAGGATTTCTCTCTTTACTTGGGAAAAGCAACCCAATAGCCGGCGCTGCCATGAGAGCTACAGTTGGGAAAAGCCAAGCATGGAGAGCTCAGGTGGTGACTTCGCTGAGAGGGGGAATTTTGAGCAGAAGGTCTGCAGGCTCACTGAGGGACTCTGTGTAAACCTGTCACATAGTGCTGTGTCCCCACCCTCAATCTAAGGGCAGTTCTCAGAGAAAGAAAATACAACACTCCTAATCCTCCTGATACAATGGAGGATGATTTTCTAACTGGGACGATGGTTCCTTTATCTGCTCTTGAAGCAGCTGCCACGATGGAACAACCAGGTATGTCTGCCAAAGTTTAGAGAGCTTCAGTGAAGCAGGAAGGCTGGATTTTTGTTTTTTCTTCCAGGGGTGGGACAACAGCAGAAAGCAATTTCTTTTTCCCAAGAAGAGCAAGCGAGCCAAGGAGAAGAAATGGTGAGAACTCTCCAAATGTAGCCATGACTAAATACAGCCAGTTGTTATCCAGCATCTGTCCACACAACCAAAAGCAAGAACAACCAATCATGCCTTCAAATGTTTTCTATTCATTAACAGCTTAAGGCAGCCTTGCGAAGGGGAAGGATTGTCTTGCAAAAGAATTGGCAAAGCTGGCACATGGTGTGCTGTTTGACCAGGGGTTTTGCAGGCAGCAGGGGTCCTGGGCAGCGACTGGCAGAGCTGGTGCAGAGGGCAGCGAGATGTACAGCAGTGATGCTGGGGACTCCCACTACCCAATGTGTCTCCTCAGTGTGTGAATACAGCAATCCTGAACTCGGCAAAATAAACTGATACCGACATATGCTCCATATAACAGCTGGATTTGGACAGCCGAAAAAGAGGGACTGAGATTCGGATCCACAAAGAATAAAAAAAACCTGTTCTTTTACATTAGGGACTGTATCTTTCAGATGCCTCACAGACAGTTCCCAGGAAAATGATCAAAGGACATGATCACACTTCTCAATACTTGCAGAGAACATTTTGCCATTGGTTTCACACTTATAAATTCCATGGGAGTCAAATAAAAAACTGAGAGCACACCACTCAGAAAGCCCCACAGAACTTGATATTTAAGGTTTAGATTGAGTAGTGCAGAGGTTCTCAGCTCTGTGATTTTAACACTGCATAACACAGAGAAGCAACATCACTTATTAAAACCAAACCTCATCACTTCCCACAGCTTTCAGACAAACCTGATCTCTCTGAAAGACAACTTGCCTAGCAAATGTCACTGACTGTCAGAAAGGAGTTGGGAGACCACGCTAGCATGACTCAGACTTGAGACCTTTGCAGTTACTCCTCAGTTTGGATTCAGCATGAACTAAGTCCATCTCAGTTACAAAAAAGAGTTTCCTTGCCTACAAACATGTCTTGCAGGTGAGGCACGAGGAAGGTGCCCACGTACCTGAACAGGAGGTAGATGTAGTTTTATTTCTTTTATTATGATGGCCATAGACATTGTGTTTAGGATATTCTGTCCCAAAGCATTCCCAATCCAAAGGCAAGACTACCCATAACAGGTGATGGAACTACATGAGGCGAATTGAGAACTTCAACAAGAAAGCAAACATTTGCTTATTGCTGATAACTGAAACTGTGAGTAAAGGATGCTCTCAAAGCTTGTAATTTGGAGGGTGTGTTACCATTTTGATTTAAGTACTATCTGAGGAGAAAGTCTCCTTTGGCTTATGAAAGGAAAAAAATAAGAAATACCTTACTTCTAATTAAAATAGAGTTCTGCAGTGCTCTGAGTCCTACATCCCTTAAGCAAGGACATGTGAATGTTAAATTGAATAGGAATCTCATGTGCCTACATGAACTTCCTTGTGCACAACGTAGAAAAGGCAGGTGACCATTGCTACTGAGTCATTTGGTCTTTCCCTGGCCTCCAGCCTGCTGTAGCCTGAGGAGTCTGGAGCAGACTTCAAAATGCAAATTAGCAATAGAGGGTACAAGTACAGTAAATCGGTTCAAATGCCAAAACTGGTGATACTGTTACAGCTTATGATTTTTGCATTTCAACAGCAGAGCTGAGAGTGATATAACAAATTCTCAGAGGATCCCCAGGGAAATTAGTTAGTCCAATTCCCCAGGATTCTTTTTATAAAAAGTCACTCTCAGTGCTTATACACTATAAATAGTTACCTGTAACACCAGCAGGGAGATATTTTTTTAATAATTTTTTTTTATTGACTGTGCTGTAATTTCTAGAACAGTTTATTCCACAATGAAAGTAAGAACACAAGCTGCAATTTTTATTAACACTTTCATTCATGAAAACAAATCATCTATGTATCACATGTGGCTCTAAGTTAAAATTAATGTCTCAGTATCACAAGCAGAACAGCAGAACAGTCAGAAAAGAGATAAAGTCATAAAAATGACGCCAGTAATTCCAGAGTCTCAAGCAGAGTACCATCTTAGGACAGCAAGCACTACTGGACTTTGTCCAGCATGTCTGTATCTCTCTTGCACTGAGGAGCCCAGCACTGGACACTGCTCCAGATGTAGCCTCCCCAGTGCTGAGCTGAGGGGAAGAATCTCCTCCCTTGATGTGCTGGCATCACTTTGCCTGATGCAGCCCAGGATACCGGAACCTGACTTTGCAGCGAGGGTATGGTGCTGGCTTATGGCCAACCTGGTGTCCACCAGGATCCCCAGGTCCTTTTCTACCAACCTCCTTTCCCTCTGGGTGGTCCCCAACATGGGGACAGGACTCTGCATTTCTTTTTTCTGAGCTTGCTGAGGTCCACAGACTTCCTGAGCCTGTTTCTCCAGCCTCAAGGCCATTCAGGGTGGCAGCACAACCATCTGGCCACAACTTGTCCAAAGTTTGTGTCATCAGCAAACTTGCTGCAGGTACACTCTGCTTCACCCTCCAGGCCACTAATAAAGAATTCTAACAGGACTGGAACCAGTAAAGACCCCCAGGGCATACTGTTAGTTACTGGCCTCCAACTAGACTCTGTGTCACTGACCACCATGCTCAGGGCATGGCCATTCAGACAGTTTTCTGTCAGCCTTACTGTCTGCTCATCCAGCCTCTTACAGAACAGTTTGTCTATGAAAAGCTATTGAGAATCATTATACAAGACTCTCTTGACCTTGTCTGAGATTACTTTTGTGTGTACCTTTGTGAAATGAAACCTTTAGTCACAATATTGTTTAAAATGCACATTCACAATTTACCTATTCCACATCCTCAACATTATGGAAGTTGAAGCACAGTGTGTAAATTGAGCTTAGAAGGTTAAATAGGTTTGGCTTCTTTACGAGCTATTATTAACTTCATTATTTATAAGTCTCTTTGTTGTAATGTTCTTCAGCTGAAGGTTATTGAACTGTAACTTCCTATCACAGCATCTTTAATTAGGTTAGCTTTTCCGAACATGTTACAAAGCGCGGTGAAGAATGAGCTCTCTGATCTGCTTCTCCTGTTTGTGCTGCTACAAACGACTGAGCTCAGGGGTCTCAGGCCAATAAATGCTTTTTTGAATCAGGACAGAATGTTTGATATTATTCTCTTATGTTCCACCTTTTCTTCTCTGATGACAAAGGCTGCTGTCTAACAAAAAAGAGAAGATTTGTCTTCAGAGAGAAATGGTTGACATTTCTGTTTTCACCAAGAAAAAAATGAAGAGTCTAGTACGATGACCATCTGGCTTTCAGCTGAACCTCTCTGAATGTCTTTTGTTTAGTTTAGCTCTTACTGAGCATTTAAAGCTTCTGCTGTAATATATCCCTGAGTGGTTTACTTCTCTGATGTATTAGCTGCTTTCTTTGAGTAATTCGATAGCTGCTATTTGTTTAGAGAGGTGAGAAATCCACTTAAAAGTAGCATATGCCTAAAATGCCTTGAGGATACTGTGTGCCTCTGGCTATTTTTATGTCTTGGAGATGACTTGTGGTGGTCTTGAAAGAGCATGGTGCCTGAGGGCTCCCACTATGATTTTGTCTCAGCAGATTTTGCCTTTAGAGGAGACTTTTCACCATTAAATCTGAATCTCTCATTGAAATCTCCCATTCTGAAAAGTTTGAAATAAAAACTTAATCATTGTCCTGTTACTTTACATGGAAGAACCTGACTGCCTTCACATGTTTGTTTTCTTCACATACTTAAGTGTCTCTTTCCTGAAATTTCCAGAAGGAGCTATTATACACATAACTGGATTGGTGGATTTTATTTAATTTAATCAGTAGATAAAAGCTAAATGAGAAAAAAATTGACTAAATATATGCCCTACTCTGGTAAGTGAAAAGTAGTTCAGGATCTGATTCTGTTAACTCTACTGACAATTGTGCAGCATCTGAAATACACAATACTACTTCCAAAAAAGAGTAATACTCAAGGGGAATCAAGGTGACCTTTAGTAAGAGCAAGTACAGGGAAGTACGAGCCTTCCCACTCTTGTTAAACCACCAGGGATTGCCACTGTCATGCAGAACACCTGGAGCAGCTAATAAAGTTAACAAAATGCTTGACTGAGTCTTCTGCTCTATTTTGAAAGAGAAAAGCAGGCACCTAAAATAATTTCCTCACCCACCTGGTAATTACTTCTAACTTTGAAGGTCCCACACTTAAATCTTGTGTGAGGTCGTTTACACCTCTGCAGGACATAACTGGGTGTAACAGCTGGTCCATTCAGATGGCATTAAAGCATCAGGGTATGGAAAATTGCTCCCCAGCATGGCTTTTTTCATTATTGGCTTCTCTGTCTTTCCCTGAAGCAGCAACAGGACAGATAGATGGCACACAGAGCTTTTGTTTTCTGTGGTAACACCAGCTCAACGAAAAGGCCACTGTTTGCTAGCTAGAGCATCTATGACACGGAACCATAACAACAGCAATGACAGCCAGAAAGCCTGGAAAATGTACACACTGAGTATGGTGTGCCTTTGAAATAGTATTTAGTATTTATTTGTTCCTTAGTCAGGAGGGATGCACATCCTTTTTCTGCTTGCTGGGAGACTGCAAAGCCAGACCAAAGAGCTATCCCTGGGCACAAATTTTAATCTAGACACTGGGGATACAGCTCAGGATGATTACCATGAACTTGAATTCACATAAGCTCCCCTATCTCCACACTTGTTACTGGCAGAGCTGCCTTGGCTTGCTAAGCCACATAGGGAGTACACAAAGGGATTCTGCAGCCACAGACCCAGACCCTACAGGTGATTCCAAGTGGGCAGATGCCTACTCCTTGCCTTGCCAGAAGTGATCCTTCACCAGTGCAAGAGAGCCACCTTTGTCTCAAACAAAATAACCATTTCCAGTCAGTCCACAGACCTTCCCTGTGTAAAGCGCAGAACAAAGATTATTTGCAGAAGCTCTGTGCTATTAGAATTTAAGGGCACAGAAGAACATTGGATAATTTATTCTGATTGTCTCCATATTGCAAAAATTTCACCTTTGTAACTTGATCTGCAATTGATGTTTTTCTTTCCATTGAAGTAAAGTCTGTTTAGCTGAGGGCTAAACGAAAGGACACTGAGCTTTTAACTGAAAATGTCTAAAAGCACAAAATTTACTAATTTTCTTCCTAGTCTGTCCCAGTAATCAATCACCTTGGTAGTAAATACTGGCATATAGTTTCCCATATGAATTTATAAGGATCCAGCCTTTATCCATGCATCATCCCCATGCTTAATTTAAAGGTCTTTCAGATGATACAGTTCTTCTCCCCTCATAAAAAAACACTTATGTGCCTAGTCCACTCACCTTCCTTCCAATAATTTAAATCAACTGAAATGTTCAAGTTTCTTATTGTATGGCATTTCCCCCAGGTGTCTAAGATTTACAGGTTTTTAGCCCTCTCCCAGTTTTTCAAAACACCATTAAAAACATGAATGTGAGAACTGACTGCAGTATTCTAGTGTCAGTCTCACCAATACTGAATGCAGGCACAAAAAAAAAATCTTCCAGATTCTTATTAATACTCCCCAGCTATGACATTCAAGGATGGCATTAGCCCTTCTGACTTTATGCTGCAATAAGAATTTATGGTTGCTTGCACCCTAAATATTATTTAGAGCCTCATTTTGGGAACCAGAGTCCCTGCTTTTAATGAGCAAGCCTGCATTCGTCTTTATTGCAAAATTTTGCATTTGACTATGAAAATGTGCTCCTTCTAATGGTTCCAGCTCACCAAGAAATCCAGGCTTCTCCCCTTTTCCTTCTCTATCCTCATTATTATCCTGCTCCACTCAAAAAACATTATTAGCCTATTATTATGAGTCCCTATTTATGTTCAGACCATTAGTAAAAACACAGGGTTCCTAAACTCATAATTCTTAAAGCAATAGTTCAGCTCTCACTTAAACCTGGGAACAATTAAACACTAAACACATCTCAGTTTTCAACAGTAAAATATCCCTTGTGTTTAGAATTTAGGATACTGGAGCCCTGATGGTTAATTACAGTAAAAGGCATGTGTTTTGGAAATGATATCTTAAAAAACATTATTAGGACAACATAGTGTTAACTAGTACCCAGTACTACCATCCTCAAATTTTAAATCAGAAAAAGCCCTTAAAATAAAGTTCTGGTAATAAATTGTATATCAGTCAACATACCAAATGTTTTATCATTTTTCCTGGCTGCTCCTGAATGAGTCTGATTCCGAATCAAACCACTCAGCTGAGATGTAACCTGAGCAGACCTCGCAAGCAAAGGGTGGGTTTAACTGTACACAGAGTGCTCAGTCAGACGCACGGGTCTCTCTGGAGCAGCTGGATCCACTTTCCATGACCTTGTGTTTTACTTTCAAGGTGACATAACAGTAAATGCCTCCGGTCTGGGGATGATCACCCTCTTTTCTGCTTGTGGCAGTAGGGCACAAGCCATCCATCCCCTGGGTGACAGCACATGGGAAGAGCTGCTTTCAGGAGGGCTCAGCCTTCAGCTCAGAGGCTCATGGGGTGAAGTACTGTCTTAGTAGCCGAAGTTCACAATGACATTTAATGACCGTGGGGCTGGGAAATAGGCGCAAACATTTAGTGTCAAGCTTGGCCTTGGGTAAAACTAGAGAGGGCATGAATTCTTCAAAATGTCCCCACCCCCAACTCCTCGGATTGCATTTCAGCACGTATGCGACGAAAATGTGAATGTCCTCCTCTACCATTTTTCAGATGAGCGCTCACTGGCCTACATACAATTAATCCTAGGGAAGTGAACTGCTTGCACAAAAAAGGGACTAAACCCTTAGGAAATTTGATGAACGAAAGAATAAACAAAATATCTGTAAGACTTGATTTTCAAGTGCATGAATCATCCACAGCTTATGCTTGAGAATACTAAGCAGGTCTGAAAATTGGGACAATTCCTCTGTTGAAGGTTAAAAGTTGCTGCTTCAGCTTCCCTGGCCGTTACATCACCCTATAGCATCAAAATACTTTAGATGTCGTTTTTACACTGGCTCACTGGGAGTTCATTCAAATTGTTAAAGTACCTTTAGGGAAAATTGATTTGTTAGCTCTAAACCTAACCTCAAAACATTAAACCAGAAGAAAGGCTGTTTTTTTATCCACAAAGTAGCTAGTTTGTCATCTGGTTAGACATATCAGAAAACAAATCTTGTGGGTAAGGCTATCTACTGGTGTGAACTGGCTAAGCTAGGCTAGCAGGGCAGAGTTTGGCCCAATCTTGACTCAGTTTTAAGTGACATAATGCTTTCTGTGCTCTACCCAGCCAGCCCTACACATCATATATACTGAGCACAATGCCTGCCTATCTGCTGGAGTGATTTTACCCGTCACCTTTACTGAGGAGACAACCATGCAAAACACGCTCTACCCCAAGAAAAGCTGCACTTACCCGATCCTCTTCTTCTCTGACATCTGGCATGGTGCTGATGCAGAGGCTGACAGCAGTGATGGCAACAAAAGAGATTGAAATACAAGCAAATATCTTTCCTGAGATCCCTGAGTGGGGGTTCTCCACCATATCCGTGAGCTTTCGCATGCACAAACTCAGTCGGTCGTTGTCCTGGAAGGCACATTGCGTGGCTTCATTAAACACCATCTCCCTTTCAAACAGCCTGGCCTCAGCTGCCTCTTCCTCTTTCTGTCGCAATCTCTTTCTACAGCACCACTCCAGGTGGTCCTCTTCTATCCCCCAGTATACAAGCTCCTCCTGGAACGAAAGAGCACACATCTCCCTGAGAAGCCTCAGCTTCCCAGCTGTCAGGAATGTCATGATCGTTCTGAAGGCACTAGGATTACGGTCAAAAAAAAATTCATTGCAGCTAACATCATAATCATCGCAGATATCCATGATCTCATCATAACTGTTGCAAGATTTTAGCTTCCCAAGCCTGGTCAAGGGGCAGTTTTCCAAGGTGGTCCAGGGAATTTTGTACTTAATACCACCTACGTTGATGATCACAAACCTGGACCGGTCATCCAAGTGGGCTAAGCAGCACAGGTCTTCTCCAGGATGCAGAAGTTTGGCCTTTTTGTAGAAGAAACCTTTCTTGGTTTGTACTTCACACAGGTTTTCCAAATTGTTGAAGGAGTGGGAGCTGAAGTCAGAATCTGCATTCCCAGTGAGCAATGACATTTTGTGGTACATCTGTTGAGTCCATAGGGAAGTTGAGACTACTCAAACAAAAGCATCTGGAGCTTGACCAGAAAGTCTATCTGTAAAACAGAATTTTAAAATTACAGGAAAAGTGGGGCACTCTTAAATGATAACAATCCTATCCTCTCCCTCCCAAGAAACTCTTCTCTAATGGCATTCCTTCTTCCCCCATTATTTTAGGAATATCTTTGCTTGATTGCTGCTTGGGGAAAGAACTTATGCTACAATCAGTTCAGAAGCCTGCTGTTACTTCTAGAGGGTTTAGTTAGTGATTGAATGGAAACAAAACCCTTGTATTACCATTTTCAGAAATTTCTAGAGGTTCAAGCTATATCCTGGACATCAATGCATACTAGAAGAGAAATCTAATCCTGTGGATAAATGGCAATTTCCAATTTAGCAACTTAATAAAAAAACTTAGTTGCAAATGTTTTTTTTATTATTTTGGCCCACCTACAGTATATTCCTATTAAAAAAAACCTATAGGATGAGGATAAAATGGATACTTACAGTACAGTCAGAACTGTGATGACAAAAATGTGGGTAATTCCCAACCTAAATTCACCAAGCCTAGGTAGCAATAGCAATGAATATGTGGGAGCTGAGGGCATGCTGGGTCTGAGCTGAAACCAGAGCTTGCCTGGGAGCCTGGAACTGCTGGAAGCTCTGCTGTGGGCTTGACTGCAGTTGTGGTCAGGGTTCCAAGCTGCCTGTCAGCAGCTCTGTAACAGGAGATCAAACTCAGAATGAAGCCGACCTGGAAGTGACCCAGTTGCTGCTCTTACTTCTGCATAGCACAGAACCCAACTGGTCACATTTAGAAGGAATTATGTATCATTCCAGGATTTAATTTGTGCCTCCTGCTTATCCCTCCTTTACCACATCACAATCCACGTTGCTTCCTTACTTTCTCTAAAGCTCATCACATGCATTCTTCAAAGCTCTCTCTAAAGCAATACCAGGATGTCTTGAACTGCTACCATGTAATCACATTTGTGAATCACCCAAAACTTCCTAAATTGCTCAAATATGAAGTAGGAAACAAGAAGTCAGTGGAGGATAACTGGGTCTCCACACAAAGACCCAGTCTGGGAATGGATGCAGTGATGGGGAACAATTTTAAGCAGAGGATAGAGAAACCTAGAAAGAACTGACTAGTGAAGGATAATCTGACATTTTAGATGACAGAATGGTAATCATGAGGCAGTAACTCCATAATTTATAAGCAACATTCTGCAATTCCCCCTGAATCTCATGCCTCACCTGGGAGAGAACAACAAACAAATGGGTGCTAGGAAAAACTGGAGAGCATACACATTCCCAGAGGAGCAACCTTCTTTATTTGGCTCACCAACTCTTAGCTCATTAGAATTAGTCAAAATGATCTCTGACAGAGACTGGTGAATACTTTTAGTCACAGCCCTGAATCACCCTCTAAACATTCCTACAGCCACTCTCAAACAACAACACTGCAGTAACAGTGGTACTTTTGCTTCAGCATTTCTACGAGGAGCCAGTCCCTGAATTTCAAAACAGGACTTATATCAGGTATTTGTAAAAAGCCAGAGAATGGTTGCTTTATGTGCAAAAAAGCTACAGTCACCTAAAGATACTTTTCATCACCATGAAAAGTTCAGAAGAGCTAACAATGCCAAAATCTCTACAATTTCACTTCGGGGGAGAGAAATAATTGTTTAAACATCCGTTTCTACAGAGCAACATGAGCAACAGAGAAGAGCTCCTTCATCTGGCTAAGGGCCAGTAAAGGGCAACACACACTTTAAGGAATGGGTGCTTTTACAGCACAGGCTTGAGTGCAGCTGGGATTGCAAATACCATTACTGTCACAGCGAGAGCACACTGTCAGCACAACATATGCTTTAAGGATTTGGTCTCTTGTTGCTTTCTCTGGGTAAGATAAAATATTCACTGTCACTACTGAGGGCTCTGCACTTTTGTTTTCATGCCTCACTTGTTCCACAAGTCAACATACTAAAATGAGTTTATATTTTGACATCAAGGCCAGGCTTTGTTGTTTTCCTCTCCCTCATGTAGCAGGTTGTTGCATAAAGGGGCCAGTTCACAGAACAGTGAACAGAACTGCTTTGAATCTAATCCTACATGCACTTCTTCCTCCTTCGAAGCAGCAGCTAACTCAATGTAAAAATCTGTAAGCATGCTATTTGCTACAAAATCTATGAATTACAGAGGGTTAGACTTTTATTTTGTGGATACAAAATTATGTTGCTTAAATCTAAAGCTTAAGAATGCAGCTTTTTTTTTTTTTTAATCATCAGTGGATAAATAGAAAGTGAGAGAGAAGTAGTTACAAATTAAAGTTGCCTGTGATTTAGCAGGTTGATTCCGGACAGTGCAGGCAGCACCAGATGCTGGAGTTCAGTAACTAAAATGAATTTTCTGACATCACAGTTCAACATCCCAAAGTCCATAATAGCTGGCAGCATTTGTTTTGGAAATCTCATATTTAATCTCAGATGAAAAGATAAGCATGTGAAGACAGTTGTAGTTATTATTCTCCTTGGCACTTCCACCTTGTGAGCTGACTGCCCAAGACTGAGCTCAGATGTCAGTGGAACATCTTGTGGTGCCATTTTAACTGCCCTATAAAAAAACCAAAATACTGTGGGCTCCCAATTTGGTATCTATCCTGAGAAGTAAAACAAGTCTGGAAGGTCTGCTTCTGATCTTATGTGCATGGAATGTATCATGAGTTTCACTAAATATTAAAGGGTGTTTCAAAATTATGTAGGTCTTAAAATACTCTCTGCATGCCAGGGTTATCTAATGGATGCACATGCCTGCAGTAAAGTATCCCATTGAAGATTAACACTAAAAGCCAATACTTCCAGAAATGATACTACATTATCATCCAGTTGGCATTTCTACTATTTAATATGACACATGGGTGCACGAAAGACTATTAAAACACAGTCCGGAATAAGTTGCCCATCACAGGGATAAAGGACAGAATCTGACTCTATATTTGTTGTTCATAATTTTAAAGTGCTGTGGGAGAAATGCTGTATGAATATTTCAGTTTGAGGATCATATACAGGATGGGTTATATATTGTGTGGATTTTTTTTTAAATTTTTTTTTTAAGTATAGTCCAACAATTTTTATTCACTAAGAAGTACTTTCTCTGGCCATCTGTGTATGCACATGTATATGCCTACACACACACACAAGTTCAGCCACATTTTGTCAGCAGCAGACAGCTTCACAATACAGGTATTTCTCATCAAAGACTTAAAAGATTTAATAAATGTAAGAAGCATACACCTGCCTCATATTCTTCTTTTTACTTAATTATTTCCTGAATGGAGAGAGGGCTATTTCCCTGCTTACTGCCTTTTTACTTTGCCCGCTCCCAGAACTTCTCTTCATACCAGCATTCCTCATTATCCCATTCTATCAGTATCATGGCATCTAAGTCATATGTGGTTCTGCATGTGGCTCCCCTGATCTCAAGTTGCCTTGGATAAGAATGAAAAATGAGGCAAAATCATCCTTACCAAGAGACTGAGCAGCCTGGCAAGGAGAGTTTGAAAACAGTGATGAAAGGGAGGTAGTGGTGGAACTAAGACTGCTGGGTGCCATGGCAGGAGAGACCTCATGAGGAAGGGTGGCCACATAAAGCCTGTGCACATAAATAAGGGTACAGGAAAGTGTCATGGGCAGAACATTCACACCTTTTCTGAGAAAACAGCCTGACAAAGTGGGTCTGAAAGGCCTGTACACTAAAGCAGGTGGCCAGGGGGGGAAACAGGGAGAATTCAGAGGTCTTTGTGTAGTTGCACAGAAGAAAACTGTTACTCTGAGGGTGGTCAAACACTGAAAGAGAATGCTGAGAGGTGGTGGATGCTCTGTCCTTGGGGATATTCAAAACCTGTCTGGACACAGTCCCAAGTAATCTATTCTAGCTGATGCCACTTTGAGCAGTGGCAGATAAATCAGATGAACTCTGGAAGTTCTTTTCTACTTGTACTCCTCTGTGATTTTGGGAACAGTCATTTTTTAACTGCTGCTGTAAAATTACAAAGTATTGAAAGTTTACATTTGTGCTACAGTAGCAAGAGGAAGCTTAATTTTAGTAATTAATGTTTCAAGATTTCCTTTGTGAAATGAAACACATTTTGACAGAGAACAGGTAATTGTGTCATAATTTAAAGCCACAAACATGAAACATATATTAGGGTGACCACAAGATGTTTTCTCTCAATTCCAATGGGAGTTGAGTCAGTGAATCTGTTCTGCAGTGCTCAGCCATTTCTAGTCAGGGATGTGCTGAAAACTGGCATTGCTGCCTGGGACCAAAGTAGCTCCCATTTCTTACTGTGTTGTGATTTATAAACCACAGCACATACAATCACTTTAATACTAAACCTTACACATGCAATTGACCTTCCATTTGCTGATATTACAGCTAATAGTGTGGACGAAGAGGCTTAGAAGATCCACGTTACTCTTGTACTTATTACAATCCAGTAGAACTTGGACTCTCAATAATAAATCCTTGCCAGTCACTGTGGAAACATGGAGAGGAGAACACCCGCCCACGAGGCTTACAAAATGCAAAACAGATGGGGTGCAAGAAATACACATATTTAAAAACAAAACAAACCCCAACAAAACAAAATTGAACAGGGGACTGGGAAGATATGGTAAAACAGATGCAGCTAAGCCTAGAAGGCAGACCCTATGGGATTTGGGGAATTAGTTTCTGAGTTTGTCCACACTGAACATGATTATGTCTCCCAACATACTCATTATCACAGAATTGTAGAATCATTTATGTTGGAAAAGACCTTTAGGGGATCCCTGAGTCCAACCATTACCCTGACACTGCCAAGTCCACCACTAAACCACATCCCAAAGTGCCACATCTATGGTCTTTTAAATACCTCCAGGAATGATGACACACACTTCCCTGTGCAGCCTGTTCCAATGCCTGACCACCTTATCAGTGAAGAAATGCTTCCTAGTATCCAACCTAAACCTCCCCTGGCACAACTTCAGGCTGTTTCCTCCTGTCCTGTCTCTTGGTACTTGGGAGAAGAGACTGAACTGCACCTCACTACACCCTCCCTTCAGGGGAACTGTAACTTGGACACAGTCAAATGTTACATATTTCTGTATTTATTATCTGCAAACTTTAATATCCCTAACCTCCTAAGCCCCTGCTTAGGGAAGGCAATAGCTAAAGAAGTTGTAAAGGTACTAGAATTTTCAACAGCCCTTCATTTTGTCTGTTTCCTCATCAGAGTAACAGGAAGCAGTGACACCACCTTACACACCTAGCTGAGATGTCCCCATCTAACAGAGAAAGAAGGGTTTCTTGTACAGGTAATGGCGCACAATAGCCAAGATAGTCTTCTCCAGAGAGTTTTTTGGGGACCTTGAGGAGGACGCTGAATTAGTCAGTCCAAGAAGCCCAGGAGACTCATGCTGTAATGAAGGTTGCAAAATTCAGCATGTGAAGCTGGACATTGTTTCATACTCTTGAGTGTACATTTTCCTTAATATTTTCATTAATTCAGTGGAGGAAAAAAGTAATAATTTTTTTCTTTGAACATCCCTCATCACATTTAGGCCACACTACATAATCAGCTGAAAAAATTCAATTTGTTAAATGAAAAAATTAACTTGACTCAACATTAATTATTCTGACATACACCCATAGCTATTTGTCTCCATTAGACAGATTATGAGTTATCTTGTGTCCTTGCACTTGCCAGAGTTCCACAGTGAAAGTATTAACAATGTGACATCTTTAAGAAATCAGGGATTTGGTTGAACTACCTGTGTAAAGGTATGGGATCCTTACCTGTATCTTCATAGCTAAACCAAATCTTATTCTGCACTTGCACAAGCTTTCAGTGCCCATTTATCTTTGTATCCTAAATAGCATCCAACTATTATTTCTATGAAGCTATTTGCACACTTCAGTTGCACAGCAGACTAAGGCAGACATGCTAGGTAAAAAAACAGAAGAAAAGCACTGCTTATTTTTGCATTCTACCCAGAATTACAAAATTCTGTTCAGGCTAGCAAGCTTCAAGATTTCACAAAGGTCCTAAAACATGTATTTCACTTAAATGGAACTATAAATAAAAAAAACCCCAGAGACTGCAAGGATTAGGCAGAAAAGTTTTCCCCCACAGAATTATTACTACTTACAATAAAACATAGCATCATGTTCAAACCATGCTTTATTTGTTTAGGTGAATTAACCCTCAGCTGCTTACCAGAAAAACAGGTCTGTAAAATGTGCTTTCACCCTCAGTTCATATTTCTGAAAAACAACTGAACAAACTCCAAATACGCACCAAGTGGATGAAAGGGAAGGGACTTCAGAGCAGAGCTGTACCTCCCAGACTCGGGGAAGATTAGATTGGACATGGAGATTTTGTTTGATCCAGTTCCTGTTAATTGCAACCTTGGATTAAGTATACAGTGTCAAGAGCCTAAAATTAAAATGTGTTATGTCTGCACTTGCTTGGTCAGAGATTGAGCCCTGTGAACACGGGACCTTTGACCCTTACTGGCAGCCACTAGATGGTGAAGTTTTTATTCTTCCATGAATCACATACAAATTTACTGTAGGAGCTTTACTGATTAATCCTGTTAGTATCCCATTTCATCAGCCAGTCAGATAAGGTACTATGACTTAGTTGCCAATCTGAAATATTTCTTTCCCTGTTCTTAGATCGTTGTATTTTATAATAAAAAAAATCATCAAAATCCATTTTTTAAAGTATCTGCTCCAGTCATGATTACATATCCACAGCTGGCCTAAGACACCATGTGAATGGCACTATTAAATGCAAAAGTGACAGACTGTATAGTATTTTAAAACAGCATTGTTTATCCCTCTCATCCAGGAAATTAAACAAATTGTCTCATTTCTGTTGCCAGAATTCAGGAAGCACAAAAAACCAAACAAGTTTTGGTGTCTTTGAAAATCACAGAATTATCAGTCAAGTGTTCCAGTTGGTCTGCAGATCATTGCGGGGGGAAAGAGCAGTTTTTAACATGAGCTGTGCTCCTAACATTGATCTTTTCTTTCTGATCCATCCTACAGGTTTTTGCAATTCTATACTTAGCAGCTTCCCACCCACATGATTAATATGCTTGATTTCATACAGAATATACCAAACAGATTTCTGACTAGAAACAAGAAGGTTTGACTGTGTGATGCCACTCTTGGCCCAGTTTCACATTCAGAAGCTCATAAAGATTTGCTGGGGCATTCTTCCTAATAACTGTACCTGTCCTTGCGTCTCTTTCAGGGCTATTCATAGGTTTGTATGAATGGTTATTAGATATATATGATTGAATGTGAAAGAATGAGAGGAAACAGCCTCAAATTGTGCCAGGAGAAGTTTAGACTGGATATTAGGAAAAAATTTCTTTGCTGGAAGACTTATCAGGCATTGGAACAGGCTGCTGAGGGAAGTGGTTGAGTCAACAACCCTGGAGATCTTGCAGACACTGCACCTATGGACATGGTTCAGTGCTGAACTTGGCAATGCTGGGTTAATGGTTGAACTCAGTGATCCTAAGGGTCTTCTCCAACCTAAATGATTCTATGAATAAATGCTCTTATTAACTGCTCACAGATTTCAGATGTAGATCTAACCTTTTAAATTTCCACATGAAATCCTTTGCAGAGAAGATAAATTGTATACAGATGCATCTTGCTTCTCCTGTTAGCTTGAATTAGTGAACATTGGATTTTATGTGTTTTCATTGGTTTTTTGCAGATGACATTCTTGTTCTGATGTGTGTTTCATAAGTCAGTTGTGCACTGACCTCAAAAATATTCCCATCTCTACTTAAACACAATTCTGCCTCTAAATTTAACATGACTGTAGTTGAATATTAACATCATTGCATAGAATACTTTGTAAATTTAGACTCATTAAGATTGTATATTTAATCCATGGTTGGAATTAAGAGGAACTGGATCAAACAAAACTCCACAAGCAATAGAATTATCTGAGAGAGACACTGGTTAAAGGATAGCTCCTGGCCTAAAGTATATCCACTTTAGCTCATCACTCTCTTTGTGCACATCTGGTGTCCCCAGAGCTTGTTCTGCCTTGTTTGTCTCAAAATCCCTACCCACACACACTATATTTTACAGAAGATTAATATGGCTGTGATTCCAGAGCCCTTGGATGAGGTGACTCCTAAACAGAGGGGGTTCTTAACTTTGTGGTATGATGCCCACACTGAGCACTGGGAATATTGACACAGTGCTAATAACTGCTGCTTAGTGCAGCAAGAATTACCTGCCCTACCTGATGTGGACAGAATTCAGGAATCCTGTCCTCCAGATGTGTTTTTAAATGAGAAGATGCTCCAGATCTTGCTCTGTACATAACTTGCATTTCCACAAGGAACGACCATCACTGCCTGGAGTGGGAAGTTCCCAGAGCCCTTCACTTCTATTCTGTTCAGTCTTTACGCAGGAACATCTGCATTTTGCAGCTTTCAGTTGTGGTGAACTGGAAATACTGCAGCAGTTTGAAGTAAATTGAAAAATTAAAATTTTTGCTCAAATACGTAGGAAAACTAGTACTATGACTAACAAAGAACCCCTCATGTATTTATATAAATTTAACACAAAACTCCGTTTTAAAATGTCAGTTTCATTACATCTTCTGTCCTGAATTCCTCCTAGACCAATGTGGTATCAACATCAACTTTCCCAACCAAAGCTGAGAGAACAAAGCCACAGCACCTGTGTATAAGCACTGATTCTTTTTGGTTCCTGGAAAGGTGGGAGACAGTTTATATTTTTTCTTCTCAAACAGGTAGAGAGAGGTCTTTTGCAGTTTGAGTCTACAGATGCATTTCCACATTCTTGCCCTGCTATTGAAGAGGATGAAAATGACCTGTATTCATCTAAGGCATCTCTGTAATTTCTCTCACCAGCAACCCACATTCCCCTCCACTGAACTGCCATTGCTGAATTCAGTAGAGAAACACTTAAATTCACTAAACACACTCACTCACTTAAAGGATCATATGATAATGTTACCAGTTTTAATGTTTCAAAAAGAGCCAAAATTATTAGAAAATAATTTGCACTTTCTCTAATGAAATTATTTCAGTCAGCTTACAGACTGGGGATGTTAGCATTTTTAAGATCTCGTTCTCTATAAAATTTCCATGGACTTGTCTACACAATGCAGTGGGAACAAATGGATTCCACTGTGAAGATGATGGCTTTAAAATCAGGTAAAATATGACTGATCCAGTTACATGCGATATCTTCAGCAATCATTGAATCCTTCATAAATCACCTCTCCTTTCAAAAACACTGGAATAGATACAAAAAGGAAGGCTGACAGGCTAATTATTCATGAATGCAATCAATAGATGAAAACATTTCGTTGATATCTTGTTGGAGAACCCTGGTAGATCAGATGTCATGCAGAGATACTGATATAACATTTCCAGAGAACTGCTATAATGACAGATGTGTGAGAAGCTCTATTCTAAGGCCAGCTCCCCAGTCCAGAGGTATTTGACCCAATAGGTTTATATGTACGACTGAATAAGGTGAGGTCTTGGGGCAGTGAAAGCAGGCAATAATATCAACACTATGACAACAATCCAGACCTTTAAAGGATGCTCAGGGTGGCTATTTATTCACTAACTGTTTTTGCAGTTGGGCTAGCAAATGAACAATTCCTGCTCTCCATGAAAAAGCTCTCCTCTGTCCAGAATTCATTCAGTTTTTGCCGGATTGCTCACCACCTTTTTACTTGCAATACCAGCAAATGCACAGAAACATTGGGATAAAATACCACTAAGGAATTAATTTTACAGCATCGCCACTACTGATACGATTTTGTTTCTGAGCAGTTATTTTCATGCAGCAAAAGTACATGTTGTTACTCATAAGGCATACATTATTCTGCAAGTGAGACAAACAATAAATCCCTGCCAGATTCCAGTACCTCTGGCACACTTCAAAGCTGCTGGTTTCTTCCTCTGTGCTGTCATGCTTTAAATCTTATTGCCATCAGAAAGATGACAAGGAATTTCCAGTTACTTCAGCTTACTGCCGGCTGGCCTTCCCTTTCCATGAGGAAGACTCCATGAGCTGCACAGTGTGTGGTGCTCACATTAAAAACTCAGGAGGTAATTAACCCAAGGGCCTTGTTCAGGAGGTGTTTAAGACTTCACTCCAGGCCTCATTCATGGTTGTCTCATACGTTTTAACTTCCCCCTGCAGGTTCCTACTGCAGTGCTCTGTGAGAGAGGCTAATTGTGGGGTACTATGCAGCCACACAAACACGCTTTACATCAGCAAAAGCACTATGATTACACAGACCAATTTACTCCAAATCTGGGTTACGCTAGAGATCCATGCGGAACTGTCACTCCCAGTGTGTGCCGTGACAGCTTTGCTCAGAACAAGGCCTGCAACGGGCCCTGGCAATTCCACTGCCAATGGAAAAGAGGAAGGTGACCAAGATGGTGAACTGAGCCAGCAGAGTTGAGCAAGCTGCTTCTCCATTCCACCTTTACCTGACTGGCCAGTTCATTGTGCAGCTAAGAGGATATCCATGACTATTTCACTTTGAGCAATGGAAAGCTGCTCTCGCTTTCTTGTCTTGCCAGAAGATCTGATGGGCTTCTCAAAGAAGCTGGAGACTGGCCAGTGTAGGAATAATTTTGCACCTCTTTTTCTTTCCAACTATGCTCCCTGCCTGCCAAAGGAGGCTCCCTGGAAGGTGCTCTGCAGATGAATAAGCTGATCTAACTCATCAGGTTGTGTTTGCTAGGACACTGCAGTACTGGCATAGTCAGGGGAAAAAAGATGGATGTTCAGCTAAATGAGAATGATCATAGAATGGAGTTTCATAGTACTAACAAAAAAGGTGGGCTCCAGCGCTATTGCAAGACTGTTCTTTGGTAAATATAAGGTTTATCTACTACACTGAAGAATCTGGAGCATGGTCTCCACAAAATGTCTTTTGTCTCCTTCCACAGTGACAGCAGCAAATAGAAGTGATTCTCAGGCACTTATGTGAACAGCAGCTCTGTATATTTGTATCATGCAATACAGCAGAACACCCCAGATTTATCTACATCAATTTTACTTATCCTAGGGCATTTGTTCCAAACAGAACTTCATTATTCTATTATTGTTTTTTTAATAACAACCAACCTTTACTGTTAGCACAAAAGATACACTGAAGAAATACGCAACAAAATAACTTTTATTCTCTCTCCTCCTGAAATTTTTTAATTAGAAGACATCTCATAAAATATGAATTCATATCCAATTTGCTTGCTTATCAAGTAAAAAGTAAGCACAGATATCAGCATCTAAAAATCTGAATAAAGATCAGCAAATAAGTAGCTAACTGCTACTTAATGAAGGTGCTTGAAAAGAATGCATGTAATCTGATTTGTACTGCATAATTCTTTTTGTATCATTTGTTTTACACTTTAAATGACCTTGTTTTATTTTATTTAATGCAGTCTCAGTAGCTCACTGATACAGAGTAATTTATTTTAAACTCCGATTAAGCAGCTGCTCTCCAGTTCAATCAGTCCCCTTCCCAACAACAAAATTTTATTTGGCTGGTGAATACTTCTGTACCCTGACAGCAACTTGAAACCCCATTTGGTCTCAGAAACTTTGTCCTGAAGTGTATAATCATACTCCACAAAGCCTAGCTTCAACTGAATCAACAGGAATTGAATGGGCTATGGAATTGGGTTCTAGAGAGGTCCATCCTCAGGCTTTTGAGGAGCTGGAGTGGAGGGTACCCCTGGGAAGACTTGCTAGACAGAACTGGAAAGATCCTACCAGTGCTATACAGTAAACCCCATAAGATGAATTTCTGTGTCTCTGTCATCATTATAGAGATGTTTTTGTGGCTGTAAAGGATAGCTTCATTATCTATCTATGTGGGAGAGAGAAAGCACTTAGCTAAACCTCTTGTGGTCAGCTAAGAAATGTAAATGGTACTGTTTGGAGATGAAATATGATCATAAACTAAAATCACTTAGTGGTTTTATGTTTACAACTACTAAATAAAAAACTCACATGTAATTTACAGTGTGAAGGCAGAGGAGAAGAATAAAAGGATAGAGATCAATATGGTATAAACCAGATAATTCATTATTTTAGAGCCTAATTCAAGCATATGCTGTATCTCTGCACTTTTAATGTAAGTTAGCAAGTGCCAAGCAGCTTCTAAGAAGCTCTCAGAATCAGGATCCCAGTCTGCTGTATCACCTAAGAAAACCAAGTATATGCATAACTGGTACTAAGCCCATGCCTAAATACATATAAACACTCCCCTAAGAAAATGTTGTATTTCCCCCATGTATATGCATATCTATGCAGATATCCATATATTCCCCTCCAGAGGCAGGGAAATGACAGATACGGGATCTGCAACATGAAATGCATGTGGGTCTCCAAAACCAGCCCTCAGGAGCACCAGGCCAGGAAGCACCAAGCAGGGTCAAATCAGTCATCAGCTCCCACTGGCTTCCAGTGGAAACAAGCAGTTTGAATCTGGTGCCTGTGTAGAGGCCCCCAGTGCAATTTGAGACACTTTGGGATATCTGAGGATAGCAGATGTGGCACAACAGCAACAGCTGGATGCCAAGAATGATGTGCCAGTAAATCTGAAAGAGCCATCTTTGGGCAGCCAGAACTACCCTAGATAAACAGGTCCTTTGAAAATCTTTGTACACAGAGCCTTTGGAGGGTCATTTTTAATCTCTTGGAAGTGATAAAAAAATCCTTCATATTCATAACTTTTTAAAGTATGGCACTGTTACATCCAAAGTCAGTGATGTGGACCAACTGATCTCTCCATGCAGATGAGATACCCACTGAAACAGCAGAAGCGCTGTTAGGAAAAATAGTGGATTTCTACCATGCTTTAGTGCATGTATACCTGAAAATTTCTGTGATTAAACACTATCCTGGAAGAAGTGTCCATCAGATTCATATTAGGCAGCTATATTTATTACTAAATGTTTCCTGTTTTACCCAAGCTGAACACATTCAGCAATTTGCATTACAGAGCATGACTCCTTAATTCTCAAGTTAAATGTGATCACTGCAGATACTGGTTTTGCACGTACTCAGTCTGTGCATGTGAATTTCCAGTGTCTGTAGCTTGTTCAGGTGTCTGCTCATGGGGACCAGCTGGAAATAAGTCTGTGCATAGTTATAATGTGTGTATGAACATGTGTACAGGTTGAAAAACAGTGCACATTATTCCTTATTTTTGGAGATACCTTGGTCATACAATGTCATTATGGAAAACCTGATGGTCCTCACCCTTCCAAAGCACATACACGCACTCAAGAACCAAACAGAAAAGGAGAAGTCAGTGAAAAGGTTAATGTCAATTGGTGTTACCTCTTCTGCTGCTGGAAAAATACTGTTTTCTAAAAATAGCAAATAGCCTTCCTGATCCTGGACTCGTAAAGTAGAAGGATTTTAAACTAAAATGCATCCTCTATGAACCACAGTAAAAAAGTCACAGGTCTCTCCAAACCCTAAAAATTCTACTACTCATTGTATTTATATAAAACCAAAGCCTAGCTATGAAAAATAAATTAAACCTAACCACCTAAATAATCCTTTTCAGGTATTAGAATCTCCTGCTTTCTCCTGCCTCTGTTTTATGCATAGTCTGCATTGCCACTCAACAAAACTGGGAATTTGTTACAGCGACAGAAAAATCAGGGCCACTTAATTTGCCAGTCTATGAGAATAACAAGCTACTTTTCATAATGTATGTACAGGCATCATGTGAGCACTCACTGGTAGCTGTGTTGGAATACTTGGATATTGTGTGTTTGTCAGACTGTCACAAAGATTTATAAATACACAGCTACAAACTGCAGATGAAGTCTTGCAGTACGGACAGGCTACATACACCTAAATTAAGGTGTTTTAATTCTCCTTAGAGAAAGATGCAGAATGTCTTTTTGCATGTAAACCTGTTAAGATTTTCAGACTGTAGTGATTTTGCACACAGAAAATCAATGCTTCCTCAAGTTCAGCAAGACCTACTGGATTCTGTGTGGTTCCACCAAAAGAGAGGAAGAAGACAAAGCAATATAGAAACCACTACAAAGGAGACTTCTTGAGCACTGAGTCTCAGATTATAGGGACAAGATGGGGACAAGGTAAGAGAATAGACAACATGTTGCCTCATTTCCACCTCATTTCACACTCCTTAACATCTTTATTTCCAACCCAGAAAGACAGGAGCAGTGAAGACTCCAGAACCCCAGTCAAGCCATCCCAGACAGACAGTGGGAAGAATTTTATACAGGTTACAGACATATTCATTCCAAATTCTCCTGAAAGAATAGCTGTGGCTGAGCACCTCCCTTATGGACATCTGCTCTTATGTCCATGCTACTTTTTAATGAGTGATCCCCTCAATCAAATCTCGAGCTCAAGTTTTTTCCTCAAGCATGAATAAAACACCTTTAGCCATTAGCCTAGTTTCTGCTGCTTTCCTAGTACTGAAAAGGCGAAGGAGTCACTTGAGGTATCTTTTCTTAGTTCCTGGCAGATCTAACAATCTTTCTTACTAATCTGGCAGATCTCCTTTTGAACAGTTTCTTTACTCTCTCTCCAAGCAATTCTTTGCTAGAGCAACAAACTTTTCCTCTTATTAAGGACACTTTCACCTCAAATAAATGTCTTGCAGTATCAACCCACCGTGCATCAGTTGAGCTCCTCATTACCAGGTCCATTTTTCCTTCTGCAGACACCTGCATAATTACATTATGTGAAATAGCTTATATAAATCAGCAGTCATTGTCATATGTTCTAAAGAATTGACCTGCAATTGTTATCTACTGCAAAACTTCATCCCAATTTTAGCCATCAAATCTAAGCCATAAAATCAAAAGTTAACTGAAAACGGGTTATTAAAGCTGCATTTTGGAAACAATAACTTGCAATTTATTTACATAGGTCCCACTTTCAAAGCTATTGTCATCTCATCCCTACAGGCCTTGAAATTGATTTTTGAAACAATACTTTAATTACCTTCCTACCTGGAAAGCTTTCTTTCGAGTTTGGTTCAGAAACTGAGATTGACTCCGACTTTTCATGTCTGGGTCTGTGCACTGCTGTTATCTGCTCTCCATCCTTGCTCACTACTGAGTGTGCTAGCTCAAAAGGGCTGGTGAGTAACTATTAGAACACAGGGCAACAAATGAAGCTTTCCTGATGCTTTCAAGAAGCAGTGACTAACAGCTCTTTAAATTATCAAAACCGTGGCAAAAATAAATTCTATTTAAGGTTACATTTTCACTACCTCCTTATTTGTACGTTCAAAATACGTCCACATAACTGTATCAGCTAATTAGCTGTGCAGCTATTCAAATGCCTTTTCAAATTCATCTCAACACAGTCAAGTGCAGATTCTTCGTACCTGCATGACTGTAAACAAACAAACCAGAAGCCAAATGAAGACTTGTCTATTTAATCTAGAGGATACTACATATTAAGAAACACATTCTAAGTCGCAACAGTGTAAATTATTTCTATCCCTTTGTACATTTTCAGTTCCTTCACAAAAAGAATCACATTTGATCCATTGAAAATAAATCTGGTCAGAGGCTATTATAAATTGCAGAATGTGCTTCCACAAACAGAACAAGCAAACGTGTGTAATTGGTACATTCATAATTTATTTCAGAGTCACTCTGTTTTGCTGACATATATCTATTCTTCTTAAAACCTTTTCCAATGAATTGTTTTATGTTCCAATAAAAGCTATCTTAAATATCTCATTTATTTCTAATTTATTATTTAATCTCATTCATTAAAGAAATAAATTTCTTTATTTTCATAAATTAAAATTCTCATTTATTCCTTTATTTCTGCTTAATTCTGAATATTTCACCACTTGAAACTTCCAACGACTATCTGCATTAGTTACATTTAACCTTTCATATGCCACTCTTTCTCATATAGTTGTTCACCTTCTAGGACAAGGACTGGTATCAAACTTCCTTTCTTTTGATTAGGCTTCTTTCCTACTGCTAGATATCATGTGTACCCCTTCGGCTTTCAGTTTACTAAATTACCTGTCAGCACTTTTTATGATCCCTCAACGTCTTTTCCCTCCACAGATTTATCTCATTTCATTATCCTTGGCAGTTCTAAAACCTTTCAAAATTTGGTCTGTTGAAATTCAATACTAATACAAAAGTCATAAGGTTCACCCTGACAAGAGATAACTACAAATTTTGAGCACACCTCTCTATTTAGCCTTGCCAAGTCTTACTTCATCTGTCATTCAATGTCTGGAAGTAGAACTTGGGTGCACTATACAAACACTAAAACCAGAAGCGCATGCTTTCCCTAGAAAAATATATACTTCTTTCCATTTCCTGAACAGTTCTTTTCCTCGTCACTTTTTCAACTACTCTTAGTGAAATTACATTACCTGACTGCTTTGCCCAAAGCAAATGGATATATATTATTTCAGCATCTCTTTGTTTCCTTTTTTCCTTCTGGAGGGTGAGGCCAGCAAATTTTATACTAGACTAGCAACATGCTGTGAAGTCAAAATTCAAAGAAATATTCTGCATGCTCTAATTTTTGCTTTGAAAATTGGTACTTCTTATGTTGACTTGAGAAATGAAAAATAACTCAGTGTGGCCATAAAAGTGCACAGGAAAACAAAATCTGTCAATTACACTGAGCTATTTTTGTCATATCTGGCCTGCTAGGTCTATTGCAATGATATTACTCTAGTTAAATCAGTTACTTACTATCAGTTGCTTGCCAACTCCGGGCAGTGCTCCATGACTTCTTCCAGGTGATTCACAGAGCACAAGATTGACCTTAAGGTAGCTTCAAATAACAATAAAATGTGCAACTTGCCAGAACAAACACAATTTCTGTTTCTTCTAAGCCTCAGTCTTGTCCCACCTGTGATTCCCATTCCAGAACATTCAGAGTAGGAGGAAGGAGATTACCTGAAGCATCAGCCTGCAGGTGTTTCCAAGACGAGTCTGTGATTAAGCAAAGATTTTTCTTTGACTTTGTCCAGCTAAAGAGCAGATGAAAATAAATAGACTTTTTTTTTTTTCCGTCCATGATTCTATCTTTTGCATTTACTTACTTCTGAAATGCTTTCCAAATATTTTCTTAGGATTTGGCCTTAAATCTTGATATGCTGCCTCCTAAAATTCTCCTCAAACATATGTTATTTGCCTTGAAATTGATAGTGTCTTTCCCCTTCAGAAAAAATCTTCAGTTAGAGGCACCATGAGATTCTCTACTTCCAGACCAAATCCATTCAGTTATCAGAAAGATAATTAGGTCTTCTACAAAATCCAGTCAGGGCATTCAGAGAGGAAGCTGATCTGCTAAATAAGGAGATGCCATTTTCCACAGTGCCTTTTCAGAGCTGAACTGCCATATGCTGCTGCCTATCCCTCCTTCACTCGCATCCCCTCTGGAGGAAATCAGCTCTGTGTACTTCAATCCACTGGCTCAGCCTTCCCCCAAATGGTGTGCACTTTACTTAGTTGCAGGCTAATGTCTTTTCACTCCACCTCAAGTCACTGAAATAGGTTTTTGGTGCCTTAGGCACCCTTCAAAGGAGCAGGTGCTTCTTTTCCATGCACACTGCACCAGGTGATGCTATAGGGACACATGATCTTTTGAGGGTCCATGGCAGGCTGAGTCACAGACACAAAGCGATATGTGACACACTTTTTGTTTCTGGTTTCTTGTGAAGAGCATGCAGGGTTGAGGAGGTGGAGGGAAGTCAATGTGGTTCTGATACCCTTGCAATACATCAAGGGAGCAGGGGGATAGGCAATGGGAGATGAACTCTGCTAGGCCCAGCCTAAATCTATCCCTGTAGATAGAACAAAATAACAAAAACTTCAGTACGTGTCATTGAGGCTGAGCAGTACCTTCTGTACAAAGAGAAACTCCTTGAAGAGTTCTGTGACACCAGTGCCCATCAGGAGTCAGGACTGTCTAGTGCAATAATGGAGCTCTTACAGCCAAGCATGCACACTAAACATTTCCAGCCCTTCCCGGGCTCAAAAAGTTTTGAAATGAAACTCCAGCCCAGACCTCCCTCTTGCAGTCTCACCTAAGCCTTCCCTCCAGCCACATCCTGCATGCCAGCTCATAGCAGGCATTCCCAACCCCCTGGCTGCCTGCCTTGTCCTCCTCTCCAAGGGGACTTTGGCATCACTTTCCACATGTTTTACCTCTGCAAAACTACCAAGGCCTTGCCCCTCACATTCATGCCTGCCACTCCACTCAAGAAAATAATAAAAACCAAAGGATTGAATGTGGGTGGGAAATAAAATCTGATAAATGAGACTGCCTTTACATAACTACCAAGCCCTAATCATAACTGTACTAATAAACTTATTCCTGTGCTGTTGAGAACCCACTGGTATGGCAAAAATGTAACACTGTCAAATAGGCAACTTAAAAATGTGTTAAAATCCCTCACTAGATCCCTGGAAACCCACATGTTGTTTCCTGGCACTCCAACATTTACCACTTGGCTCAGATGAAATTATGGAAAAGGCAGAGGGACACTCTTTTCCTTATCCTCATTCGTTATCTTCCACACTATCATTGTACAAGACACAAGCTCTGTGACTCCACCAATGTAGGGCACAATGTCATGTTCCCTCTTGCCTTTGCCTTTCATCCACCCCTACAGGGGACTGAGGAGTTAATTCAGAAACCTGAAGTCAGGCATTGTCGATCCTAGCTGTAAGGACCCACACCTTTATTCAGAGATAGTCCCATGAATATGCAGTTGGTGACTCTGAAACCACTTTAGGTGACACTCATTATGTCTGTGACTGGGTGAGTGAATGCACAAAATGAAAGAGAAAAACTCTTGCTTGTTACAACAGAGGATGGAAAATAATGCAAACTGTACAGATAAACAGCCTGAACACTGTTATTCTACTCTGACCTAACACTATTTTAAGTCAAAACACCAGTCTGTGGTAATTCTACACTAACTTATTTTAAGTGAAAATAGATCATTATATTATGACTACCTGAATACATTTAATAGCCAGCTGAAATTCCAGCAATGGATGGCTCAAAGTTGGACCGTGCCTACTAGCTTTTATAGGTGGAAATAGGATGACAAAATCAGTACTTAATAGAACACTTCATTGGAATGTTCAAAGAACCTCATACTGCACATTCATGATGTGAATTCATTCATGAAACTGCTCTTGGGAGCAGTTTGCCTCCAAACCGCAATGCTGCATTTTCATTTACATTCTGAAAACAAACGGTCTGATTTCTTTTATACCTTTCTTATGCTATTGAATTTAACTTTAGCTGTGTCTCTTGCTTCAAGATTTTTCCCGGAAATCTCCAGTGATGTACAGAATAATTTAAAAATTGTAGAGTAGGATCTTTTGGTGGTACATTTTGTATGTATGTATGTACATACATACATATTACTTTTCCTCTTTAATACTTTTTAATTCTCTTTTGAGAATGCCAAGAGTGATATAAAGGATGCCAAGGAAGCAAAAAGGTGGGGAAGGAATCCTGTCACTAAACTTCAATAGTCTAAACGTGCCTGAAAAATCTTCTTGACCAAGAAGGAAGCAAGAGGAGCCCAGAGAAATGCTGACTCCAGAGGCTTCAGAAAATAATCAGGTGGCTGTCACTATACATGACAAATCGTCATCTGACTTTCTGGTTCTTCACACTGATGCATGCATAGAGCAATGTGCCCCCCTTGTAACACTTTTTTATAAGAAGCTCAATTAATCCAGTTTATAAAAAAGTATCAAAGTATGAGTTTTGGATCCTACACCAGTCTTCTCTCACTTAAGCTAAAGGTGAATCACTTCATTTGAGGAATAAATAAACTCTAGATAATCTTAAAAAAAAGAAAGAAAAAAATTTCCAGTATTTAAAATTGTAGTAGGTTGTTGAACAGGAGCCGTGTTTGATATGAAACAAAAAAGCATGCATATCCACATGTGCAGCCTTTGAACAGGTATTATTCGTCACAGTCTCCCACAGATGCTATCAGAGCTCACAGAGAAATGCAATGGTTATTAAAGATGATTCACTGCACTTACTAACTTGACAAAGCACAAGAACCATGAACTAGTCATTAGAATGACTGAGATTTGATAAATAAAAGAGAATGTATGAGATTTGATAAATAAAAGGCTTTTCAATGTTCTATAAGGACCCACTCTTGAAACTCCTTACTTTTTGTGAGCCCATCAGCTTCAGGGCACCAATGTGCTCAGTAGTTTGTTTGTGTGAATTACTCATGAAGGGTCCCGCCCAGCTCATAGTATTCTATTATCCAATGCCACTGGGATAGTGCAGGGAAGTGGCCAATCTTTAATTGCTACTGCTCAGTTAAAAATTTCACTACAGAGAACAGTAGTTTCACTACACAATACAGACCATATTGCAGTGCCAAGTCCAAGCTAGGGCATGTTTTGAAGGTATTTATGCTGATTCCCTTCCTCCAGGAGAAAAGCAGAGCCTGCCAAAGTGACTTCCAGATGGAAAGTGCATCCCTGATCATACATGTCTACAAACAGACCAAGTTGGGCAGTCCTGAGCCTGCTCTCACTTGACCCAAGTGCGAAACCATCATATTGGAAGTTGGAGTAGAGGAAGAAAGCTAAGTGAGAATCACCTATTTTAATTGAAAAGTAATTATGCAAGAACACCAGCAGATTGCAGTGGAAATTGAGAACCATAGAACAAATTGCTTCCATGGACTCAATGATCCTTGTGGATTCCTTCCAACTCAAGATATTCTATGATTCTATGATTCTTATGGTGAAGTCTGTAGGGATTAGACATTGAATGTAAGCTCTTTTCACAATTCTTTATTTTAAAGCTAGAAAAGAAATAAAATCAGAAGTTTTACTTTTGCTTAGTCCAAGGATGATATATTACTCATCTATAACTCTGAGGGTTTTAACTCTAGACCACTGTACATGTACAAAGAAATACAAGTACAGACACCTAGGACTGAGGCATGCTCTCATTTACACAAAGGTAGGTCCAGACAGGCTCCTTTGATTTACATCAGCTAAGAACATTTCCCCACCATGCAGCCAGGAATTGCTCCCAATTAAGAGCCCAGAACAACAGTCTGCAGAACAAATTCCAGTCCCTCCACTGCCATAGGAAGCCTGCATGGTGTGAAGCCTCATATAACCATCAGGAGACTGAGCTCAAAATCAGGCTTTTAGGGAAACACTAAATGCTATACTAAACTGAGAAGTATTTTAGTGACATTTATATTGAAGAATATATATGTGAAAGAGGATATTCACAATCTACAATCACAAAATGCTGGGACTTTCTAAAGTCTGGAGAGTATGCTGCTTCTGGTGGATAAAGAAAAAGTTGTGTATGCTGTGCATTTCCCAGCCCTACAGGACTCAACCTTTTGTTTCTAAATCAGTAGATATGAAATGGAGCCTTATACCTCCTTCTAGACTACTTAAACTTGTCATAAAAAGACTTTTCAAAATTTCTCTTTTTTTCTCTCTTTTCACATGTAACCCTGATCAACTTCCTTAATCCATATATATTTGCAAAGGTTTTTGCAGGCTTTAAAGTCATACTTAGAAAAGTCCTTTCTAAAACACCTTTGATGACTTTACAGTATATAATAACATTAAAAAATACTCCTCAAAATTTGAATAAATGACCTTGAAAAACAAAACAGAGAAGAATACAGCAATAAAATTATTCCAGGTACAGAACTTAAATCAACCTTATCTGAACCAGAACTGGTGTGACTAGAGCTATTCCTTCCTTCTCATAGGCTGAATAGGGGAGACTTTCTTAAAGAATTGATACGACTTTTCCTTAAACAATGAACACAAGTTCAACTGAATGCAAGCCAGAAAAAACCCTAAAACTTAGCTGGAAACTTAGAATGAATACATTATTATTATTTCTGCCACAGAAACTGTCTGATTAAACATAACAGGCTCACGATTTTACTGTGTGCTCCTGTACAGTGAAAGCCATCATATAAAGGATACCATTCAAAGTTAGCGTACTCATGCACATCAACAGAAACCACAGACAAGCCTCTTGTGGCTTCACTGATTGCTTAAGCCTGGCAGGTAAGGCTGGTCATTATTCTGAGCATGGAGGTAAGTTCAGAATAATGTCAATATACATTATTGCATTCAACAGGCATTAGCGTACATCAGCGTGCATTACTGTAATCAAATTTAACAGCTCAAGTGAACAACAAGGTCTTGCAGTCTGAAAGGATGGCAAAAGGTGCAGTAATGGTTACAAAGTGGTCCTAGACTGTCCATGGAGGCATACAGCAGGTCTCTGCCATCAAAGTATTCATCAAAGTATATGCAATTTCACTGCAAGAACCAGTCCTGATGGCCTACAATAATCTTCATTAACTAGAAGCACATTATAGTGATCTCCAAAAGCAATAATTTCTGACGTCAGAATTAGACACTAAAATTTATGAGATGTGCTCCATGTCCTGGGAAATATCTGCTTTTTCAAGTATTTTTTCCTTAACTTTGGAACATTATCAAAGGCAGTTTGTGAGGGAAGAGAATTAATTTGTGAGAACCAAGTAAAAATTTCATCCTGATAGGTCAAAATAAAGTAGAATTCTAACCCATACAGACTTTAGTCTTGGGATAAGGTTTGAAAAGCTCTAAAGAGGCTTGAGTGTCACTCAGAGTTTTGTTGAATTAATCTATATTGTGACTGCAGAGTCTCCATAGAGGCTCTGGCTTCCTGGCTTTACCAGCTGAAAAAATTGCACTGATAATCTGAAAGAAAACAACTATTTTTCCTCACGTCAGTTACAATCTGTTCAGCATGGAGTACCTAGGATTCTCACACTTCACTCTGAGAAGTTCAAAAACCCTTCATCTTCCCTGAAGTTCAGTCTATCCTTCATCATATTATTTATAACATTCAATGATTGTGTTGACATTCAATGACAGTGTTGACAATGCACTTTCTCTAGCAACTGTTTCCACCTCATTTCCAAGGCAGGATGTTATTATTCTTAGAAATATATTTACCCCTGCTCCTAAAAAAAACCCCAAAGTCCAAAACCAAACCCTAACCCTAGAGATTTTTTTTCTATACACTGCAAAAATCTGTCCATCCTTATAAACACCTTCAGAGAGTGGGACAGATTCCTGGCTGACACTGCCTTACACCACTTGGGCAAACAACATGACCTAGACCCATTAATGGGAATCACGTATTGGTCCCTTCATTAATCTACATCACTTGTGTGGTTAAACCAGCACATTCCCATTTTTGTTGACTCTGAATTTGGTGTTCTTATATTATTGCTCATGCAGTTCAGTGTTGCTTCAGCTGTAAACAAATACAGAGTTTAGCTGTGAGCAAACTCTTTCCAGCTCAGGCCAGTAACAGACCAGTAATGCCAAAGCCACCTGAACCAGGAATAGTACATAGCACAGAAACCAGGGTGCATACAATCTCTGTACTACTGAAGCAATGCGGAGAATAAATAGACTCCACAACTAAGTTTAGTTATGAAGTGGGTATGTATTGGAGCTCCAGCACAAGTGAGATAGCTCTCATAAGGACTTGTGCCCCGAGCCTCGGGCTGTCCCACAGCTTTATTCACAAAGGTATTCCATATGTAAGAGATTGCACAACTTTTCCCATGCATATTCAACCCCTGGCCTCGCCTGTCCTCGCCTCGTATGGTAATCAGGTCCACGCCCTTCTGGGCATGCGTTGTTGGCTGTGGTGGTTGCACGGGGGTCTCTGGTGGTCTCTGAGACTGAAGATTTTGTAGTCTTCCTAGGGGATGAACTTTTGAACCTTTTCTCCTCTCGCATGTGCTTCTTGGTCACTAGGTCCTTATCTGGGTATTCCGTGGTCTTAATGAGCTTGGAGACAGAGGGGTTTCTTTATCTGGGCTTTTTG
>WBNO01026265.1:0-27455 GCA_013400575.1 Peucedramus taeniatus | reverse complement strand
CCTTAATTATTAAATTGGAGTATTCGTTTATAACACCCACTAATCCCAGATTTCATCATACAAGTCTGGGATAATTTTGTTTAATGTTCATGCTGCTAAAATTGCCATACTTCCCTACATTTGTAAAGGGTAGAAACTGAGACTTTTCTCTAAATGCAAGAGACTAGTTTTTTCTCTTGTAGTAATCAGCATTAGCAATAGGAATTTTAAGTTAACCATTCTGAAAAAACCAAAGTGCTGATTTGATTCAAGTGAATAAATTATAATTAAGGCACATAGTGCATCTTCTCTAGAGTAAGAAGATCATGTCAGACTCAACATCTCCACTCCTCTGAGCACATACACCATCCCTTGTGCAAAGAGAATCTACTCAACGCATAAGGACTTGGGTTAGGGATTAAGTACAATGTCAAGGACTACAAACACTGGTCTTATTTTATACCACAGAATGTACAGTTCTGACCAGCAGCTCCTGCACTGTGATTGAAGAGGAAAGGATGGTATCTTTGTGGAGACATGTATGTAAATCTTCACCTTGTGAAGTACAGAGCTGCATCTTCCACATCCACATAGAACTGGATACATTAATATCTGTAAGCAATTATATGAAACAATGCTTTGAGGAAAAACTCAGATTTTCCACTAGCAAGTGCTAAATCTCACCTCATAATTTTTATTCATAGCCACAGGGAACTTTAATGTATTTTGTCTGTTGTTTGCAAACACATACTGCCACAGGTGCTATCTCAGTACTCACAGCTTCCAATGTGTATCCAGGTGTAGGGTGCATTCCCACCACACAGCCTATCTAAAATGGACACATGAAGACCTCACAGCAGCCCTTCAATACTTGAAAGGGGCTTATAAGAAAGATGAGGACAAACTCTTTAGCAGGGCATGTTGTGATAGGACAAAACATAGGTGGATTTAGATTATACATAAGGAAGTTTTTTACAATGAGGGCAGAGAAACTCTGGCACAGGTTGCCCAGAGAGGTGGTGGATCCCCACCCCTGGAAATATTCAGGGTCAAGTTGGACAGAATGCTGAGCGACCTCCTCTAGTTGAAGATGTCCCTGGTCTTTGCAGTGGGTTTGGACTACATGGCCTTTAAAGGTCCCTTCCAACCCAAGTGATTGTTTTTCCCCTGGCTAAGAGCCACAGTTTCAGCTTGAAGACAACCTGTACCAACACACACAACAGGTAAGAGGCTCTTTCTGACACACTGCTAAAGCCCATATTTAGTTGCTGGTGTTTTCATGACTGCTAGGTAACTCTTACAACCATAAGATTTATCCCAGCACATCACAGATGGCTCATCCAAGGGAGGCATTTTTAATAGCTAATACATGGTGTAAGGTTATGGCAGGAAAATGCACGCCAAAGTCACACATCTAATCCCATACATAACTTACTTAGACCACAGAGACTTAGAGCAATTCAAAGACTATCAGCTTTGTTAACAAGTAACAAAGTGTATGCATGTAAAAAAATTCTAAAGAACAAATCCTGTGTGGGACTGTATCCTCATCCCAAATCACTCCCTCTAAATAAAAAATTTCTTTTTTTGAAGAAAGGCTGCTTATTTCACAAATATCTATTACAGGATTTGTGTGTTTAGAGAGAGTGCCCACGTTTCCTCCTGTCAGCTTTCCCTGGTAGCAGCCAAGAGATTGCCTGCTCTCAGTGCTAGTCACAAAAGAAATTAATGTCTTGAAAAAGAGAGTTAAGAGGAAAAATGTTTTGAGACATTCATGTTAATACTGAAGGATTAACATTCTTTTATTGATGCTATAATATACACAAAGTACACAATAACAGATTTAAAAGATTCTGGAAAAGAAAGAGGTGTTTTGTCTTTTGACTCATTTTGCATAGCTCAGATAATTTGTTCCTGCCTTGAATTCTTAAAATTAATTAGACAATACCTCATTCTCTCTTAATTTCAAACTCATTTCTCTTCCTTTTTTTTTGTTTTTGTTTTTTGTTTGTTTGGTTTTGTTTTTTGTTTTTTTTTTTTTTTGTTTTGTTTTGTTTTGTTTTGTCCAATACCTGGATTGGTTAGTCATATGTAACCCTTTATCCTTAAACAATTCCTAATCCCACATTAAAAGGATGACTTAGACTGAGACTATGCAGTACTCTTAGAGAACTGCTGACTGGAAAATAAATGCCAGTATTCTGTTTGAAAACTTCTGGTAGGAAAAAGACTTCCAGAGCATGTTGCTTCCTTCCTGCTATTATCTTATCTGCCTACATAGATCTGGATTCTGCCGCAGGGAATTATCACACTGTGTTGCTCATTTACATCAGAGCAGTGTATCCATTGTATCCCACATTGCTGCCCATTGCAAGCAGGAGACAGGGAGCTGCTGCAGAACACCTGCTTCCTGGTAACCAGAGTACTCAGCCAGCAAATGGCCAATTTAAGTGCCTGAGGGAAGGCAGGCAATCCAACACCACCACTCTGATGTGCTGTTGTATTCAGTTTGATTCAATGGTTCACAAGTAGCAGCACTGAGGAAAAAAAAACCAAAAACAACCTCTTGACATTTATTGCTCAAATACCAACCAACAGATAGGGATTACCCTAAGTGCTGCACAAAAGGATCCTGAGAGAGGTCCACAGGCAGAAGGGTTTATTATAGCAAGGTCTGTAGCTAATGGCATACATTGATTCCAACAGTGAAAGTTACCTTTTTGGGAGGAAAAAAAAAAAACTGAAATAAAAGGAGAGTTGGAAACACAGAGGCCCTCATGTTATTGTTGTCTTTCAGGCGTCTCTCCAATGTAGTAGGTGTCCCCCTTAATGCTTTTCCCCATCAAGCTCCCTAGCAGACATTCCTTCACACAAAGTCATTTGTGCTCTATGATGATTCATTGTTCAGCTTTGGGCATCATCAGATCTCCTCATTTAAATGGCAATCCTTCCAAAGAGAGCCCATCTTATACCACTATTGGGCTCTGAAGATGTAAGGCCATGAAAGCAAGGCAAAAACATGTCTAGTGGTTTGGGAGAAGATTACAGAGCTGTGAACAGGAGACTGGATTTTGATTTGCAGATGGAAGGCAGGTGGTGCAACACTAGCTCTATTTGAAACAGCTCCTTTAAGGGATATTTCTGGAGCAGGTAGCACACAGATGGGTCAAGATGTGCTATAGACTATTTTAAATGTGAACAAAGAGTCTGATCCTTAAAGTCACATTTGCAAAATAAGCTGAGATCAGTAGATGTCTCTGTATCACCCTTTGTTTTCATTGCAATGTTCCTGCGTAGCAAGAATGGAAGGAAGGGTGAAAGGACTGGAAGTCTGTGTCACTGGCTTTACAGAAATCTGTCACTGGCTTTAAAGAAGTCTGTCACTGGCTTTACAGAAGTCTGTGTCACTGACTTTCCATTAAAGCTCAGCACTGCAGACTGACAGTGTCCCAGTCCAGATGCCAAGTCAGCCTTCAGGCTAAAACACGGCTTTAACCTGCCTCTACTTCCAGTTCAGTCTGCCATGCAGCAGACTAGCTATCATATTACTGAGAAAAGAGCTTAAAATGTATTGTAGTAGTTCTTTCATGCTCTTTGACTAATTAATTGCTGCAACGCTTCTGGGCAAAATTCAGAATAACCTAATGTAGTGTGAAGAAAAGCAATCACTTAACCAAGATGCATGTTTCCTCAAATAAAGCTTGTCTGGTGCAAATCCTTGCAATTATTAGTATCACACAAAATTCTTCCTTTCACTTATTTCCTCTATGTTAATGAAACCCATCTAATGATCTGCACCTAGGATTGAAGACCCCAGATATGATTTCAAGACTGGAATGCTAATTGCACTTTGCTATACGCTGCAAAGAGCATATAGCTAAAAATATTGAGGATGGATGAAGGCAAGTACTTTAAACCTAACATTCAATTTGGTTTCAATCACTGAAATAAGCTACTAGTAACTGTTAGTTGTAAGCCAAACCATGCTGACCTCTGAGAAAGGACCCTCCTCTTCCACTCCTCTCTAAAGTGTTTCAGATATTTAGTAAAAATTATTTTTTTTTTTTAGTAAAATGCACTATTGTGCAGGGACAACCATTCTTTCAGAAATGCAGACTACTTATTCACAGAATGCTAATGTGTTTCCAAAACCCTTGTAACTCAGTTTTTTGGCACACCATTAGCTTTGTAATGAGAAAGCAAGCATGGTCTCACAGTAATGACAAGTTCTGTATGACAGTGTCTATCTGTATATACAATTAATGGAAGGTGCACTAGTACACGTTACTGAAGTTTATAGCACAATATCCAGGCTGTAATATCTAAAAAAGAAAGCTTTGGATAAAACTTACATGACCTTAAAGGATCAAGCCTTTATTGCAACATTTACAATGTCTGCTGTATCAGAGGTTATGCTAGGGATTTTATTGAGGTTGTTTGCCTGTACAAAGGCCCAAAGATTGGATTCCTAACAATCTGTGATATGCTACAATCAGCAGCCAAAATAATGATTTAATTTTACAGCAAATGAGTATTACATAGCCAAGTATAATTACGTAGCCAGCTGGGCTTTTGTAAATTCCTTACCCTTGTAGGAACAGTCTTATTTGCCTCTTGATAGACATGTTGTTCTGACACTGAACTGCTAGGGAAATAACCAACTGTCTCCATATGGTCTTCATACTGTTCTCCATAAACCTTCAAGCAAGGAGGTGTATCATTAGATACCTTAAAAAAAATCTTCATCTGCTTTGAGCTGGTTTATCACTTTGTCAAAAGGAGTTACCAGTAGTGTTCTTAATCTGGTTTTACAATTCCTAGGTTCCAATCAGCTGGCACATGAAATAAACCATTGACAGAAGTTCTGATCTAGGCACACATTCTTTTTAGTAAATGAATACTGCCTACAGTTTATCTGGATCTTTTTTGTAAACACAGCTAATCTTTATATTGGCTTCCCTTAAATTTAAGACTTTAAAGGCCCCTGTGATAAAAGCTTTCTCCTCCACCATTTTCATAAACAGCCACAGAAATAAACTGTTGAGCCATTCTGTAAAGGCTCAGTTCATAATTACCATATAGCTATTGAAGATATTTCATTTAAAAAAAGAAAAATATTAAACTCCTTCAAGTCTCCTCAACCAGTTTAAACATTCACTTTTAAAACTAAATTGATGTTTTAAGCTCCACAATAGCTCAGCATTTGCATCCACTTCTTGACAGCAATGTGTGTTGATCTACTTCTAGTTTGTTCATATACACAAGAATCAACTCTTATACTTGCAGCCCAGAATTCTCCAGAGTCTTTTCCATTCATTAGTTTTGAGTGAACATAAATCAACTGGGCCTTCTTAATATTAAAGAATCTGCAGTCTGAAGCATTATAATCCTCTTCTGCTCTGGCAAGGGAATTGGTGTCTGGAGAAAAAAAAAAGCTACAAAAGAATGAGGTAGATGAATTCAAATACCTACATACTTTAACAGAAATATAAATACACATGACCTTGTAGTAAAACTATTCCTACATATAAAAGTAGGTTATCTTGAAGCAGTTGAAGTCTTCCAGAATTTGTTCTGTGAATTTTTCTGTAAATATTTCCAGTAACCAAAATAACAGCTTTAGAAGCAATTTCAGCACTGAAAGTTAGAATCCCTCTCTACACTTTTCACTTAAGTGAAAAATTTCCCTTTACAAAACCCAGTTTTTGGTAAAACTGCATGTGACATTCTACACAGCCAGTTAACAAATATATGACAGAGCTAAACAAGCAGTGTTCCCTTCACCCCCACCATTACTTTTAAAACTATTTTGTCCTCAGAGTTAAAGCAAATTTACTTACAGAGACAGTCATCATCAGAACACAGCTTCCTGCTGGTAAGCTTCTCTGTAAAAATTCCAGTTGGGAGAGGACCCATTAACCTGAGACACAAAAGTAAAATCATCAAACACTTTGTGTCAGTTTGCTGCAGCACTTGCTGAGTGTGTGCCAGGTCCAGCAATCCCCATCTTTTGTGGAAGTGGCAGACACCTGGACAAACACACCAGGCTAATAGGAAGGGGCTGTGGCAAAATCTCATCCCATCAGAGGAGCCATAGGCAGGGGGAAAACCTCAGGGCCAACTTATAAAGCTGAAACCCTCCCAAAGCCATTCTGTATTAACATTTTAATCAGCAACTGCATTACTTAAACACTCTAAGCCCTCCTAGAGTTGTCCATAGCCTTAATCATACTTCAAGCAAAATCTGAGAATGAAAATTAAGTCAGACCCTGGTAAGAAGCAAATGAAATTACATCCTTCTTAATCCTCCTGTCCTTAATTTTCACAAATGCTCACTGACAAGCACAATCTTCCCTGGACCAAAAACCTTCAGTGGCAGAGATTCCCCTGTTCCTGTCTTACAGAAAGGACCTACTGGGACAATAGCAGATGGATGCAATGTAAACAAACTATTAGGGAGTTGCAAGGCAGTAAAAAGACTTTTCAAGTCATCAATTAAAATTTGAAATCTAAAAACTCAAGCACTGCATACTTGTACAGACAAAATCCCTTCCACAGGGAGATGAGGTCAGAGCAAAACACAGAGGTCATGCCAGGACAGCAACCATTTCACTTTTCTTTACATAGCTGAACTTACTTGAGGGTTTGCAGGTCCCAGACACTGAACAGTGCCACAGGCTGACTTAAAAGGTCCCCTTTACAACTTCTTTACAACAGCACAGCAGTCAGGCTACAGCAGGCTGGTCTGGATTAGCACTTAGAAATAACCAAGGGCAAGTTTGGGAATTCCCGAATTGCACTTCAGTGAACCAGTGTTTCCCCATTCATGAGGAGGCCTGAAGAGCTTCTGGCTGTACCAGCTTTCAGTTCCCAGACAGAACAGCAGAAACTGTCAGCTGTCATTAAAAATCCCACATTCTTTTAAAAGAAAGTGCATCATGCAACTTCTAGCCTTCATCATGATCACCTTCCCATCACAGCTGACTTCACCACATTCTCCTCCAGCCTTCCAGCCCATTATTCCTTTCTTCAGCCTCCCATAGGTTGTGTCTAACTTCCTTTGCAGACAGCTCCAAACCTTTAAGTGAATAAAGGTGAAAAGCAATGGTAGTCATGTGCACACAAACTAGTGGGAGGAAATGACAGCATAATTATGATCTATAAATTTATGACTGCAGGAGGAAAAATCCAATGTTATGATGGAATAACTGTTATTTTTGCTCTTACACGTACATTGAAACAATTTTCATTTGCAAGTATTAGAATACTTGTGAAATCACACATACACAAAATCACCAAAAAGAATGAAAATGTACATAAATGGAGATAAGACGATAATTGAAATGAGTGAAAAAAGCCTAATTTCGCAATGTACGCTGGGAGAAGGTGAAACTTCAATTTTCCAAGTCTTGTGCAAAGAAAAGATGGCTTATGTTGCGATACAAAACACTACAACTTTTTAAAGTGATTTTTTTCTGAAATATTTAGAACAGTTACAACTCACAATATTTTATCTGATTACTTATTACATCCAGAATATTTCATGTCACACAAAGCCTATAAAGTTTTTAACAAATGAGAAAAAAATCAAACCTGAGAAACCCAAAAGCATTAGGACATGTGTTTTGGAAAAGCCTGCCTAAAAACCTGAAACTTTTATGTTTCCTCTCAGGACTTGTTTCTACTGCCAGCCACCAAGACAAAACCAAGTTAAATCCCATCCATTACTGCCAAACTGTAATCAATTTCTAACTATACCTGGGGGAAGAAAACACTAATGATAAGCTGTATTTTTAAAGTGAAAAATAGCTGTCCCCTTGATAATGAGGTTGAATGCTGTATTTATTCTGAATATGCTGGCATTCAGCATCCCTGATCATACTTTTGCTCTGAAAAGACAGCTATTTTTAGTATTCACTTCTGAGAAATAAGGATCACCTCAGAAGTTCTTAAACTGAATAAAGCCCTGCAAGGCTAATAATGAGACAGACTTGAGAAAAAAACATGGCTTGAAAACAGCATATTTATATTTTATTTTATAAAAATTAGTATTCCAACAGAAAAAGTTACCATCCGGGTGATCTGTGGAAATTCTGCATGTGCCCTGGCCATTGTGGCAATTCTATTAGAGTCTTATGTGTTCTGCAGAGAACAGCAAACATGCTAGCTGACCAGAGCATCAGCGTTTAAAAAATAAAAACCTATCCACAGAACTCCTTTACAGGAGCATACAGCTATTTCTTCGCGTAAGTGATTTTCATGGCATGCGATGGAGTGATCTTGAATCCCTGGAGAGCATCTCGAGCAGCCCCTGCTTGGTTCTCATTTTCAAACTCCACGAATGCGATGTCATGGCGCCCTGGCACTAAGCGTACTTCTTTGAATCCAGGAAACCTTTAAAATAAGGTGAGAGTCAAAAAGTACTTCTTAGCCCAATAATACATCTCTCTTCAGTAGCTTCTTATCAGAAGCATATGGTAGTGCAATAGTTACTACTAATGAAAGATTTAAATTGAAGGATTTTACATGTTCTATCCTTAGAACTATGCCTCAATTCAAGAATATTATATGGAAGCAGTTTAATCAGAACTGTACACATACAGAAGCAATCTAACTAGTTTTAAAGCTCCTCCTCCTGTCCTAAGGACTTTTGTATTACAGTCATCAGCTTAAATCCCATGCAAATTGATAGCAGATAAATTACACAATCAAAACCAGCTATGAAAAAGATTGGATTTGCTTTCTGAACCAAGTCATCAGAAGTGACATCTGTAACCTTGCCAGTAAGACAAACAATTGAAATACCTTCAGAAGAAATTCTTATTTCTAAAAAGTGAGCTTGCCAACTGAAAAAACACACACAGGTTACAGAAGAATTCAAAGGAGAAATGATTTCTATTCAAAACTTACTGATTAAATAACATGGACAGCATCATCTCATTTGTTTCCTCAGGCAAATTATTAAGGAAAAGAATATAGTTTGGTGGGTTATCAGGCACCTGCAACAATAAAAGATCAAAGCTCAGAAGACTATACACAGTTGCATACAGTTCCTTTGCATCTGTCTGCATGATTATTTGAACCAAAACTTACAATTCTTTAGTTTTGCTCTTAGCGGTCTGTCTGGGGCTCACCATATCTTTATCAATATGCAGACAGAGCCCCTTCATTCTTTTACATGGATATATTAATTTGGAGAAGTTCTTACTTCCACAAGAATCACAATACCATACTCTCTAAATGTCACATTAGAGCTCAACTAGTCATGAGCTGACACTGCAGTACACTCCACACCCAGGATAGCTGCAGTGCTAGCCAAGACACCTGAAATGCAGGGGTAAAATGTATGAAAGACTCACATCCTTCTGGAAAGCAGTGGGAAGCCAAGCCCTGTTTACCTGCAGTACAACCAAAATCCTGAGTATCTCTGGGCAATCAAAACTCACAAAACCCACATGGTTTTATTACAGAGCTCAATTAAAATTTCTTAATTAGAAACCCCTTTAGATTTAGAGCTTTAGACTTTTAACAGATTTGCCTGCTAAAATGAATTTGTAGCCACCCACCACAGACAAGGCTGAGTAGTCACTTGCTGATACTGGAATCTTCAAGTCATCAAGTATATTATAAAAATAACAATAAACTGGACACCTCAACTTCAAACATCCTCAAATCAGTGCCAAATAAAAAGCCTCAGCAGAACAATCTCCTTCTACTGATGGAAATATTCCAGGTAGTGCCATTAGAAAATAAACTTCTGAAGTCCAAAGAAATACTCAAACACTCAGTGCTGTGCTTTGATTCAAACTGACATACACATACTGTGCTTGAAAATCCAGGGAGCAAGACCTTTTCCCCTGTTGATTATGCATGCAATGGCAGTACTCAAGAAAGATGCAGGGCAGGGCAGGCAAAGATACTTTCTATGGTACTTGCTCTCCTGCAAATCCTGGCCCTTTACCACTTTCCCATCTAACATGAATAATTTAGAAGCTCACTGAGCAGACAAGATGAATGAAGCGTAAGGGAGTTGTTTCTACATCTCCACACAATCCTTTGCAAAACAAGACACTTGTGAGAAAAAAGAAAAAGTGAGCACAGAACCCCCAAACTCCAGAAATAAAGCTTTTAGGCAGATATTCTGGCATGTTGTGTTGTCTTCCTTTTCCTTATCTGCTGCTAGGACCAAGGAAGTTAAAGGGAACTGATTAGCAATGAAAAAAATTTAAGAATCCTTAAACTGATACTAAGCACAGTCCAAATTTAAGAATCCAGTAAGACTTGGTAATAGTGCTGTTTTCTCTATAGTAATGAGAAATTGCAGATTCTCATTTCCTGTCAACCAGATATAGTAAAAAAGGGATTTGTTTTGTTTACTGTCATGTAGCTGTTAGACAAATGTCTCATTGGACAAAAACAAAGCTGTAAAATATATCCTTGTTTCCACATGTAACAAATTATTATTCATAGAGAATGATTATAAACATTAGTGCATTTAGTGATAAAAATAAAAATCATTACCTGATTCTGTGGGGTAGTCCCTGGGGCATTGGCTGAATTCTGTGTTGCTCCCTAGAAAATAAGAAGAAAATAGTTTTACAAAGGTGTTCCATTAGAAATAAACAGGCACATATTATCATCTCTACAATTCAAGACATATGTTAAGGGTTTTTTTGAGCTGCAATCCAAGAAACATTTGGTGCCTATGAGATACTTCCCAAAGGGAACAAATCGTGTGAATTTCACTTAGCTCCAAAACCAGGTAATCAAAAGAAATAACATCAGTACTACCTGATCAATCTAATGGCTGAGTCAAGTTTTCTCCACATTACAGAATTTAATTTAATAGACAGAGAGGAAGTAGTTTTGAAAATGAAAGCCTAGAAAGGTATCCTGGTTTCACCTGGGATAGAATTAATTTTCTTCTTAGTACTGTGTGTTTTGAATTTAGTATGAGAGTTACACTGATACTGAACTGATGTTTTGGTTGTTGATAAGCAGTGTTTCTTTACATCAAGGACTTGCCAGTTTCCCATGCTCTGCTAGTGAGTAGGTGCACAAGAAGCCAGGAGGGAGCCAGGACAGCTGACCAGAACTGGCCAAAGGGATATTCCATAGCACAGAATATCATGTCTAATATATAAACTGGGGGGATCTGGTCAGATGCCTTGATGTTTTCTGCTACACTCCAGCATTCCAACCTAACTTCTGTTGGATTAACTTCTGTTAATCTAACATGGAACATCTAATATCTAACGTAAATGAATGGTCTTGTTCTCATTTACCGTTTTCCTGTCCTTATTGGGCAACATGGCATTAAAACACTGAAGAGAAAAGCTGGTTGAGCACTTGAAGCCAGTATTAAAGATAAGCACAATCTCCTTTTTTTCCTTTTCTTAAGCAACTAGTTTCTACTTTGGTTTGTTGTACCTTTGCCCTACATCTTTATTTTCATCGGGTAAAGGAGGAAAAAAAAGGAACAGCAAGGACTACATAACCAGCTCCCTCTCCTTCCACTTCGAGCAAATGCTCAAGGCTCTAGATAATCAACAGACCCCAATTTAGGGAACTGAAAAGTAACAAAAGACAACATCAAGTCCTAAAAAAATTATTTAGAATAGCTTTTGTGTGGGTTGTTTTGATGGTGGGTGGTTTTTTTGTTTGTTTTTAGTTTGGTTTGGGGGGTTTTTTTAAGGTTTTTTTGGTTGCTTTTATTTTTTGGGGTTTTTTTGTTTGGTTGGTTTTTTTCTGAACAGAGAAGCAGCTTACCTGGATAACCTTTTTATTTGGTGCATTTGCTGACTGTTCCAGAGTTTTGGCTTTCTTCTTTTCCTTTCTTTTTTCCTTATCAGCAAAAGTCCCACGCATTTTAGAGATGATATCAGAGTCTGTTTTTGCATACTGAATACGCTTTTTAAAAGAAAAAAGAAAAACAGAGTATATTCTGCAGTCAATAATAATGAACATTTTGCACCACTTCCATTAACTGTGTATTTACACTTTTTTTTTTGCAGAAACCTTTTATATTAAAAACATTGTTATAAAGTGTAGGTACTTATAGAGTCACCAATTCTCATAGTTTTTTCTGAACACAATTACAGAAGTCTAAAAATAAACCCCTAATATGGAAATTACTAACTTCAGCTCATTGAAATCTGAACTCCATTTATCTAATAACATCTTTTAGCATCTATCAAGGTAGCAGCTACAGAGAGATACATTTGAGCTACACAGAGGACATCTGAGAAAATTTGCACTGGCTTCTATTAACACTGTGAGTTTTCAATTCTATTTTAAAGGGAGTTAAAATTTGACTGATTTTTCTCAGATCTCTGCAGAAATGTACATTCAACAAAACCCAAACTTCTTAATCAGAAAAGGCAAGTATCCACCTTAATCCCAACAGGACTGCATCAATGCCGCTGTTCCTTTGACAAAGGCCCCCACAGCTAAAGGTTAGGCAGATGCAGATATAACTATATCAGTGTGCAACATTATTATTTATGTACACAATCCTATTGTTTTTCCTATCAGAGACTACCTCAATACAAAACTACACAACAGCCTAAGAATTTTTTAAATGCTTTTGTTCAGTGCTTAGGCTGCAGGCAATGTTCAAAGAGGGAAGTACATCTGAAAGCTTATGAAGCGTCAATCCTTTAACTTCTTATTGAGTTGTACTGAGCACAAATCTCCTTAAGGAAAAATGGCAGACTGAGCTTGCAAAATTCTGTGTTAAGGATTTAATTAGAGAATCTGAAGGTGTTAAGGCAAATAGCTTGTGGCTCAGCAGCACAACTGCTCTCTTCACTGCTCAAAACCATGAGCTGAGAGCCCATCCACTGCTGAAGTCATGGGCCATTTGCATGTATTGTTACTCCTCATCAACAGCTGCAGAATTAAGAGATGCCTAATTATCCAAGCAGGCAAGAATAAAGCAGGTCAACTGTGCTATTCTGCATGTTATGAAGTACATTACTAAATCATGGTCTATCAATCACCACTGTATTTACTTCACTGAAGTTATACTGAATTACAGTTACTTGGTTTGGTGATCTACAGTCAATCAGAACTAGCCATCATTTTAAAAAAGAAATCAATGGTCACACCTGGAAAGCAAACTGGAGACTGTCATCCTCCTCACTGTTAACTCAAAAAGGAATTCTATTCACTACCAATCTAAGAGTAGTTAATGTTACTCTGTATAAAGTAACTGAAAACTAATCTAATTTAAATAATATTACAGAATTAATTTAACCAGTTCAATGGAAGACATGATGAATAAAATGAAAGTATTTAAGATCTTAAAAACTTTAATCCAGCATAGAAAAATTAAAAGTCCGCCATTAATAAATCTAAATGTTAAGTTCAAAGTGTGTGTGTTGTAATTACAGTCTCTTCAGCATCCCTCCAGCTTGCACAAATGCAGATGCTCATCAGGATGGGACCTGACTGAGTAATCCTTTGGTAACAACTACATGCAAGAGTTCATTCCCAAGGTGCAAGTACCAAAACACTGTATCACACCATCAGGATATTTTTCTTCTTTACAGAGGTAACAAAATAACTTACCATTGGCTTCCCATAGAACGGAAAGCCTTGTAGCTGTCTCAAAGCATTGGTAGATGATCCAAGTTCTTTAAATATAACAAATGCCTGTCCTCTCATCTTCATGGTCTTTAAAGCCACAATGTCAACCACATGACCAAACTGTGAGAATAACGCGTACAGGGACCTCTTCAGCTCTGGGGACCAAGGGAGAAAACAGATTATAACAGGTTACATGCAAATTTCCACTTCTACTGAATCTTCTGTCCTTTGGGAACAATGTTTTTTACAAGCTTTAACTCACACAGTGAGTACATGAGTTTGTCAAAACTGTTGCATCAGTATAAGTTTATTTGACCAGGTTTTGTAAACTGGTGTGCAACATTTGATTTCATACCTCAAGGATTCAGGTAGTGAAGAAGTTGCAGTGCCATCCATTTTACCATTCCAAGGGAGTAACAGTTACACAAGGGTATGTAAAAACATATGTTCCTACAGGTATAGGCACAAACACTCTCTCACACAACCAAGTACGATGCATGACACCCATCTCAGACTGATCAGAAAATCAAAACTGAAACAAGCAGCAGTAAAGAGATATGATGTAAAATATCTCAAAATAATAACTATTTTACAGCAAAATAGTGACTACCTAAAGGCTAATTAAAGTTTGAAATTTTAGTTGTAACTATTTAATCAATTTTCTCACTCACATGAAGTATTTTTTTCATATTCTGGATCCAATTTTTTTTCGTATGAGACTACTGCAGCTTACAGCTACACTGGATTTACTATAATTATTTACAACACCTGAATACATGCCAAATTAAACCTCAGTGCTATCCAAATCAAGCTAAAGAAATAATCTGTACTGTATAATCACTCTAAGACAAAACCCTTACATTTGAACTATTTTAGCAATGTAAGAATGCTGCCTCTTTATGACTGCTGACACTCGGTAATACCCGTCCACTGTCACTTTCTCCACCTGCTCCTGACTAACTATAGTGTGGTATTTTTTTAATTAAAAAAAGGTTTTCTATCAAAACACTTCCCTAAAAATTACTTTAAGACCTGTATTAAAAGAGAAAATAATTTGTAATCTTAACAGGTAATTTAACCCATGGCAATCCAACGGGATTTAATGAGACCAAGTGCAAGGTGCTAAACCTGGGTCAGGGCAACCCCCAGTATCAATCCGGGCTGGGGGATGGACAGATGGAGAGCAGCCCTGAGAAAGACTCGGGGTGATGGTGGAGAAGGGGCTAGACATGTGTACTTACAGCCCAGAAACCAGCCATGTCCTAGGCTGCATCCAAAGCAGGGTGGGCAGCACCCTGTGAGGGAGGGGATTCTGCCCCACTCAGGTGAGAGCCCACCTGCAGGGCTGTGTTCAGATCTGGGGTGCCCAGGAAGCACCCCAGCACAGGAAGGACAGGGAGCTGTTGGTGCAAGTCCAGGAGGCCACCAAGTTGATTAGAGGGATGGAGCACCTCTCCTATGAGGAAAGGCTGAGAGATTTGGGGTTGTTCAGCCTAGAAAAAAGAAGGCTTAGGAGGCATCTAACTGTGGCCTTCCAGTACCTGAAGGGAGCTTACAAACAAGATGGAGAAGAACTATTTACAAGGGATTGGAGTGACAGGACAAGGGGTAATGGCTTCAAACTGAGAGGAGGCTTAGACATGATATTGGGAAAATATCCTTTACTGTCAGGGTGGTGAGGCAGTAGCTGCCCAGACAGGCTGCAGATTGAAAGCGTTCAAGGCTGGGCTGTAGCGAGATCTGAGCAACCTGATGGAGTGGGAGGTATGTGTTTGCTTTAGCTACTGTCTCATTACAAGAAAGCGTTTGCCTAGAGCTCGGCTCATGACCACCTCCTGCTCGGTACTTCAGAGACCTCCGGGAGCTCCTAAAAGCCCCGTTGTAAGAGAAGTGCCATGTGCAAGTGCAGGACCGGGCTTCACTGGACAACCAGAGGCGACCGGCAGCCACGCGTACCTTCCTTCTTGATCTTGTCATTGATGTTGTTGATGTAGATGGTGTGGTTCGGCCTGATATCCATTCTCGGCGGCACCTGCGAACCTGCCTGCGGACAGAGCACACCGGAGAGGCGTTAGCGAAGCCCCGGCCGCGACAGCTGCCCACGCCAGCGACACCTCACAGCCCCGGGCAGCGGCATGGCGAGTGAGGGGCGGCTCGTCCGTCTGTATGTCTGCCCGCCCGCAGGCCGCACACCCGCCCCGCTCCTGCCCTTCCCGGGCGGGCGAGTGCTGCGGCGGCGGGACAGGAGCTCCAGAGAAGGAACCCGAGCCAGCCCCTCCTTGCGCCCCCCTGTACCCCGCATCCCAGAGCCACTCACCTCCCCTCTCCGGCCCGGCCTCCGCTCCGAATGGCGGCCTGCCCGTCCCGCCCTGCCGGGCCGCAGCGCAGGCGCCAAAGCCGCTACCAGAGCGGTCGATGCGCCAAACGCCGATAGCGCCGATGGGGAGCGGCGGGATGAAAGCGATAAAACGGGAGAAAAGCGAGATAGGGATAAAAAGGGATAAAATGAAACGGGCATTTCTTGCCCCAGGGTTTGGCTCTATCCTGTCCTAATAGAGCAATAAGCGAAGATAAGTGTGGCTTGATTTTGGGTATATTTTGGTTGGTTTTTTGTTGTTTTTTTTTGGTTGGTTGGTTGGTTTTGGTTTCGTTTGGTTTTTGTTGGGTTTTTTTTATTTNATTTCTTCCCAATATCTGGTCTCAACCAGATATAACCTCTTTCAGTTTGAATCCATCCCCCCTTGTCCTGTCACTCCATAACCCTGTAAGCCATTGCTCTCCAGATTTCTCCTTATATATAAGGCCTTATTTATTAGACCTCTCCTTATAAATCAGGCCCTTTCTGCAAGGCCACACTTAGGTCACACCAGAGCCTCCTGTCCAGGCTAAACAATCCCAATTCCCTCAGCCTCTCCTCATAGCAGATATTATAAATGAACACTCCAATTTAATAATTAAGGAAATGTATTAAACAATCAAAGCATAAATTTGGAAAAAGCCACAAGCAGTTCAACTCTGAGCCAGGTGATCAGAGTCAGGGAAACCCAGGATCTGGCCTCTCTCACACCAAAGTCCCCGTGGGTCTCTGCATGTTGTCTCTAAGGGGTTTGTTTCACACAGTCTGTTGGGCTCTGGAAGGGGTCCTTCTTTAGCAGATTATTGTAATTTTTCTTTCTTCCTGCTGCGTTCCTCAGAACTGGTGAATAATTGCCAAAATCCTGTCAGGTGAAAATCTTCTGGGATAAACTTCTGGCATAGAATGTTATCTTACTGATGATGCCTATCGAATGCATCTTGCTGGGATCTTGTCAGATGAAAGAGATCCCTTGGAATATACATCTCTGGAGACAGTGTCCTTCCTGGTGTTTGAATATCCATCCTTATCACTTAGCCTGTTACTGCTTGTTGTCTGACACTGGCTTTAGTACACAAAATGCTGTGGTTTTTCATTTCCTTTAGCACAAATTATCTTATATATCACACAGAAGACCTCCATCCTGCTAAACCACTTTTGTGTCTCTTCTCTGGACTCTCCCAAGTCCACGTCCTTCCTGTGCTGAGTGGGGATCCCAGAGCTGGATGCAGCGCTGCAGGTGGGAGAATGCAGAAACTTCAAAATGTCTGTGAACATTCAGTAGGCAATGTTTGTTTTTAGTTCCAATATTGAAAAGGCAGTGTATTTTTTTGAATGTAATTTCTGAAGGCACTTTGAAAATCCCCGTGGCAGGGCTGCCTCAGACCAAATAGCACAGAGATTGAGGTTGCAGCCCTTGAATTTTTGGACTAATTTTGCAGGCTGCATGCCTTCATTTCTAGGAATTATTAGGCAGGCTTTTTTCAGAAACAATTTGAAGTTGCAAAGGTTTACATATGAAAAAGGAGTTCTTACAGGGGAATGTCCTAGATTGCAAAGCAGTATGTATTCTATTTGCCATCTGTTAGAGGTGTGGCAGTTATCTTCTGTTAATTGGGCAGTTCTTCCTTATCTCTTCCACAACCAATCCTCCCTCCAGGAAGGTATCTTCTGTTAATGGGCCATTGATTGTCACTGCAGGACTGATAGGAATTACAGCATCCGATTGTAAGATGCTCCACCCAGAGGGAGGAGCCAAGCATTCCTAACTGGATATAATCTGAGTTTTCAGGACAGCAGAACAGCCTTTCCACTGGATTCCCAGAGGAACAGCTGCCTCTTCCACTGGATCTTCAGAGGAAGACTACACCCTTCTACAGGATCACTGCTCCAACAGAACCACACCTGCCACTCCAGGAGGACTGCAACCATCATTTCAATTTGATTGCTATCAACAGGGTGTCAGGTTGTATTCTGACTCTGTCAGTGTTGTTTTGATTTACAGCATTGTTTATATTATTTTTATTTTCTTCTCTAATAAACAACTGTTATTCCTGCTCCCATATCTTTGCCTGAGAGCACCCTTGTGAAAAAACAAATCCTTTTGTTTCCTTGATCCCCAAACAGAGGTATAATGCTCTCATTTCGACTTGACCAAGTCACCTTTCTCCTTTACTGAGGAAAACAATAAGCACAATGTGAAAATTGTATATAATATGGCTCTTGGCAGATATTAAATGGAATACTATATGTGTTATGTTGTATTAATTAGTAGTACTGTATTAATCTTTTTTAGGTAATGTGGTAAATATAGTTTTAGGTTATAAAATAATGTTAAAATAGAAACTATGTGATGTGAGATACTTTTTTTAATTAGCTCAAGAAAGGGATGAGATAATCAAGAAATTCTTCGCACAGAGACAACAACGAGACACCATAATTTCCAAGAAAATAATAATTGCCTCCTTATCGAGAAAGACCAGGCTTCTTCTACCTCCTCCTAGACATTGAAGAGCCAACAAGGTGAAGGAGGGGAAATTGACAATAACCAGAGAACACCCTTTGTTTGAAAAGAATTTTTGCATCGTGTATGAGATACATGACTATGCAACAGACTATTGCTTTTAAGAGTTAATCCTTTGTTAGCGTACTGTGCTTTTCGGGGCTTAATTTGCCCAGGAGGCAACTGGACTGTCCATATTTCTTTGTTTTTTATTGTCCTTTATTGTCCTAACTCTGATTGTCCAAATTCTTATTGCTCTAATTTTTATTACTATTTTTATAACCATTTTATTATTATTATTATTAAAACTTTAAAATTTTAAAACAAGTGATTGGCATTTTTCACACACAACCATTTCTTTGGACCCACTTTTGGTATATGGAAACAGAAGACTGTTGCATTGTTTAAAGAAATAAATTACCATTCTTTATAAGAATAAGAATTACCATTCTTATTTGCCATATATATATATATGGCAAATAAGTATATTTCATTTTTGTGTTTTATCAAGTGTAAAAAAAATGCACTTCTAGTGTATCCTTTCCTTTATGGTGGATCTAGTTCCCTCTCAGACCAGTTTTTTGCTGCTGACAATTTCAGGACCTTGCATCTCTTCCATTACACTGCTACCTCAGTCCCCTGTGGCAAAAGCTCATCCAAAATTTCAAGGTGCATGTATGCAACTCCTCATATTTGTTATATTTATCACCATGGCGATTCCCAATTACTTTGGGTATGCTAATATACTAAAAGAGTTAAAATGTGGGTAGCACTCAGTTTCATACAGATGGCTTATGGTGGGAGACAAGAAAAGTCTCATAGAGTAAGTAGAAGGCCTTTGCTCACTTTGTTCCCCTTTGCTTTCTGACAATTCACAAAAAGCACTGTGAGAAATGTACAGCTGGCATGAAGGCAAGAGCAAGACATGTAAGCTTCCTGTGGACAACACTTCATCAGAGGGCAGAGGAATGCATGTACAGCAACACAGGAGGTGGCATGTGGCCAATGTGTGTTTGTTTAGTTAACAAAGAATGATAACAAGTATAATTTTAGCCAGAGTATTTTTAGCACATATAAAAGCCTAGCATAGTCGTATAGTACATAAGGCCTTGCATGATGGTAATAAACTTGATTCTCTTTGGAAGCAAGAGGGTCTGTGTCTTCATTCACAACAGCTTAAAATTAGTTTAGGGTGCTGGGGTTGTCCTTGTATTAGTATTAAGTGGTAGCAGTAGCATTTGTCCACACTGCAACTCTTTGCTGGGAAGAATAGCAGAGAGCTGGTGTGATTTATTGTTGTGCAAGAACACTTCAACTCCTTTCCTTTTTCTTTCAAACTGGGTTAGTTTTTGTATAATTTTTTTGGAATCAGCATACTAATGCAGTGTAAGTAATGTGATTTACACTGTGCATTTGAATTCAATACTTTTGAATCCCCATGCATGTGATACATTGCAGTATAATGAAACCAAGACTTACCTGCTTAGCTGTATGAAATTGCCTAGTTGTTTCCTCCCATTCTTTGTAAAAAGATCACACTAAGACCAGTCCTCCATTGTGAAAATCTTGAAATTATGTCCTGAAGTCCCTGATGAAAACCACAGGCATCTGTGGGTGCTGCTGAGGTGGAGATGGGTGCTGGAAATGGTTCTGTATCTGTGAGCTCAATGGAGGCTGGAGCTGATGTCTGCTACAGCCTTGGTAAACTTTGGCATAGAGGTGGGTAGGAAGCTTAGCTTGCTTAAAGCAACATTGCTGGGCTGGAAGTCAGGGAAATGGGTGGGCATAGTGGACTCAAATAGCTCGCTATGGCGTCACTGAGGATCTGAGGAACCCACTCTCTGGATGGGGAGGGAATACACTATGTCCTGGATGAAAGGGCAAACATGCCCTTGAAAGCACAGACAGAAAAACAGAGACAGGTCTTCCCAGGAGGAGGCTGTCAAGAGAAGAGATTTGGTGACACCAATGCTACCTGAGGAGGGAGGATGCCTAGTGAGGATGTCTGCAGCACTTACTGGCAGCTCACCATCAGCTCTATGAACAATAAGACACTATAAAGAAGCTCTTAGATTTCCAAACGCTTCTTTCATAAGCCAGCTCAGCCTTGGAATTGCTGAGACTCATGTCAGCATTGAGCTACAAACCCATAAATAAGCTTATTTAATTACTAGTCTTATGGTTAATAATTGCTGCAGTTTGGGCAAACAGCAGTAGTAAGCCCCACGAACAAGTTCTGCCTTGGCTTATGCTGAGTTTCTGCCAGTTCCCCGTACAGATACTAATAAAGCTCATGAGCTATTTAGATTGTCTCATTCTTTCAAACATTTATTGATTTAAATCATTTAGTTCTCAGTCACAGTAGACATTTGGGAGCTGATGGTAAATCACGCCAACTCTGGTACTTTAGATAGCTGTAAATTTACCACATCTGGTAGACTTGGGCTGGCTATAAATTCTTTTAGTGGCCCTAATGCTTGTGAGGCTTTGGAAAAGGCTGCAGGTGTTGTGCTGCCTTATGTTTGGAGCACTGCTAGGGGTCAGAGAGCCTTTCAGGGCTTATTTCTCATTTAACCCAAATATGACAGAGCCTTTTCTAGTGTTAGGGTTTTCTTGTGTCATCCTTTTGAAAAAAACCCTACATCAAAAAAATAGTGTAGGCCAAGATCAACATCAAACATGGCTTCAACTTCTCCCCGCCAGAGTATCATGTGGGGCAGCTTCACACACATCAGCTTTCTAAAAGGCTTCATGGTGGCTATGATTTATGCCATTGTGCCTTCAGGAATGTAAAATAAATCTCAGTTCTGTGAGAATGTATAAGTTCCCCACCTCCAAAGAGCAAATTGAGAACAAATGCTTGGGTAGATGAGCATATGAAGCGGCTGGGTTCAAATGAAATGTGCAGGTGCATGAAGTTAATCCTTTCCACCACAATTCTGGTTACAATATTAACATTCCATGTCCAAAATCAAATAAATTTTTCCTGGTTTCACACTGAATGCAATTATTTCACATACAGCTGATTATAATTTTTCTAGAGAAAACTTTTCTCTTAAAAGGTGACTAGGAGTGTTTTGTTGTTGGGGTTTAGGATTTTCCTTCTGTTTCTTCCTTTCAGGAAATCTTCTCCCATTATGTTGCTAAGAAAGACAAAAGAAGTTGCCATAGCTCAGAAGGGTGCAATTGGCCACTCTCTCTTTACCTGGGGGATTTTCTCTTGGAGGGGCCGAGATACCGTGAGATTTGGGCTGGGTGAAGGGGCTGGGCACAGCTCTTCACTCTCTCTCGCTTGTTGGCACAGGATGGAGAGAGAGGCTGCAGTCGCTGTGGGGAGAATTCGCCACCACTGCAGGGTTCTGGCTCCTGCTGCCTTCCCCTACCATGAGTGGAGCTCTGCTTGTAAAAGTGGCCAATGCACCGGGATCTTATTAAGGCCTGATCTCATTAACAAATGACCCTCATCATCCACCCCAGTGGGTCAGGGGAAACCCTGGGACTCCGAGCCCCTTCCCTCTCCAAGGGAGCCTCTCCCAGCCGTGTTTGGGAGCCAGGCTGCTGCTGCCCAGCCCCACCATTCTTCTGCTACTGCTACGCAGTTTTTTACTACACTGGAGCCACACACCCCCTGCCAGCAAGGACACTCCACGGCTCCTGCTACAGCTGCAGAGTTTCTGCTACCTCTTGCTTGCTCACCAGGCGAGCCCGCCCTGCCGTCCCAGGCACTCCGAGGTTCCTGCTGCAGCCCATTTTTGCCACCCATCCGCCATTACCACATGAGGGAGATGCAGCTGAGCTCGCTCCACAGCGCCCCCTGCAGGCGCGGGGGAATCATCGCACCCGCCCTGCCCAGCCGGGAGCCAGCAGCGCCCCTGCTGGCTGTGCCCGGAACTGCACCGAAGAGGAAATCACGTAAGGAGCGGGAAGAGACAGTTTATTGGGATTTCTGTTCTTGTTTGTTGGTGTCAGCATTGTTGTTGATTGTTTGCCTTGTTATACATACACATACTAGTAAAGAACTGTTATTCCTTTTCTCATATCTGTGCCTGAAAGCCTCTTAGTTTCAGTTATAATAATTCATAGGGAAAGGGGTCATAGCTCCCATTCCAAGGGAGGTTCCTGCCTCCCTCGGCAGACACCCTGTCTTTAAAACCAAGACATTTGTTTACGAGTGCTCTTATAATTTGGGAAAAATGCCAATCTCTTGTTTTTATGATTTTTAAAAGTTTAATAGTAATAAAATGATTATATAAATAGTAATAAAATTAGAGTAATAAAAATTTGGACAATTAGGGTTATGACAATACGAGACAATAAAAACAAAATAGTTACCAATCAGGGTGCCCTCCTGGGCAAATTAAGCCCTGAAAGGACACACATTAACAGAGGATTAACCCTTAAAAGCAATAGCCTCTTGCATATTCATACATCTCATATATGATGCATAAATTCCATTCAAACAAAGGATTCTCTCTGGTCAGTGTCACCTTCTCTCCCTTAATCCCTACCAAGTCTTCAGGAGTCTTCAGGGCTGAGCAAGGCAGGAGAAGTTAGTCTCTTCTGATAAGGGAACAATAAATTCTTTTTCTCTGAAAGATTTACATATCCTATGGCTGCTATCTCTGTGGAGTACTTCCTTCCTCTCTTTAAAAAAATATCCCACATACATAGTTTCTATTTTAACTACAAAAACTACATCTATCATACTCTTAAAATATTTATACAGCACTACTAATCAATACAACATAACTTTCTAACATAACACATATAGTATTCTGTTTCATATTTGTGAAAAGCCAGTGTATATATGTATTTTTCACATAAATTATATTGAAATTTGATAAAAGGTTTTTAGTCTTCATTAAAACACTTGAATATTTTCTACCATTGAAAAATTTTATTTAAAAAGATTTTTTTTTCTTGCAAGACAAAGGTACTGTAAAGTCTTATTCCTGCTCCTCCCTCCTGAATTCTGTGTAAACTGTTGGTTTATCCTCGAGAATCCCATTCAACTAATACAATTTCATTACTTTGTAGTTAGTAATTTTTCAGATAAATGTGAAAATATCTCCCAGTTGCTACATGAAAGTAAGTCTACATTGCTGCCAGTGGTGTGACTTCCCACACAGGGAGACATTCCCACTATAACAGTGATTTAGCTAGCTTATTAAGTGTTTAACAACAAGGTGACAAAAGCACAGAAGGATGACTTCTGTGAAAACACTGGTGATTTCAGGTATTTGTTGGAAGCTTTTCACTGCTTTTCCCACCCCTCCTTGATTCAGGCAGGTGTTGAAACTATCTGAGAATGCATGGACAAATGCAGCCTTAAAGCAGCTGGGAAAAGGGATCTGCTCACCTACCCCCCATCCAAGGACACCGGGCAGGACCGGCAGGGCAGAGCCAGCTTAGATGAGTTTGTCAGGGAAGATGAACCTATTGGGTGGCATTGCCTGAGAATATTGTGCTGCCTTCTAGATTGCCCTTTCCCCAGCCTGCAACAGAATGTTAGAAATATAATAGTCTCTTGCTGTTTGCTGATTGCAAAATATTTTGGGGGTTTGGGTTTTTTTTCTGATCTAGGTTTTTAATAGTCCATCAGTCTCTGTGCATATTTAGTCCTTCCTAACACTGTATTAGGAATAAAACAGTGCTAACAATTCACATATAATGACAAATTGAAATCTGGGGGCTGAAAATGCATTTTGAATGAAAAATAAAAAACTTCTACAGCTGGTCCTGTGCAATATTACAGCATTGAACAAAGGCATAAAGATACTTCTGATAACATTCTCCTGTGATGGATTTGGGTATTCCCACTAAAGATTCCCTTTGCCTTGGTCTCCATCCAAGCACACGATGCTGATCTGCAGCCAGCCCTGTGAGGGACAGCCCATAGGTTCTCAGCTCTGGCAAATTAGCCTCTACTCTCCTGGAAACAGGAACTGTGAGTGGGAACTGGCATCCAAAACAAGTCTGAGGGAAAGTCACTAAGGGTCACATTTGTTGATCAATACCACTCTGCATCTATGCCTGCTCTTCATTGCTAAGCAGCAAACAAGACCTGTGACTGTTACTGTCCCTTTGGAATTCAGGAAAGTTTGAACTCTAAATTTCAGGCGATATCAAAAGGGAGAAATCCATATCCTGAAAAGGGAGTAACCTGTCTTTTAGCCCAAGTGGGTTTGTCAATTAGAAGAGGAAGAATAATATTCCTCAGTGCTTGATCCTTATGTCTCTATGTGACTTTCCCCAGTTCATTATGGCTGTGATGGTGTCAACTCTTGCCCCTGTGTACTGAGACCACACGTGTATAAATGACCATAGTCATGGATTCTGTCAAAGCTCCTATCTCAGGGATTGTATTTCTCTACTTCTCTGAGACCTTCAAAATGTTTAAATTTTTGGGGAACATCTGCTTATACAAAGGGAATGTTCTCATGCCCACTTTGTTCAGCAATTGCAGCCTTTGAGTGCATTGGTTGGGGATGCTGTCACCCTAAGAAATTCTGTTCACCAGCCAGACTATATGCCATGAACCGAACCATTCCTTCAGGAAATCCATCTTAAACTCATTTTGGGCTAACACAGTGTCCTGGGTTGGCTATATAATGTTTGTATCCCCAGTCATCTGTTCTGTTTATGCTGAATAATGTTTTGCACCTTTTAGACTGGTCCCAGGAGTGAATGGGGGGAGAGAAGAAGCGCGCAGTTTGTTTTCAGGAACTGACTCGCTCCTCCACATTCCTGTGTTGTCTGCGGATGGACAGACAGCAAGACAGAGCTCTTCTATGCTTTTAGTTAGTTTTAGCTAGCTAGGCAGAGAAGTTCCCTGGACTGTAGTTCCTTTTCCTTTTCTTTGGACCTGTTTAAACCTGCTCTGCACTGAACACCAGAAGAGCACCAGCAGCTCACACCTGTGGCAATCGGGGCCGGGCCTGGGCCGCAGCATTTCCAGAGCCAGAGGGACTGATGAGAGACTGAGTGAGCCCAGCTACAGTCCACGGAGGGAACTTTTTGAGTTTGTCTCTCTTTTGGAGCAGCAAGAGGTTTTATTGTTTAATATTGTTTAGGTTTTATTGCTTAATAAACATTTTTTTCCACTTCTCTCCAAGGAGGTATTTTTCCCAAACTGGTTGAGGGAGGGGCCAATTGAATCTGTTTCCTAGAGGAACCCTTTGGGGGTTCTCTCCCAAATTTGCCCTGAACCAGGACACACAGCCAGAGCCATATATTACAGCAAGGGGAAGCTAACCCTTTAGATCTGCTAAATGTGATTGAAACGCATTACTCACTTTTTCAATACCTGGACAGTTTTATCCAAGAAAACAACCATGGAAGGAAAAAATCTCGGTCAAAGGACAATGTTAATGATCCAAAAAATGCCTTCTACTGGATTTCAAACCAGAGCCAGCTGCCAGAGAGAAACCCATGGAAAATTTACTGTTGCAGAGTATGCTCAGATCTTTTTAAAGTCTAAAAAATTTTGCCTTACAACATTAAATTATTAATAGTATCAATACAAACCTGGGTATAATCCCTATGACTGCCACTGTGAATTCGGCCTACCAACCAAATTCATGGTGGCAGTCGTAAGGGTTAAAATTCAGTGAGAGCTACTTGTGCTGCTACCCATGCCTCTTCCAACCCCTCTGTGGAAACAACTGTGCCTACCTTTAGGTTCTGAGAGCCAGAGAACACAATGGTAGATGCAGTGGAGAAGGGAAGGACAGAGTGCACTGGTGAGTTTGATGTGGCTTATGTGGGGCATGCGGGAGGTGCAGCCCAAGGCTCACTTTTAAATTCTAGAGCCTTTTTCTATGCAAACAGCTGCTGGACATTTGCAACAAAGATGTGAGAGTGAAAAAAGTGACAGCAGGTCTATCTGGGAAAGAAAACACTAAGCACTGTGGGCAATTTAAAAGCTGTTAAGAAAAGGAGGTCCTTCAAGAACATCCTCTGTCCCAACACTTCCATCTGCGTGATCTCTAGCTGCTTGGACACGGCAACAATGTAAGAATGTGAAAATATTTGCGCTGCGAATGTCAGATTGCACAGGAAAGAGGGTAGGTTGGCAAATGCCTTTGTCCTGGCACATCTGTCAGTCAGAACTGCAGCTGAAAACACTTCGCTGTAACGATAGTCTCTGCCACTTTGAGAAAATGTGCTGATGCTATATATATATATAGTTGACAAGGAACGTGCAAATCACTAGTGTGTTTTGTTTTGTTTACAGATTGCAAAGGGACTATTATGGCCAGCACTGCCTGTTTGTTGTAGGACTTTTTCTTTGAGAGCATCTGCTGGACGTTTTGAAGCAGTTTGGGATCTGCAAGAGTTAGAGTGCAAGATGGTACATAGATCTTGAGGGAAAGTGCATATCTCCAGGGAGCTGGATGCAGTTCAGTGGGTGCGAGTTACATGTTGAGCAGCTGATGCCACAGAAAAGGTTCTACAAGGAAGAGGCCATGCTGCAACTGCCTTTTATTTTGAAGTTTATAAACTGCACAGCCAACAATGAAATTGTTCCTCTTCCTCCTCCGCTACATGCAGGATCACATTCTGTCCGTGCCCAAGAGCCAGAATCCACAGCGGAGCTCTCGCCCCCACACGAAAAGGGCTGGGCTGGGAGAGCGCTCGTCTTTTTCCTGGGCACCGTCAGCGCTCATCAAACAACCACACGATGGCCCTGTCGACTCACAAAAGTAGGAAACGCACCGAGCCCAGCTCGCAACGACCCCCAGGATGCAGCCAAGTCAGAAACGCCCCTGCTCTCAAATCAACTGTCAGGACAAAAGGATTTCGCGATCTTCCCCTTCCAAGTGGATACTCTTCTTTGCACCACACTCAAAGGTCAACACCAGCTTCTCTGCCCTAACAAACTTTTTCACTCTCATAGTGAAAGTCTCATACCGGACTCAGAGTCCGGTAACAAACTTGAAAACATCTGTCAAAAACAGCTTGCAAAACTGCCAGTGGAGAAAGCTCTTTGCTGCCTCCTTGTGACAATTTCAATTGCACCCATCAAAC
>WBNO01026262.1:1673-20093 GCA_013400575.1 Peucedramus taeniatus | reverse complement strand
AAAGGGATTTAATTTTTTAAAAATTGGGGAGGAAAGTGGGGGGAGGGGTTTATGCAAGACATTTCTAATTTAAAACACTTTACACTTAGAATATGGAATGAAAGAAAGAAACACAATTTGGGAGCAGTTTCACTTAAATTTTATCTTTTAGATAAGACTACATCAATAAATGTGATGTGCTTTCAGACTGGCAATCTGGAAGTAAAATTTAAATTGATAACATGGAAAAACATTTCTATCTTACTCCTTTTCCAAACTTCAGCAGAAGGACTGATCTTGAATCCATTCTTTCATGACACTGCCCGGGTCACATCAGAGAAGGGGGAGAGAAACAAAGAAAATGTGATAAAATATTTTATGCTCAACCATTTAAATAGGCATTCCAGCTGACACCACGCTAATTCTGAATAACAGCCACTGCTGTACGGACAAGAGTTCTTTATTTAAATTCCCAAGTGCTGTTAATGTAATATGATAATGCAACACAATTAGCTATTTCAGCAAGACCTGATATTACCAAACCTTTTATTGCATGATGAAGTGCCATCTCCATTATGAAATTTCATAAAATACATTTATCACATCAAAAAATATATATTTGCAATAGAAGGACAATAGAAATTGTTAACAAGATGATGAAGCTTCTGGAGCAGTAATTATGTGGCTAAAAGGCTGTGATTGTCCCACAGTGCTTCTAAGGCAGGTTTCTTGCAAGCGAGATCCATATTGCAATGTTTTGTGCTAAATTCACTGCCAACTCTGTCACTGATAAGGACAAGAAAATTGATAATTTTCTCATCCTTAGCAATGCTGTGGAAAGATAAAATACACTATGGAGGAGTCTGGATTTGCAAACAAACTCCGGAAGTCTGCTGAGTGGTGAAAATGTAGGAACCCATTCTTGTGCTGAAAGGAGAAAGGTTTGAATATTTCTGTATCGCTTTAGCGTGATGAACAGGCCAGTCAAACTTGTCCCATCTGTCCAGTTGCTGTTGCCAGATATTGGCCTTCTTAGAGCTCAAAAAAGTTATTTCCAAAAATTTATCTGCTCTTTTTGTTGAATTATCCAAAAAGCTCTTCGATTAGATATCTTTTTTTTAAATGATAGACCAATGAGAAAAAATCTCTGCAAGGACTTCACAGAGTTCTGATAGGACTTTCTACATGTTTAAGCTTTGCCAATGAATATGTTTTCAAATAACTGGAGCTTTTAATAGGATTAGCTGTAATTGGGATCTGTGTCATAAAGCCTACTGTGACAGGGAACAAGGAAGAACTGGGACAGAAAAACAAAAGTAATAGGCTAGGGTATCTAATATATCATAGTTAAATGATCTGGAGATCCACACAAACCTGATAATCTAAAAAAACAACAAGGAAAAAACTTGTCCTACTATGATATCAAAAAAGTATATGTACAGCATAAAAAACTGACTCTGTAGAAACCTGGAGTTCTACCTCAGTGCCTTTCTTGGAAAGAGATTTGAAGAGCCAGAAGCTCTTCATCATACAGAGAGACTAATTATGGAGACTGATATACTAAAGCTTTAATAAGGGCTATTGGCAAGTAATTACCTCCATTAGTATTTCTAGACTTACATCATTGGAAATTATTGTTAAATTATGCCCTTCCCTGTCAGATGCATATCTATCAGGGCAGTGGTTTTCATAAAGCTAATTTCGAATTTTGGGCAAGGTAGACAGAGTCTATTGAAAAGAAGAAACATTTAATGAAACCAAGAACAGTACCTGTACTGTGTATGTAGATTGAAATCTTCAACCCATCCAAGCTGCTGAGAAGTAAGGAGTTAAAAAAGATTAAATGGATTTGATTCTTCAGTGTATAATGGAAGTAATTTCTTCCCTGCAACCAGTAAGTCTGCAAAAGTTTTCATTAACTTCTCTTTACTGCTGATAAGACCTAGAAGAAGAGAACTTGTCCAGCTTCTGAGAAAAACTGTTGGACTGTCTTTCTGGTGGTTTTTGTATTGTTACTTTTATCTCTCTTTTTGTTGTAGTAGCTATTATTTTAAGCATATGATTATTGTTAATATGTTTATTAGTACACAATAGAATTCAATTAATTATTAATTAAATTAAATAATATACATCTCAATACTTAAATAAAATTAAATAATCATATTACTAAAGCATGATCACGTACAGGCACAATCCCCAAAAACAAAATTATAATTAAAATCCATATTTTATCAATATAGCTTGAACTTCAGTGTTTGGAAGTGCAAGTAGGAAGAACAGACATATGTACAGCTGCAGATACCACCAACTAATATGAATCATTCCTGCTTGAATTCTTTTACTCTTTGTATGGTTTTAGCATTTTGGTGAATCTCTCTCTGGCATCAGTATACTGGTCATTAAGCAGCATACAATATATTTGAAGAGATCAGAGAAGATAAATTTCCACTAACAGAGAAAAAAAAACCCAAACCAACACAACTTAATCATTGTAAGATTTCATTTGGACTATTTTAGTGACATTATGCAAGTCTGCAGAGTTGGACAACAGGGAAAATTCATAATTTTCAATGACAGAAACAATTTTTCATTTTGGCGATTTAATTATTTTAAATATATATGCATACTTAATTTTAAGTATGTTTCAAATTAATGAAAATATGTTTTGATTTTAAAGATAACTTCAGAATAGATTTCGCTGTTTCTGTGGTACTTCATTAAATCCACCTTTCTAGATAAAGTTTTGAATATGAGGTCTTTGCCACGGTGAAGCTGAATATGACCATTTCAAGGTGAAGCTGAATATAACCATTTTTTTGTCCTATGTTTCTTTGACCCCAGGTCAGTGTGACGGAACATGGCAGTTCCCTCCAAGAAGAACGGGAAAAAGCAACCGTGGCTGCCTCTCACAAGAGTCTGATTTATGAATTTCTAGGATAGGCCCAATGTAACAAAAAAATCAGTGACTGATATTTTAATAGAAACATCTTCATGTTTTTTAGTCTCTCAGAAGGAATTCTCCACTCCATATAATTTTGTCTTGATACCATGGGAACCAGCTGGATCCCTGTGTTTTCATACCATCTGTATGTGATCATTGAAACAGGCACAGAAGTCCCACAGCCTGTGTGCTGTGCACTTCTGGAGAGCTCTCCCAGGAACAAACGAATATTTGACCTAAGAAATGGCTGAGACTGAGGATCACTCCAGATGGTACACTCCTTAAGGCAGCAAAAATACAACTGCAAGAATTTGAGATATAAATAAATGTCAGTTGTATATTTAAAAAAAATTCAGATATTGAGTATATTTTCTTAATGGTATTTACAAAGACGCCCAGCAGGATTTGACATAGTGCTACATGCCACTGGATTTCAGTAGAAAGTAACATCCAAGGCAGCATCTTTGTAGATAGTATCTTGTATCTTCGATACAAGCTGCACATCCCCACAGGAACAGATTTACAGGCCAAAATCTCTGATGCTGAAAATCTGACCTCCCCATTGCATGAATTTTAGGGAAAGTTTAGATCAGTTTAACGCCATTCTGGCCCCTGAGTATAGGAAGCTCAAATTCTGGGTGAAGCTTGTGGGAAGGTTCAGTCTCTGGGGCTGCTCCCCAGTGCAAACCCAACACAGCAAGGTGGGCAGCTGGAAGATTGGCTTCAAAAGCAGAGTCAGGGCAAAGCCAGCAGCTCCTAAAGTGGACACATCTATCTTGCTCTGGCAAGCAGATGTGTCTCTCCAGTTTAGTAGTCTAAGCTGTTCCTACTTAATCACTCCTCTGTGGCCATAAGAAGACAAAATGCCATTGTGAATTCATCCCTGAATCCCAGGCTAGTCTTAAATTTAAAGAAAATTGAAATTTTAGGTATCCCCTCACATTGTGTCCTAGGTAGTGCCAGAGTGTGCACAGAACCATTTTAAGTCATGGGATTAAATTGTTAAAACCGAAGATCATGGACAAAGACTCTCTAACTAGTCAAAGTTATGAAGTAGTATGCTTATTACGCCGGCGGGTGGCATGGGGGTCATCCCCGAAAATCATGACTGCACTGTACAAGGATTTTTGCCTTCTATTTATTTCCCAAAATAATACATATGCACAACCCCAGCACCTCCCATCCCCGCTTTGTATTAAAATGAGGTTATTAGTCTTTTACGCGTGCTCAATTCTTCTCTTGAATTGGGTCGGTGGTCTCAAATTGGGTCAGTGGTCCCAGGGATGAAGTCAGGAACATCTTCATCAGGTCTCTGTAACCTTCTGGCATGATCCAAGGCCCCCTGCTTCATGATGGATTGACATAGAGTCCAGGTGCTGGGTATTGTTCTACTGGTTTCAGTATGTTCCTATAATGGTTCGCATGCTCCACTTCTTTCTATGAATAAGCTCATAATATAACAATTAGCTTTAGCTTAAATATCTAGTAATCATTAACCTATTGTTGGTGTATCTCACTTCAGTATGAACTGGTTCTGACCCTCAGTTAAAATCTAACTCTTTAAAGTCATAATTCAGGATGAGCCATGAAGAAAACAGGAATTTCATGAACTATCCTGTAATCATTCCTGAAAGAAACTATATACACATTTGTTTTAAATCATTTATGTACCACCATCACCAAAAAATATTTCAGGAAATATTTTTTAACTAAAATTGCTATTTTCCTCATTGGTTCTGCTCAATGGCTAATTTTGACTGTTCTACATGCCACAATCTCAAGCAAACAAGAACAGTGGTCAAGGGGGCAGTATGCAGAATATTTCATCTGGGGAAAAGATGGAGTTATACTCAGAAAGAACTTTTTTTCCCTTGTTTCTCCTCAACTATCATTTTTTTCCAGAAAAGAGGGAGTAATTTTAAATACACTCAGAAGAAATCAGTCTGAGCAGTCAGGACTATATTTAAAAACATATGTAAATACCTACGGATAGACGTGAGTGCCTGGAGTAAGTCATTTAACCCCAGTGCAGGAGAGGAGCCCAGCTCAGGGGGGACTTTTGGGCACTCTCCCACAATCTTAAATTCTTGTTTAGGTTATTGGTTACTTGGATCATGAGTATTGCAGTCAGCCTGTTCTGGAGGAAGGAATCCCTTAAGAAAAACCACAGTTTTGATGAATTTCCCTGTTAATCACAGCACTTCAGAGCACACTGAGCCCATCACATACAGCCACACAAGGCAAGGCCTTCCTCTGGGGCCCACCACCTCCTCAGCACCCCTTCAGTCTCCTGTCCTCTGTCCTTAAGGGATGCTGGGTCCCATTGGATTGCTTTCACATAAAGCAGTGCTAATTGAAAGAGCCTTCAGGTTGACTCTAGGAACTGAATGAATTTGTCCACATACGTTCACTGGAAGAAGAAACTGGGATTTAACAGTTTTTCCTTTTTGCTCATCTTCATTTATAATTTACAATCTTTGGCTCCTAATGAATATATGTCTAAATATAATTGCATTAAATTTATGAGATGTGTTTCAGTATTAATAATTTCACATATGTCAAAAAACATTTTGGAATCTGGCCAAAACAGTATATAAATTTCTGTAATTTTAAAGGGTAATAGCAGCAAAATACTAAATACAGTGCTGCAGCAATGAGCTTCTCACATAGTTCTTGCTCAAGATCCTGATTTAAATTCTGGTTTATCAATTAAAAAAAACACTACCAGCTTTGAAATTTTAATTTCCTTTTGAAATAAAGGCCTCATCTAGATAAAGCTGGTGTTGCTTGCCTCTCAATGCTTCCTACTTTCATTATACAGATTTTTTAATACAGCTGCTAAATCCTATTTTCACAAGAGAAAAAAAATTTGCACCTCCAATCATCAAAGCAGCATAATTTAGGCCTTTATTATGTCAGTCATGAATTGTCTTTCTTGTGAGCTCACAATGCCATAATATTGTTTCTGATTAATGAGGATCCTACAATTACAGGGTAGGAACCGTCATGCTGTATTGCAGAGCCTGTCTAGAGGCAAAAATTACTGTTAATGCTAATGCGTTAACAGAGAGTTAAGGGTGGAATTATTACTGTCAGCAAATCCAAAGGGTCTGCACCCTCAAGATGGATGGCTTTTGTTATTTCTGGAATGCAGTTCTGGGAGGCCAGTGAACTTTCACATGGAACCTCACCAATTCCTACTTCCACTTTTTGCAAGCTTAGTGCCCCTGCTCACATTACCTGGAGCACCTCTGCCCACCTAGGAGGCTGTCAGAAACAAAAGGGACCTAGAAAAGCTAGCCTGGCTAAATGGAAATCTATTGCATCAAAACAAACAAGTTTCAGTCTTCAAAGTATAATCAGCTTCCCTCATGCAGGTGAAAGGAAATATCAAATCAATAACTATTCAAATCAATCCTTGAATTGTTATAGGCAATTTGTTCCCTTTATAGTTGTTCACAATGCATTTTCCCACCTGTAATCACAAAAAAAAGCCAAGCTATTTCGCAAACCTGTGTACTTTATGGTACAGCCAGGGTGCTTATTTTACACCCATTTGTGATCCCTACAATAGAAAACCCAGGATATTTTCTAAAATTGTCTCTGTGACTTGGATAACTTAATCCTATGACTAAATGGGAAAGGGACGTGACATTTTATGTACTGCCTGAGTACTTTTCAAATTTTGCTGTCAGCATTTCTAGAGGGTGCTTCAAGCTTTCTACTGTTTATTTTTTTTCCACATCACTCAGTAGTACAAGTAAATACTAAAGATCAAAAACATAGGATTTGAAATCTGAAAAACAATTTTTCCCTTTAGAACATAAATACTCAGGATTGGAATGATTAAATAAGGAGTAGCACAAGAGATGTCTAAAACCAAAGTGTCTTTGATGCTGCACTTTCCGAACACAATATCATCTTCCTGGAATCGTCCTCTTTTCTCACATCTCCTTATTTAATTTCATTCTAGTAGGATGTATCATGTTTGAGCAACTCAAGTGGGGAGGCTCATTCCAGCTTCCAATATGTCAATGCCATTAACAGAACACATGTTTTGCAGTGGAAGAGACTGGTTGATGTAGCAGTACAGTCATTATTCAGCTGACAGACATCCAGCTGAAAGCCATTAACCCACAGAAAACAAATGACTGCTCTCAGGATTTGCCCCTCCAAGTTTACGCTGCTGTAAAGAAAAACATTTAGTCCCACACTGCAGTTCTCCACGTAAAGAGCTTTCTTTACAAAAAAAGCATCCCCTTCAAATAAACGAATCAGTTTAAATATATATCTTAGATATACTGGAAAGGCAATATATATTTAGGAAATCATTCTAGAAAATAGCGGGAAGCAGAAGCAAATAATGGTTTAAGGGTATGAACAAATATTACACTGTTTTTTTTTCACCTAAGGACTTTCAAGCAGTCAGGAACGGGAGAAGGAACAAAAACATTCAGACCTATGACAAGCTTTTTGAAGTTCTAGTTAAAAGTAATAGGCTGTGATATGCAGGAGTTCAAGAGAGTAGCTGATTCAGTAGCATTTCACTATTATTAAAAATAACATAGAAATGGTACTAGCCACAATATTTTAAATATACTTAGTGATCTAATGATAGTCAACAATCAGGATTATTAGGTAAATAAAAGATTCATATTTACAATACAGTGATGTTGCTAAAATCAGTGAGAGTTTATTACCTAGTTGAACTAGCATAACTAAGATTATGGTGAACTGCTCCATTTTGTATGGCAAAATTACAAGAAAAGTTCACATAATAAACTCTAAGCAACTCAATATATTCCATGAAACGAATGAATTATATAAACAACAAAAATATTAATATATTTTTCCATTGGATTCCTTTTCTTGGGAAGTTTCCTCCAAAAGCTCCTGAGGAAGATGAATAATCATCTATATTCCTTTATGGCTCTTGGTAATACAAACTATGGTTTTGAAAATGTAAATTGATACACTGACTTTTCAAAACTCTTCAAATCTATTTATTTTGGAAGAAAAAAATCAGAGACAAAAATATATTTGAAGAGCGGGAATGAATATAGGGGCTTCATAGTGAATGGGGTTTGTAGACTGCCAATTTCAGAGCCATAGTTCTGATAAGTGGCAGTAGTGAATCTTTCGAGACAGTACAGTACATGGCTAGTGAGCATATTCATGCCTTGTCTGTCCTCTAACTTTTTCTAATCAGCAGCTTAAGTGTTCCTGAGCCAAAAGTTGTATTCAGGGCAATGAGCAGCAGCTGTCAGTGGGTTGAGTTGACACGAACTTGCCTGCCCTCTTTTGAAATCCATTTTGAGGAAGGAATCATGCAGTAAAACCAATAAGCAATGAGTACATTTTGGGGCAGAATAGCAAATGCCAACCAACCCCCCAGTCTACCAGACCTCGTCTTGGGAAATATAGCCATCCTCCCAGGAAGGGGAGACTAAAGAGGCTCCTGTTAACTCTGTTAATCTTAATCCAATTGCCCTTGGCATCTACCAGTTCCATTATAAGCATTAGAAAGGACTCTCAAAATCAGCTCTAAATTTAGGCACTTTTAGAAACCCCTTCTTGGCTTATGTCTTCTTGTTTCCACTGATGTCAATGGAACTTGCAACTGCAGCAAAGCAGGCCTGGGATGGGCAACTGCCCGCCTCTGCTTAGTGGGGAGAAGTGATCCATGTCCATCCTGTTCCTGGCCTCCACATTCATCATCTGCACTCCATAACACAAATGTTCATCCTTATGGACCAGCATCTCATTCCTTCCTATTGCACAAAGGGATGAACACCACAGCACAAACTTTTTTATTTCTACTCCCACCCCCATTGTTGCAGATGATTATCCTGAACAATTTAATGCAGAAGATTGTCAAGCTTCATCTTCAAAAAAATTCAACCATTTCATTCTGACGGCTATTCCACATAATATTCTTCTGACGGCTGTTCCACAACCTTCTGCAGGCTGCCTTCTTTTCCAGATGGCTAAAAACTGTCTTCTAATTATCAGCCTGAATTTATTCATGGGATCCATTTGTTCTTCTGCCAGTATTGTCTTGCAGCAACAAATTTTAGCCACAACTGAGTTGGGTTTGGATCAGCAAGTTGTAACGTAAAGATAAAAGGATCATTGTATTGCATTTGTTTATAGATTAATTTCCACTATAGTTATTTTAATAGAAAATATGCAGTGAAATGTTGAGAAATATAAATGAATGACATTGGCAGTTAAAATAATAGCTTACAAAGTTATATGACAATTAGTAGTCTTCCTAAATTATATTATATTTAAATTATTACTAATTATCTATATATGTATATCTCTATGAGCTAATTATCTGTAGCTTGTTAAATACATAACTGTTCTACAAAATTTTCAGTCATTAATAATAGATTAATTAAAAAAATATCAATAATGTGCATTGAGTTTATTACATAGAAAATAAACTTATCTCACTGATTTTGCTTGTTAGAAGAACCCTTTGTATTCTTCTGATGTCTTTTGTAGTATCTGAGCCTTCAGCCGAGCTTGACCTTGGTCATCCCTGTGAGCCGTATTTCCCGGCTCCTGCTCCTGATCCTCCATGGCAAGCAGCCATCCCTCACCCTGCTACCCTCTTTCTCCTCTCAGACAGTCACCATTTGCCTTCTTCACCTTCTTGTGCTGCTGACAGATGGATTCAGAGAAAACAGCTGGATTCCATTATAGCCTTGTGGCTAGAACCATTCTCATGAAAGACATAAAATAAATAATAATATAATAAAATAATAAAATAAACTCCACTGCCACTGATAAAAGATTTTTGCTTCTCCAAAAAATGCTTAAAAAAAAAGGCTAACAATTCCACCAGTTTTCCTGAGATCCTCTCCCACATCTGTTGGAAACTATGATTTTGCTTTGCCTTAAATTAAAACAAAGTGCCCAAAGATGACAATATTGAAAAAAAGAGATATAAACAAATAGAATTTCCCATAAGTCTTAGTTGCACTGATAGTAAGCCAGCGTTTTTTTTCTTTCAAACATTCACTCTTGAAACAGGGTAATATTCCAAAACGTATCTTTTTTATATACATATTTTCTATAATTTCATCCCACAAAAGTAATACATAATATGAAGACAAATAATAGCAGATCCCTGGACTGATGGCTTGGTAATTTTTTATAAATTTTTACAGATTATTTTATAATACTTTTTGCTAAGGATATAACACTTAATTCCAACTTTGAGTCTAACATTTGAGTAAGTTTTTGTACAGTCTCACTAAGAAAACATACCACTTCCCTAAGTTTTAAATTTGCTGTTGCTGAAGATGACAAGGAAAAAGCAGAGACTTTCACGTGACCATGCGAAGAAAGGCTGAGCCTGGCCTGTTATATTTCCAATGGAATATAAGTGGCCTCAGTGGAACTGAATTCAAGAAAAGAGGTGAAACTGCCCTTCCCCTCGTTCCCCCATCAATAAAAAGATTCTGTGTGTGGTTTATTTTGCTCCTTAAAAAAAATGAAAATCTGCTCCCCATGACAGCCTGGATTGTAAAAGCTGGATTGTAAAAGCTTTCAATTGGAAGATTAGTTAGCTTTCATGGGAATTAACAGAGAGTCCCATCATTCACAGATGACTTGGACAATAAAATCTGTTTTCTGTCATTAATCTGGCACCAACTGGCTGACTGGTCACCAACAGCGAGCTGTGAGAGATGGGAAGGGGGGAATAGTCATGTTTATTCACCAGATAGTACTGTGGAAAAAAACCAGAAAATTATCTTGGGAAAACTGTGGACCACAGAGAAGTTCTTGTCCATTCAATGCAGGGAGCAAGGTAATTAATGTGATTCCACAGAGCTTTTCTCTTACCCACAGTACAGGGAAGGAAGATATTTTCCTCTCATAGGAGGAAAGAACGGGAAAAAATATATAGAAGTTTGATAAAAGTACAAAGAATAAGCACTGACAAGTCTTCGAGGAACTACTTATTCATTAATAATATTTACTTAGCAATAGCAGAGGTTCAAATGTCAGCTTTTCAGTGGTTTAATACAGAATCTACTTTAATGTCATCACAGTAAGCCCTCTGTATGGCTGTAGACTAGAACTCTGGGTTTAGAACTGTACCTCTCCAGGAACCCACTTTACTCTATGTAGACAACTTGAGAAGGCACCAAGAAGTTGAAGAAAGGACTTCAAAAGTGGTTTGAATTTAAGCTTTGCTGCTCAAGCTCAAGCAGTTTGTTCAGTTTGAAATTTCCAGTTTGAAATTTCTGAATGCCATAAGAAGGCTCAGAAAATGTGTTTCCTGGGTAGCTGGGCACCGTAGGCAAATATCAGAAGGCAGAATTTGGGCAAATTTATTAAAGCTGGCTGAAAGTGAGCAGAACTAAAACTGAGCTTTTGGGATAGCAAACCAATACCAGACTTCACCACAGCTTGGTCAGCTGAGGTTCACTTGACACCAACAGGTTTTCTGACAGTAAACCAGAAGCTTGTCTTGGTTTCTTTTACAGATTTCTGATTTTAAAGATGGACTAAAGCTGCCAAACCAGAAAAAATAAAGAACTCTGTACCTATGGAGCTTGGTTCTTTAGCTACTTCCGTTATTACATAGTTGTGAATGCTTAGACTCAGCTAAACCTTTAAACAGTACTCCCCCAAACCCATATCAAAAGCAACCAGCTGGTCACATATCCAAAGAAAACCAAAATATGCAACAAGAAGTGCAATTTTCCATCCTACATTTCAGAACACTCTGCTGTACTGTGAGTTCTTCTGCGACATTACTCTATGCTAAAAAAAAGGTGGAGATGGGCACTAAGCCCAGCAGTAGCCAAGATATTTTGTATTTTTCCTGAAGTACAGGATGCCACTCAGCTCTGGGCAATTGTGCTGTGCAGGAGCTAAGAGCCAGGGGAAATCTTCCCTGTGTGTGTGAGGCTCTCTGCACTTTTTTTTTTTTTACTTAAATGAGTAATTTTTGCCAAAAGTGAGAGAGAAGAGCTGCTCACAGTGAGTGATGGTGTCGGCCAGATGAGTAAGAACATATCCATTTAAGAAATTGGAGTGGTCCATTCCAAGCAAGACAAAGTTCAAAAGAGAATACAGTGATACAGTGAGTATATCACAAAGGTACTGATCAACAGTTGTTTTTTTTTTCTAGGAAATATATTTGTTCTCTTGGAGACTGAGTTTTCACTGAAACAAAATACATAAGTGAGAAAACAGCTTTGCACTGTGGTTCTTCTGGCACTTACAGAATATTCTACAGTAAAAAAAGAATTAATAATTTTGAGCTGAAGAAAATTATAACCTCGGTCAAAAAAAAGGAAAAAAAAGGAAGAAAAGAACAGTAGAGGATGGAGTTTAAGTCACCCCTATTCACTGGCTTGGCACAAGAAAGTATCAAAGGTAGGAAAAGCTCCAATTTTTTGTGAACTAAAATTAAGTATCATAAACCAAAATAATACTTGGCTTCATAGAAAAAGTTATTACAATAGGAATGCTACACTCTTATACAGTGGCTTTTTATCTTTAGGTCTCAAGGCTGCTTACAGTAAACGCACATAAGTGTTATTCAATAATTTAAAAATGCACAAAGCTTGCTTATAAAATACTGTTTTTTAAGAGTGTTCCTCATCCTTTTAAACGCACTTAGATAAAAATGTGACACACAAGACCTTGCTTGCACAGGTATATGGATGATTTTCTTGAATTAATCCCACATAGACCTCAAGTGAACCAAAACAACAGAATGGCCTAATCACATTTACAGAGAACATTAAAAGGATAAGGAATCAAAAAGCTGGCCCAAGTATACGGAAATTAGTAGAAAGCTCTCTTTTTTATTCCCATCCTAGATGAGAAGGTGAAATACCTACCAAAACAATTGGTGTTGGTAACACACAATATCCCTGAAGAGAAAGACCTCTACTATTGCACATGTTTAGAAGTTAGAAAAGACAGATATGGAAAACAAGCAATCAGATCCCTAGAATTAATAAGGCTTCCATACAGAAAAAAAGATCTTTTGATTGCAGGACTTGCAGTCAGCACCAAGAGCTACTGAACAGTTTAAAAACAAAAACAAGATGGGAACGGTGAGCACATCTGTGCCAATACAGAGTCAAAGCTGCAAAGCTTTTGGCTTTTTGCAAAGCTTCAACCAGAAGAAAATAAAGAGGAATCACAGCAATCTGAATACTGAGATATAAAAGTTCCACTACAAACCTCATATACCTTTGAGGGTCAGTCTATAGCAAGAAGGAGTTCCAGGCCACACATCAAGATTCTACAGTTTCACTGAATTCACAGAATTCATAGAATGACTAGGTGGGAAGAGATCTTTAAGATCATCGAGTCCAACCCATGCCCTAACACCTCAACTAAACTCTGGCATCGAGTGCCATATCCAGTCTTTTTTTAAACCAGGGATGTCCAGGGATGGTGACTCCACCACCTCTCCAGGCAGACCATTCCAGAACTTTATGACTCTTTCTGTGAAAAACCTTTTCCTGATATCCAATCTATATTTTCCTTGGCCCAGCTTAATCCTGTGTCCTCTGGTTCTGTCAGTTGCTGCCTGACGAAAGAGACCATCCCCCACCTGACTACAACCACTTTTCAGGAAGTTGTAGGGAGTGATAAGGTCACCTCTGAGTGTCCTTTTCTCCAGGCTAAACAATCCCAGCTCCCTCAGTTGTTCTTCACAGAGCTTTGGTTCCAAGCTCCTCACCAGCCTTGTTGCCCTCCTCTGGACACGCTCAAACATCTCAATGTCCTTCCCAAACTGAGGGGCCCAGAATTGGACACAGCACTCAAGGTGTGGCCTCACCAGTGCCGAGTACAGGGGAAGGATGACTTCCCTGGTCCTGCTGGCCGCACTATTGCTGATACAGTTCCTTCAAGACATGCGTTGTACCATGCAAAGGAAAGGAAAGACTGCAACTAATCCTATTTTCTGCCTTCGTCAGCTGCCATCTTCAGACAAGGGCATGTGCACAGTGACTTGTGCACTAGCCTTCCAGGTGTCTAGCTATGGCAGCATGCTCTGCCCAGTAACACACTCCAGAAGACCCAGGTAGACTTCAATAACTTAGCTGAGACTAAATTTAACTAACACTTCCATTGTGTAGTTTCCAATTCAGGGATTAACTCTCCAGGGAAATAGAGACTTTATAATATCTAACAGGACATCCAAGCACAAGAACAGTTGCTATTTTTCAGATTGTTCCTTAATATTCTTATAGCATATTTGTGGGCAGATTAGAAATACTTCCTAGATTTTATTAAGCAGAAATTACATAGAGGCATAAAAAATATTAATTACTATCTTCTAAACCAAAGCCTGATAGCAACAGGAATCCCACATCCTCCTCTAACTGGTCAAGCCAAAGGTGTCTCCTATTACTGGTTTCCTGATCCATTTACTCCAAGTTTTGATATCAAGTGGACAGTAGGCCCACACAAAGTTTGCAGAAGAAAATGGCATTAAGATTAAAGGCTTACAACAATTACACAAAAGTTGTCAAGGTTCAAAAGCTTGGCCCATAAGCCAAACAAATTCTTGGAATTTAATTCTACTGGAAAACTTTTAGTAAGGAAGACTGGAAGACTGGTCGTCTTTGTGGAGACTAACTATCCCTACAAAACAAATGGACTTAATGTGGAGTATCTTTCCTGCATGATTAACTATGCAAACAAATCTATCATTGACTTAATAGGAGAAGAGTGAGCCTGTAAACTAGAAAACCAATTAAATGTTTGTTGCTAATTGGATCTTCCTTCTTTGGGAACAATATCTCTGATTTTTTTTCTTCCTTTTTACAAATGAAGCTGGGGTTTGCAACTTGGCGAATTCTTTAATCATGCAACTAACCACACTATCCATTATGTACAGCACAGTGCATATTTGATCAATAGCACTTGTTTTGTTAATGCTATATGAACTAAATAAGTGGGGAAAAATCCTTTCAGTTTTGTGGGTATTTTCAGTTGCTGAGTCAGAAAACAAAATAAGGTCTAACATCTGCTTTTATTTCTTGTTCAGTAAAGCTTGCATCTCCCTTCAGGACTAAGAGCAAGCACACTGCTGCTAACCATGATAATTACACAGTACTCAGCAGGGTGAGTATAATAACATTGTAATTGTCCAAGGGTTTGAACAATTTGGACTGATTTTGTATAGTGTATAATTTACAGCAAAGATTCAGAATGTGTTTGCTTCAAGAACACTTTCATCCTTTAGCTTTGGATTATTATGCATGAAGAAAAGCATCCACAATCAAATTCAATCCAGATGAAGAACATCTGCAAAAATAGAACAATTTATTTTATTGACATTTACATTTACATAATTTTATCAGTGTCTGATTTTGCTTGTGACAGTCAAGATAATATAAAATAACCAAGACCCCATGGAGTCATGCAGACCAAATAAAAGTATGCAAACACTTGAAATTTTACCGTAAGCAAAGCAAATTAGTGACAGTTGACTGAAGCTGGGTGAAAGGATTCAAGAAAATATTAACAAGCTCCGTGCTTGCATATGGTTTATTTTCCTTCATGAGGTCAGGGCTAGAGTCAGTCCTATGCAGATACATATTAAGACCCTCATTCTGCAGAAATACAAGTGTTTATTTTTACACACTGAAGAGTCACTGTGGAGCAACTGGGACTAATAACAATTGAGAGCAGTTATAAATCAGGGCCCACATAATTTTTGAGTATTAGATGTGGTGGTGCATAGCAGTGGGAACAATGAGTACCACAGCCATCATCATTGCCGCTGCGTGTAAAGCAGCAGCATGACCTAAAAGTGTTCTAACTTTTCTCAGAAAGAAATGAACAGTTCATCACTGTGAATGTACAGTATCATCCTTTATGAGACACAGACAAAAGTCTTTACAAAAATAATCAGAAGAATCAGAAGTCTTAACAATGGTTTGTTTTCTATGGGTTTTAAAAGCTTTTTTTTTTTTTTTCTGGAATTGTTTTAATTGGGGAAGGCAAGGGGAAATGGAGCTAATGGGAGGTGGGGGGAGAAAATGTTTCTCCATCAAAAACTATTGAACATTTTTGTTCTTGACTTGAAATGGAGATTTTCCCTCTGAGAAATTCCACTCAACTCTCATTTTGGTGAAAAAAATAGGAGACACAAAAACTGGTAGGATTTCTTTTTTCTTCTGTTAATGTTTCATGGCTGCTGTCTATAAAATGGGAGTAAGAAATACCTGCCCCAAAGGACTCTAATGGAAATTATATAAGTACAATTTATGGGCCACTTTCATGAAAGAATTTAAGATAAATATTCCAAATAGTTACAAAATTATATCATAGCATGGAATAAGTCTAGCAGAGAATTGAGTACTGTTTCTAAATCATAGGATTGTTGCCAAAATGGCCTTTCTAATGCTACTGAATTCATTCTTGTTAGAGAACTTAAAGAGATCATCATGCCAGTTGCTAGGTTTATATACCCCCTCAGAACAGCAGTAGATTGAACACTAGATCCAATGTCTACTTTGCTAAAAATTAGTCAGTAGAGATACCTAAAAATTTACCACATTAAATGCCTTCCAATCTTTCTTCAGTCCTTAAGGTAATATTTTATTTCTACCTCATAAAACTGAAAAAAATAAACTTTTTTAATTAACATTAAGTCCAACAGCTAGAGTAACTGTAAAAAATTTGATTTTACACCTGTATTTTATATATCTAACCTTCAAGTGTGTCACACAAACTCCTTCAAAAGTAAGATTCACAATATAATTTTTCACAAGTTTCCTATCAAAATGGGCATAATAGCAGTTTCTGGATATAATGTATCAATGTTTGTTTATGCTTAGCTTTATCCATTACAATGAAGAGGGAAGCAAAAAGGGAATTTGTATATAAGGTGATATCCTGCTTCTCAATGTCAACAAACACTACTCAGATCTGGAAAGCAAGGCTGTGAGCTCTTGAGGCTAGGTGAACTTTACAGTCAGAAACAGATTTTTCAATTAATTCAATATTCATCCTTATGATGGATTTAACACTGTAATATTGCAAGTCAAAACTTCAGACAAATCTCAGTTACAAACAGTTGGTCTGACAAACTTTAAAGCAGATACTGCCAAATTAAAAAACAAATAAAAAGTAAGGAAAAGGAAGAAAATGAGGGCTCTTGGCTTAAGGAGGTTTTCTCCTCCTTATAGTGGGGAAATTATTTCCTTTTTGCACTACTTTCATCACTACCTCCAGCTCTAAAACAAGGTGATGAACCACTAAGAACAAAAGACAACCATCTGAGTTGCTTTCCAAACTACGCTCAGCTTCCAGGGCATGAATTTCAGTGTTCTCTCATTGAGGGAAAGCTCAAAGCACAGATGCAAAATTAAATGGTCCCAAATTGACGGCTGTGCTCAGCAACAGTGTTTATCCAACACACATCAGACTTCCTGAATTACATCAGACCCACCGCATTTACTCAGCAGGAGGTTAAAAACTCTTTCCTGACAAAGGAGAGCAAGACCAAATGAAAGATGGCAACCAGATCTAGGCACAGAACGTTTTGGGAGATGCAGTTCCAAGGGGACATGAGTATGACATCTTTCCATGTCATAAGCGCTAATAGCAAGAATGTCACCATAGGCCACACTCTCCTCTGCTGTTGTTAAGTGATTAGATTTACCTATATATTGGTGTATATATAATACAGTTGCATATTCACTGATGGTCCTGTGTCAGGTGTATTTTTTGCAGAATTCTGCAGCAGTCCAGGAGAAGGAAGCAGACTCTGCTCTAAACCACCAAAGCACATCATCACAAGAAAGATTAAGTCCATAAACAAGTTACCAAACTAAACTGCTCACACACATCCTTTCTTCCCTAAAAGGATAAAATTTATTTTACTGAATACACTCTAGCCTGGTTCCCGCAGGGCACAGGGCTCCCTCTCTATCCCAGGGAATTGATGTATAGCTCTCAAAATGAAGGAACATACCACAAGTGTGGCGGACAGAATGTGGGAGGGAACATCTCTCCCTTCCACTAAATAGAAGCATTTAATCAAGGTGTTTCTGGACACAAAAGAAAACCAAATTTTAAGTTGGCCGAGGCTCACCTTAATACAAATAAAATAACTAACATTAAACATTTGCTTCCTTGGCTGCAGAGGCAATGGAGTAGGACTTTGGGAATATGCTTTTGAGACACCCAAAATACTACGTTAGATCTTAAATTTTTTTAGGCTCTCATTTGAAGACTGTATTGAATCTCAAATCCAATCCTGGGAAGAGAAAAGAATCAGAAAAACTGTAAAGTAAATTTCCCAACGCTCCTCAGGTTATGGCCACCTTTGATAGATTTTCTGTCAGGAGGATTTGACTCTGTATTTGCCTGGTATTTCCATTCCATTTCTTTAGCAAGACTGAAGTTACTTTTGCTTGAGAAAATACTAAATTCTAATCACAAATTTAAGACATTACACAGTGTTAAAAAAAAAGGCACAAAACAAAACAAACAAA
>WBNO01026261.1:0-90419 GCA_013400575.1 Peucedramus taeniatus | reverse complement strand
AACAATTTAATGAATCATATGATAGATATAGTTTACTATATAGTGAGATTTTCAGAAGTCTAACAAATTATGTTAGTAAAATTGAAATATAGTCCAAGGAGAAAAGATAGTTGATCACATATAAAGCAAAACCTCCAATCTCTGTGACTTGAACTCAGCTGAATTTTACTAATTCTTAAATGTAAGTGTTCAATTATTGTTCATATTTTGATGATACAAAAAGTGCAAAGCTGCAATGTCAAATTAAAGATTGCTAGGTGCATTGTTTTAAATGAGTTTAAGGTTGTGGGTTAAAAATAAACATATAGAACTACTTGAAAATTCATGCCTAACTAGTTAAATAAAGGAGGTGTTATAACAGAAAAGTCCAGGGATGGCATTTTGGAATGTGTCTATGCAAACTTAATGGTGACATTTCTTTGTTTTTAGGCCTACGCATTTTCTTTTTTGTATACTTATTTTTATGGAATTATTATAAAATTGTACGTTATTCATTACTGCAATTGCTCTTGCATTGGTTTTGTGCAAAAATCCTATTCAGACCTATGCTATCTTTATTGTAGTTTGAGTGCTGTCTTCTAGGTAAGGTTATATTTTTAAATGCTTGATAAATTCAAGCAGAAGAAATCACTGATATGTGCCTATACCACATTCTTATACACATATCAAGTATTAACAAATAAGGTAAAATAACCCCAAATCCTACTAAGAGAAATGTTATTGCTTGATAAAGTCCTTGGGAATTGCAATAGGTACAAATAAGCCCTTCAGTCTTGGAAATGATCAATGGCAGGTAGGCAGTCTCCTTTTGGTTATATTTCTTCTATTGTTCTGGAATGGACAATTACCATGTCAAAGGACTTAACCAACTGCTTTAAAATGTCATTAATTTTCTTAAATGAAATGTATCACAGGAAATAGCTCCAGTGCTTAATTTCAGAAGCTTGGATAATATACTGTGGTCCTATCTTGGGACAAGCAGTCCTCTAACATTTTGTTTGCCCTTGAGATTTAGAAGGAATCATATCTATAGTATTCATAATAAGTAGCAATTTAACCAAGTTCAAATTAGATGTGAACAAATGGATTAACAAGCACCTCATTAAAATTTTAATTTCCATTCCATTTATCACTTTTAATAGAATCAACTCTGTTTCAGAATGGGGGAGGATTAATTTTCAAGTATAACGTTAATTTCACTTGTTTTTATCAATAGCTTGAATTTTTCCTATAAAATTTACTTTGTGTCATTTCAAAATATGTGACCTGCACATGGAAGTAATAAATTTTAAAAGGATAAGGAAAATCTTGATTGATTTAGTGGATATTTTTTTTCAGTGCTGAACTTTACAGTATTACTGTATGTATTTTTCTCTAAGTGGTAATATGTGCTTACTTGTAGTGATTTAAAGAAGAATAAATGAATTTAAAACAAGTACATTTGGGGAGTTGTCTAAATAATTTCACTGAAAATATCAATGTAAGTATTTCAGAAGTAAATTGTGACTTTTAAATTTAACATTCAGGTTCCACCTTCAAAGCAATATTTTAAAGTACTTTGAATTCCTTGGATAACATATATCATAAATGAGCAGATTTTTCATAATTTAATGTTTGCATTCAAATAAAACTATTCTAGAACTCTAATGTGAATATATCTATTAGTGAAGAATGATATTTCTACAAAAAAGCATTGCTTAACCCGTGGTGTATTAGCACTTGTTTTCAAGGCAAATTATAGGAATGTAAGAATTTTGTCTTTTGAGGGTTCATGTGTTCTTTGAAGTCCCTGTATTCTGTTGTGGTGTGTTCTGGGTGTCAGCTGTCAGTTTTTAGGTTACAGAAAGCTTTTTTACAGCCATGTTTTTACTGAAAATATTTTCTTCATGGTTTTTTTTTCCATTTTGCACTATGTACTATACAGATCCCTGAGAGAAACAGGATAATTGTTTAGGGCCCTCTTTCCATGTAGTACCAATATGAATGTCAAATTCTTAAGTCTCTATCAAATAAAATAGAGATATCTTAATCACTTAAAATCTTTACAGAGCATATGGGAAACCAAGTAGATTTCAATGTAATGGCAGTCTTGAGAGAAAAGAGAAAAATTGGAATAGTATTTTAGGCACTTGTGAGATTCTTCCAGCATGTGGTTTGGGCAAGAGATAAAATAATAATATGAACAAATATCTGAAAAACATTTCAAAGCAAAGAAGTATGTTGTTTAAGATGGGGGAATTCGTTAGTCTTTTTGGGTGCCATTACAGGTTGAGGCTAAACTTAGTATTGTTGGGTGGGTTTTTTAGTGCTTTTTGGGTTTGTGCTGGTTTGTTTGTTTTTTTCCTAAATAAATATATTTAATTGTAGCTTCTCTATAATTATGGAATCAATTTTAGGCAGTATTTTTTCCTGAATTGATTTCAGCTATGGTGCAGAAATCTAAATCTAAATAAGTACCAGAGCATTCATTAAGATATTAAAAACCCCATTAAAAAACCAGAACAAAACAAAAAACCAAAACATCACCCCCTAGGAATTAATTAAAAATAAACCAAATAATTCAAAGAGTAGCAACCTACCATAGTGAAACATGAATAGATCTTTCTCACTGTTTTTCAGGTAAAGTAGTTCTGCATGTTCTTCCCTGTTAAGGAAAACTCCCTTAACAGTTTATGAAAGCTATAATTCAGGAAAATGTTCTGATTTCACATCTGAAACATAAAGAAATATTAAAGATAAGGAAACCTTGAATTAGTGCATACACATAGGCTTGTGGTAGTGCTTCTTGGTTGCTACTGAGGGTGGCTGACTACTTCTTTCAATAGGAACTGTATGAGTAGGTTAACAAGGAGAAATGCTTGTCTGGATGTAAGCAATGCATCGGGTCAAATTAAATATGTTGTGTGACCTTTGTTGTTCAACTTCTTCAGCAGCCTGACTTTATGTTCTGCAAGATTCCTTTATGTGTTTCAACTTCTCTTTGGCAAAAAAGTAAATAGAATCCTTTTCTTCCTCCAATCTACTTTCTGTTCTTGAGAATTTTGTTCTGTGACAAGTTTATTTTCTTTAATGTGTAATTATATCTCTTCTATTAAGATCTCTAATTGGATGTACTTTGATTTCACCCTAGGTCTACAAATTCATTTCTATCACACAGATTTAGAGCTAACTTGTAGTAGCTGCCATTTTGTAAATGTCATGGTTTAAGTCCAGTGGAAAATTAAGCACCATGCAGGCACTCGTTCACCTTCCCCCACTCTGCTCTTCAGGAGATGGAGAGAATTGGAAAAATAGGAAAAAAAGTGAGAAAATTCAAGGGTTGAGATAAAGACATTTTAATAGGTAAAGCAAAAGTTGTGCACACAAGCAAGCTTAAGTAAAGAATCCATCCATCACTTCCCATGGGCAGGCAGATGTTCAGCCATCTCTAGGAAAGCCGGGCTCCATCACATGTAATGGTTCCTTGGGAAAACAAGCACCATAACTGAGCTTCTCCTCCTTTCCATCTTTTCTCCCATCTTTAAATTTTGAGCATGATGTCATATGGCATAGAATATCCCTGTGGTCACTTGGGATCAGGTATCTCAGCTGTGTCTCCTCCTAACTCCTTGTGCACCCCTGGCCTGTTTGCTGGTGGGGTGGGGTAAGAAGCAGAAAAGACCTTGGTTCTGTGTAAGAACTGTGCAGCAATAGCTAAGACATACTTGAATTACCAACAGTTTCCAGCACAAATCCAAAACCAATCCCTTAATACCTACTATGAAGAAAATTAACTCTACCCCAGCCAAAACCCATTCAATAAATCAAGCCTTGCTTTACTATTTCATTAAGTAGTGTTTTGACAGGTTCTAATCAAACTTTTCTTTCTAACTTGTTGGAGACAAAAGAATATGTCAAAGAACTAAAGGGTACTTTGAGTTATTAAGGTAAATTAATTCTGGTAATTGCTATGAAGGTAGAAGATTGAAGTACAGGCTAAGGTTAATAAAGATAATTTAGACATTTTATTTATATGTCTACACTTTCTGTTTATGTCAGGATTTACATTTTCCAGAATTCCTGTTTAGTATGGATTTCAACTAGTGGCCTGAATAGTAACCAAAGACAAGAAACATACCTGGAAAAGTACAACTCTTTGCTCCTTTTCCGGAAGGTACAATTTCTCCTGTAAATTTAAGTCACAGTTTATGGAAAAGATGTCTTAAAAAAAAAAAAAAAAAAAAACCAACCGAGAGATAAACACCAAAGCCAGAGAAAAACAAAAAGAGGTCTGTTAACCTCATTTGTCTGGGTATTTTCAAAGACACAGCCTTGTCTTTCCGCCATTAAAAAAATCACATGAAAAAACCCAATCTTTTAAGGAAATGTCTGTATTTTACAAAAAGGCAGATGCAGTGAATAAGTATTTCCCTTCTGAGTATTCTGTTCTGTGAAGTACTAATACACAACACGATGATGAAATATTGTCATCAAAGACAAGTTTCCAACACTGACAGATATTTAACATCCTTGTGATTGAAAGACTCTGAGCACTTTTCTTTTTGTATCTTTTTAACATCTTAATCAAAATGTCTAAGGTACACAGCTGAATGCTTACAAAAGTCTAACTAGTCTCTGGGGCCCTATGATGGCTTGCACATTTGTGATGTTATTTGACGGATTATACATTAGGCCATTTCAAGCATTGTTCAAGTCAGTAGACAATCCAAAACCATAGTGCAAAGTGGTTTTCAGTAAAAATTCTAGTGGAAAAAGATTTCTTCCCACTTAAGTGAATGAATGGCAATAATATTTACATAGAAATGCTCTTCTGATGCCTGTTATGACTTCAGTCCTTAGATCTTGAGGCTGATCGTGTAGATCAGATTCAAACTTAGATATTATCATAGAATCTTGTACCGGTTCAGGTTAGAAAGGACTTCAAGAGGCCAACTCCCTCTTGAAGCAAAGCAGGATAGGCATAAATAAGACTTTATGCAGTCTGGAACTGCAAATTTCTAAGGATGGAATCTGCATAACCTATCTGGGCAACATATTCCAGTGTTTGACTGGCCTATAGGTTGAAATTTCCCAACATCCAGTTGCAACCTTTCTTGCTTCAATTTAAATGTTCTTTGTGCGTCACAGGGTGTGTGCTCTGTCCCCTGATCATCGTGGTAGCCCTCCACTAACATATTCCAGTTTATCAATGGTTTTCTTGTAGAGGAGGAGGCAGCAAAATAGGATGTGCTATTCTAGATGCCAGATAGCAAGTACTGGGATAAAGTACTGAAGGGATATAATCACTTTTCTGGTCTACTGGCTCCACATAGCCTAGGATGGTGCTGGCTGCCTTTGCTGCCAGGATACACTGCAGGCTTATTTCAGTGCACTGTTTGCTAAGACAGGTCTTTCCCATAAGAGCTGCTCCCCAGTCACTCCACTCACAGCTTGTAATGGCACAAGGAGTTCTTTCCCAGCTGCAGGACTTAGCCTTTGCCCCCACAGTTTGTGTTTGACCATTATCCTGTCCAGGACATTCTGACTAGCAGCCCACCCTCGAGCGTATCTATGGAACCCTTTCCAGTTTGGTGTCATCTGCTGACTCAATGAGAGCATACTCTCTGTCCTCCTCTAGGTCATTGTTGGGGTTGTTCGAGAGGAGAGTTCTCAATACACATCTTTTTAGTACTCTGTGGGAAACCAGGACATCCCTCTTGCTGCCTTGGATGGGTTGAGACCCTGGCAGGGGGCTCTGAGAGCTTGGAATGGAGCCAAAGATCCCTCTGCATTCGATCTCGAGCCATGGAAACAATTACCAACTTTATATGAGGAATTACAAACCAGGGAAAGTAGAATAAAATAAGTAGCTTATTATTAAGTAGAAAAATAGAATGTTAGGATTCATATGAGAAGTGTACAGGGGGGTCAAGAAGTGTACAGGGGGGTCAAGATGGAGGAATCTGGGCGTGTACTTCCCTCCTTTCTTCTTCTTCATCGTCTCCATTTTCTTGGTGATGTTGGCACTTGGGGATTGGTTTAAGGTAGAATTTCACTGTCTAACATAGGTGATAGGTATTGGAAATTAACTGTAAATAATATCTATGTAGTTTATAGTATAAAAAGACAACACAGACCCGGGGGCGGGCAGTGTGCCTTGGACTGACCTGCTGAACGCATCGTGGCTAGTCAGGGAAAACATGTTATAGATAAGAAATAATAAACAACTTTGAGAATGAAGGCCAAACAACTCTTACTTTTTCTTCGACCATCTGGCTGTGAAAAGGACTCTTGGGGAATTCTCAGGCAAGGAGAAATCCGAGAGTACGCCACTTGTTGCTGGTCTCCAGGTAAAGTTTATCACATGAACCCCCTGAGCTCAACTATCCAATCAATTTTTTAAAAAAAATGTGTAGCAGTCCATAAATCCAGACTAACATCTTGCATTGGTTATAGTAATATAGTGGAGACAGTGTTTAGAGCTTGATTGTTGATAGTGGATCCCAGACATAGTTAAAATATCTTGGAATGAAGAACAACATTGATGTCTTTCAGGACTTTTCCATTGTCTAAGAGATAGTCCATATCCTGGTGGGCAAATTCACCATTTTTATACAAACAAATGTTTGTGGAGTCAAATTGTTTTTCATTTGTAGATAAGTTGTTTAGAAGTGGTGTATCACTACTTGGAACAATTTGATAGTTTATGATCTTTTCATAGAGATCATAAACTTGACATATTTAAGTGTGAAAGCCTTCATTTAATCCAAAATATTTCTAAAACCTATCATCTGATACTCATGTGTACTGAGTTTGGAACAACCCATAGCAGAATAGAAAAAAAACTGAAATAAAAATGCATGCAAGAGTAAGGAAATTATTTTCTTCTGAGAACCTGAAAAGCTTGTGGACTGAGTGAACTGAGATGGTCTTTGGGTGCTGTTCTTTATTCTTCCACTGTTGTTTTTAAAACAAACACAGTACTCTTGACTTGCATTTAACCAAATCAAGATATTTTATTTCATGCATATAATGTATGTTTTACTAAACAGTTTTTTGAAGGGTAAGCTTATATTTCTTTTATCATCAGGAAAACCCAGCTTGCTGAATTTTTTTTTAATTTTAATGTGGCAGAATCTCAGTTAAGATAAATTTATCATTTTAACTTGACATTTACAGTACTCCATTTAGATATACTGACAAAGAATTTGTAGGCTCTGTTTATGCCAAAATGACCCTATGTTTTCATTCTGATTGGTATACCATGTGGTTTTACCAGTCTTATTTTCTACTTATTATTTCTTCTACTTACTATTTGCTACTTATTTTCTAAGTAGCAAAACTTAAAGAGAGTTTTGTAGAACTCTTTGTACTGTGTTTATGTAGGAAGTCTATTTTTAGTTTTGTGCAGGTACTTAAAAAAACAAGCAAGCCTATAAGGTTACTTACTTTCCGTAAGATAGATTTTTTTTTAGTTGTTTTGTACAGGTATTTTCAAAAACTTGCCTCTTTTTTTTTAGAACTCATCATTTTACTGTCTGAATTCCATGTCAAGAATAAACCAAATGTGGAGATTGCTGAGGGTTTTAGTCTTGTGTATACATATGCAACAGAAACTTCTGAGTAAGACCATCTGAAATTAATTTGTGATATTCACATATTTGTGATGTTCACCTAAAGATATCCTGAGGGTCCAAGGTTAGGTTGTGAGACCTCACCTGAAATCCTGTGTTCAGATCTGTGGTTGCCAGCATAAGAAAGACACAGACCTTCTTGAGCAGTTCCAGAGGAGGGACATGAAGGTGACAGGAGGCTGCAACATTTTTCTTAGAACAGGCTGAGAGAGTTAGGATTGTTTAGGACATAGAAGAGAAGGTTCTGGATAGCTCAGAACCTTCTGGTTTAGCTCAGCCTTTTGGTTTCTTTGATAATGTTACAGGATAAATGGTATGGGACATTTGATCAAGGAATGTAGTGATAGAACAAGGGGTAAGGGCTTTACACTGAAAAAGGATATGTCCTGATGAGATATAAGAAAGAAATTATATTTAGTGGTGGTCGTGAGGAACTGGTTGCTCAGAGAAGCTGTGAATGCCTCATCCCTGGAAGTATCCAAGGCCAGATTAGGTGGTGCTTTGAGCAACCTGGTCTAGTGCAAGATGGTCCTGCCCATGGCAGAAGAGTTGGAACTAGGTGATCTTTAAGGTCCCCTTCCACCCAAAGCACTCGATGGCCATTAGGTTTTTTTTAACATACATTTATATAGTATTATAATCCTATATTGTAGTGCAGGGTTGATACCAGAGAAGGCATTTTTGAAGGAACTAGAATTTCAAGTGTGCCACTGTCTTATTTCCTGTCTTTCAAGTGTCATAGAAAAAGCAGGTGGTTCTTTAGGTCATCTGACTGAAAGATGGAGGAAAGTTATGATCTGTAGCTCAGCCTGGATTAGATGAATCATGGACTGACTAGCAGAGCTGTTCAGAGAAGGTGGTGGACATAAATGCGACTCATGTCATGATACAATGGCCTGATGCAAAACAGCTGCTTTTTGAGGTATTCCTTACTCATATTTATTGTCTCATATTTGTTAAACTCAAAAGAAAATTTTTCAATTCTGTTTTTGAGCATCTTTCAAGATTACTTCAGTGTTGTCATGGTAGAAGAGAGCAGTAGTCTTCAATTTGTTATTGTTGAAATCGCTGACGTGTTGAAAAACAGGTACTGTCTCTGTACACCTTCCAACATCACTGATTCTTGCTACTGGCTTTGAGCCTGTGAGTGTGGCTTCTGTGATTACCTCTCCTGCAGTTTCCAAGGCTGAATATGTTGACAAAAAAAACCTTCAAGAGCTTTGGTCTTAAATCCAATCATACAAGTTTGTGGATTTCTTTTCTCTTGGGTTTCTTTTCTGCCTGTGGTCTTTCTCAGTCTTCTTAGCACTTTTGCTTTTTATTGCCCTACAACCCTAGGCAGCCAAGGTGGTAGAGTAGTACTGATAATGACAGATGGGACCTTTGACAGTAGAAGTTTTATAAAGCATGTCGAAAAATGTTAAAATAGGAGTGAAGAACTTCAAAAGGGTTTTTAACAATTTTTTAGGGGGTAAATTTAGTATTGAGTTGTTTGGAGTTGCTTTGTAGCTGTAAAATCATGTTTATGTTGTTTAAAGCATATCAGAAATGAATGAAGAAATAAAGATGATTATTTGCATATTAAGGAACTTAAAACAAGGGAAAGCTTAGGTTTAATTACTTATTCTTTTTAACAGGTTTCGTAGTTCTTTCTCCAACTGATCTACACTTTGTCCACAGTACCAGGCCAAACTTTTCCCAATTGGCATCACTCTCCTTGTTAAAGCTGGGCCAGTAATCAGAATACAGTTGAATACCTGTTGGATGAAGCACTGAAAGAAGTATAATAACATGCTGGGAAACTCAAATCCATTATAAGAAGCTTAATTTATGCTTTTGTTTAATCTAAAATATGCAGTATTAAAAATGCATTTTAAAAGAAAAGAGAAAAAAACTCATGTTTCATGTGTGTATTGAATTAGGCATTGGAAATAATTGTTATTGAATAGTGATACTTTTGCTTGACTTGCAGGATAGAAGTATGATGAAGTATATAGCAGTAATCATTGTATGTAGTAAGATGTATGGCAAATGTTTTAGAACAGAAAAATTATTTTACCCCTTATTCTATAACTTGTGTTTGTTCATTACTTGAGTACCTGTGAGAGCACTTGGACTGTAAGAGAGTTAAAAACAATCATCATTTACAAATATTTAAACTTCACGGAAGAGCTCATTAAAATGATAACTATTGTGTGAAATTCCATATTGTGTTACTAATTTGGTCTATTTTGTTTCCTTTACAAAGTAGTCTTTTAGTGTCTAGTGTAGCAGCCTGTGACTTAATCATCAGATTTACACTTCCTGTCCTTAGAGTGTTGAAAGGTCAGTAGAATCAAAAAACATTGCCTTTGGCCATCCATTATGAGGCACAGACCTATTCTCCTTTGTTGAAAGCAACTATCAGACTGTCTAAGAGGTATTCCTTTCAAAGTTGCAATGCTTACTTTGTTTGCCTCATAATCAGTTGGAGTAAAATCTCCCAAGCATTTGGAACTTCTAAGCAATTTGCTTAGAAACAGCAAATGATCTGATCGACCTTAGCTGCCTATATTGCCAACCCTTTGAAGAAAAGCTGTTTTTAAGACCGGAGATGTCAGAATAGCATGAATAAAAACTGTATATTTAACTATAACTTTAAAGAAAGAATGCTGGCATTTTAAATGACTTGCAATATCAGTCACTAAGCACTATTCATAATTTTAGTCCCTTACTGGAAATGCAATTCACTAGTAAGGTATTTCCTAGACAGTTCTTTCCTGAAATAATGAAGATAGTAAGAAAAGGTGCAAGAAGGATTTGTTAAGTGTTTATTAAGGACTCAATGGAACACTGCTGCAAGTGGTCATTATGTTACTATATCAGTTTAATATCCATGCTGCATGTGCTCTGAAGTATACTGGAATGCTGCTTCTAAGCATGGCCTCTGAAGAACATTCTGCCAAAGAGCAGAGTTTGAAGCTGTTATCTTGGAATACGTGGCTTGTATGCCAATTACCCCAGTGCCTAAGACCAACATTGAATGTACTAACTAAAGTACATTGACCTTTGCACTCCAACCTTCTGGGCACTTCTGGTTTACAGTCTTAACAGTCCAGGGACCATATAACACTTAAAGCAAGGACACACCAGCTCTGCAGGGGAGTGTCATCCTCATCAATAAATGGCGCAAGAATGCTGTAGATCATGTTTTGCATATTTCCTAAATTATTAGTTACAAGGATGCACTAGTGTAAGAATTATTGAGTTTTTATTTTGTTTTAAACTTGTTAGACAGAATGTGCACCTACTTTAGGTTTTGTGTTAGAATTTAAGGAAAGGATTAATTTGATATTAACAAGTTTATTTCTGTGAAGTGCTGAATATTTTTTGATTATGCCATCAAAGGTTGAAGCCTTGTAAGAAACTTAATGAAACTAAAGATACAGCTTTCAGTTTTTGGCAAGCATAGTAGCTGTAGAAGCCACTTGTCACTGATGCAGATTAGATGCTGTTAAATGTGCGTGCTGCTTCTAGAAAAAGCAGACTTAAGAACCAGCAAGATAATTTAATGGAATAAAAATGCAGATTTATACTGAAAAGCTTTTTCTTCTAGAGCGAAGTTCTAATCTGTAGTGGCAAATTAAATTTTTCCTGCACCCAGTGGATTTAAACATCTGCTAATGGTACTGTGTGTGTTACAGCTTCTACATTTAAAAACCTTTAAAGGGCTTCATTTAATGGAGACTTCTTCCAGTCTCTTACAAAAACCACTACAAAAGAAAAAATTTCCCTCTGCATTTTATAAATACTGAGTGACATGTGATATATGTACATGTTATGTAGCTCTGTAATCATGCATTCACTGAACGTATTCTGGTATAGAGAAATGCATGTGAAAAGTATTCTGAAGCCATTGTATACTAGAAGAGGAGAAAAATAATTTTGGCAGATTGAGGGCTTATCCTTTACCTTCTTGATTGTTGTGCAGCACATAGATATGATTCTGCTACAATAGAATAAAATAGAATTCTGCTATAATAACAACTGCAATTGCTATGATTTTAATTGATATCTTAGATGCTATTGTAAGATACAGAATTGATAATGATGGTGACAGGGATCTTGGAAAAATTCAAACAGAATTAGGGTTAGAATTCGGTATTGGGAATGTAAGGATAGTAGAATATTAATATACTTATAGCTTGAGTTATCAATTGTATTTTAAAAGTTTGAAATATCAAGTTTCTACAGTAAGTGAAAGTACTCTGGCAGATGCGGCTTCCTTCTCTTTATATTGCTAAACAGCCATGGCAGGGCTTACTTCTACTACTAGTTCAGTTTTGCATGTGAAATATCCCAGACCACAAAGAAAGTTGTTCTTGAATTTTCCCCTGTAGAGAAATGCTCCTGGATCCACTTTGGTACAACTGGAAACCTCATTTCCTTCTTCTAATGTTTTATAATATTTTCTGAGAGAGTCCATAGACATTGTCTGGTTTGCTTAAACCTGAATTTAATAGCATAGAATTTAAGGAGTGTGTAGTGAACAATTTCAGTACTGACAATAAGAATTGAGTTTACAGCTATAAATCAAGTCTATGGAAAAAAAAAAGGAGCTTTATGAAAGGTATTCAGAGTATTAAATGGAAGGAATATCATGAAATAAAATTAGTATGCTTATGCAAATGATCTAGCTATGACTTCATAATTTGTAATGGTATTCAGTTAGGCAGTGTTTACACTTGTTAATGACTTCCTTTATGAGTGATAATTGATCTTACTCATTATCATATTAAATCCTTGATCATATGTCATTAGTTGGGAATGTAATAAATGGTCTGTTTGATTTTTAGTGTAATGAACTAATTAGACTAATTAAAATCAATATGTGTGCCAATATTAGACTTTGGATCCAAATGCTGCTGTCTGCTGGCTAAAAATCAGCAACTCAGTAAAAAAGTGGCCTAATGCTGATTTATGAGCACTTGATGAACGTGAGGTAGAATGAATTGCTTGTAGTGGTAGAAACAGCATTAGTGAAATACAAGGTATTAAGTACATTGTAAGATCAAGAGTAAGGACATACTTACATCTGTAGTTGTGTGGCACCTTTAAACCTTCCTGGTTGATTAGATCATTCTTCAGAAATTCTTCAGATTAAATATTGTAAAGTGCATGAATCTATATTTATAAATGTAATATTCTGTGTGTGTGTCTGGAAGTACATGCAATTTATTTCTCTCTATGAGCCTGTGTGTTTTTGTATGTTAGCACATTTTGTAAATTTTACATTTTATACTGCACTTTTATTTTTATAGTATTCTGTGAATATACCAAATAGGTCACACTTTCAAATCCAGTAATGTACTGTTATTAAAATGTGTTATTCAACCATGGTATCCATTCACTTTTATGTTTATGAGGAACTGTGTATAAGCCCTAAGGGAGACAGGAACACATCCTGTAATTCTGTAGTGACCTTTTGGAGAAGGAGGAAATGGCTACTGGGAAGGGAAGGAAAGGGGAATATTATTACAGAATTCAGGATCTTGTACCTGCAAAGCAAAAAAATTGTGGAAATCCTTTTAGCTCAAAGAAAAAAGTAGAAAAAAAAAGTGAGGTGATGGGGAGAAGTATGCCACATTCTTATTTTTGACAAATATACTGCTCAGAGAAAAATTTTTGCATCTTTAAGTTTTAAATATAAATTACTGTATTTTTTAAACATGCATACTTTTAAAAAGTCTGCTTAGGTTTCTCTTAGGTTCTTTGTTAAGCATGTGATATTTGCAAAATGTAGTAACTCTAGTAATGAGAAGTGTTATCCAGATTGGAGTATTATTTTGCCAGCCTTACGCTATTTATTTTGCAGTAATTATGTTTATTTTGTCACTAAGAATGGTCAAGGGCTACTTGCTTTCATATTTAGTTGTTGTCTGGGTTTTTTGTTTGTGTGGTTTTTAAATTTTTATTATTATTATTATTGTTTGGTTGGTTTTTTTTTGGTTTTTTTTTTTTTTTACTTGGATTCTACTTTGCTGGGACACAGACACTCACAAATAGTGGGGTCCCTGTCCTTTCCTCTCCCCTCTTCCCCCACACACTTCCATCCATGCATGGTGTGATGTTTAAGAGAATACAAAATGCAAGAGAATTCAGTACTTTGTTTCTCACATTTGAGGATATCTTAGATCACAAAGTAGATCACAAATATCTAACTAAATCATACTAATGGTCAGTACAAAAAATTTTAAATGTAAATAAGTAAATATGCGGAAAAAAACCTCAAAGTCTTATGATTCCCAGGCCTAAACTTAATCCATGAGATCATGCAGCTTTGAAGAAGTACCTCTTCCACTTAAGTCACTGAAAATGTGGGTGTTCAGACACTCTAAATTTCAGGCTTTGTAGGAATAATCCCTTAATCATCTGACCTAATTTTGATGATGAATATTTTAAAATAGTGGTGACTTATTAATAAGGATTTCAGAAAGGCATGATTTGAAATAGGTGTCAACTCTAATTTAAACAAGTACTTGAAGAAAATCTAGAGGATTAATGTAGACTTAAATTGATAGTAGCCATTGAAATTTCATTTTTTCCTTGAGCTTGTAGACAGAAGAATTCGTGTTCAGAATATGTACTCATGTACTGTACAGTGAGAATAAAATCTGTTAAAATAGTTTACCTTTTTAATGGTCCTTTAAGTGGCTTATCTGAGACACTTAAAGCCTGTGAGTGTTTTTCACTAGATAATTACTAATTACCAGTTTTAGTAAAAACAGTAATTGTTAATGGGAAATTCTTAACTGAATATCACTGCCTACAGTGTTTTAAAATTTTAGTCTTTGGATGAGATCTGAACAGAAGCTTGAAAATGATGTATAGTAATGTAAATGTGGTAGAGGACATATTGATCGGAAACTTCATTATGGCAAGGACTACGTGTAGTTCTCAGATACTGTGAACATACATTGCAACAACAGACTAGGCTTGGGAGAGCATATACAGCTTGAATCCCAGAGAATATACTTTGTTTTGTGCTTGAAGCAGTATACCCTGCAAACATAAATGAGATCCTTTATGTCTGAGGTGCATTCACTATGCATATTATCAGCCCTCTGATCCAAAGCACATAACCAATGTCCTTGATTCATATAAAAGTGTTGAATGCCCTGAGGAGCTGTGTGGGTTTGAAACATCTGACAGCTGTTTGTGAGATGGCATGAGTTCAAGTACCTTTCTTAGCAGCAAGGGAGGGGGAAGACACTTCTGCTAGGTTTTTCAAATCAATTTTTTGTCCTTCATTTACCAAAGTTGAGAAAGCAACTAGTTTAAAATGGGGTGGCTCTCTCCATTAGTATGGTAAGTGCTCTACCACGTCTTTCTTCTTGTGTGAGGGAAACAGAGAATAAAAAGAAATCTCATGTACATTTTTGTTGAATCTTGGCCCAACAGAAGGTGACAGTAACCCTTGACTTTAATTTAACTAGACTGTTAGCCAAAATGTATGTATGCTACTGCATTATTACTCTGGCAAGGTTTAATGTCTAATTTTGAACTTTGAGTTTTCTTTAAAGTAATTCTGTAGAAAAGAAGCTACTGTCTTTGATCCTATCTTTGGGTTTTTTTAAATACATTTTTTCCCCCTGGGATATAAAGAAGAAAAATTTCTGAGAATTTTTTTTTAAAAAACAGTTTTACTTAAACTCCTTCTTTCATATAGCACTATTTCTCTCTATCTACAAAATCATATTTCACTGACTTAAATCTTGAACCTTCTGTGAGGATGCTTACATAGTTACAATAGTTTCAGCCTTATTTTTTATTTAATATGCCTGGTATACTTTGTTCTTGCAGAATACTTTCCTTCCTGGGTAAATGAGGGATTTCAAGATAAAGATAAAAAAAGATGGGAAAAAGGGGTAAGAGCTGTATCAAAATGAGTCAGTGCTGCTCCCTCCTTGCTTACAGAAGCTAGGTGAGAAATTACTGATCAACGACAACAAGTGTTTTAGTGAGTGAGTTTCTGTGCTGCTGAATAACTCAGCCCCCTCTGAGAGCCCTTATGCAAGACAAACCATGACTGAGGACATGGTAACTTGCAGATAGACCCTGAATTTTAGGAAGAGCCTTTGGATCCTGTGACTAGGTGTTTGTCCAGCTAACCTGAGAAATTGACAAGGGATTCTAGTGCTTCCTGTCCATGGGATGTAAAAAGTATTGCATTTGGAAACATACTTTTACTAAAAAGAACCCTGCAGCCTGACCATTTAATCAGCATCATCTGTTCATGTCATTCTTCTGTGTATGAAGCAGTGAAAAGTCTTCACTTTTTGTCCATTATGTTGTCTCAGGTGAACTCTAATTAATCTGCTATTAGAGAAAGTCTTAGAAGTACTTCAAAACATTTGATTCTATAACAAAATTTGTAAGAAGAACCAACCAATTTAATCTAGTCTGCTGTTATACCACCTTTGTACAGACCTTCTGAAATTCTTCAGATTTTTTTGGTAGTCTGAAATGTGGAGTTAGGGCTTGTATTGGTCTTTTAGATCAGTTTAGGCAAAAAAGACAACTTCCTTATAGCATGTTTGCTGGTGCTGAAGAAATGAAGACCCCAAGTGAACAAGAACAAACACTTTTCATGCCCATGGCCAACTCATGCTTTGCTCAGGAAACAGCTTAGCCTTGCACCGACACTGTTGATGCCATCATGCTGTGGAGCAGGCTCTCACCACGTGTGTCATGAGGAACAAACCATGATGCTGCCCTTCTACTGTCGCACAGTGAGCTTGCCTGGTCCCCACTCCTGCCTATTCCATGCATGCATGATAATGTAACATCTTCAAATGGAGCTACACCCCCTACACACCCATGGGGACTCTCCGGGGCTTTTAGCAACAAGGGCTCTCTGCTCTTTCTGCTGCTTCTGGTGCTTCTGCACCACAGCAAACGTAGCAGAGACACTATGGGAATATCTTACTCAGATGAATGGTTTCAGGCAAATGCAGTTTAAAGGAGACATTGTGCCCTTAAGCAGTCACAGCTCCTGTATACCTTTAGTTCATGGTCCTTTGCCTCAGCTTCCTCTGAGTTTTGAGGCAATGAATTAGGTGACTGTACATGTAGAGGGGGGATTTACAGTAATGGAAACCCTACCTGGTGAGGTATTAAGTGCTGCCTTTCTGGAATAACTGTAGTTGGTAGCCCTTCAAAGTCTTCTGCTGAAATCTACTACAAATACATTGGCACAACCTCACAAAAATGGTGGTGCTTGTTTCTGTGGACCATGGCAGTACCAAACTCTTCCCAATCAGCTAGCTATTGCTTTGAGATGAATCCATGACATGTGTCTGGTTATAAAGATCTGCAGTGCCATGCTGCAGACCTGCCACTGTTCTCTCTTCACTGGTTGTGTCCTCAAAGTCATCCTTAAATGCACAGGGGGCCATACAAGTCATTCTTTGCTCTGTATGATGCTTGTCACATGGCCCTAGGTAATTTTTAGCAATTGACCCTTATGTATTTGTCAGTAGGTGTTGTGGCTGCTGCTGCAGGCTATACTGAGCGCCACTTGCCCAGAGAGAACAGCCCATGACCCCAGGACCTCACAGACTTTCAGCTTTGCCCTGCACTACTGCAGGGTTGTGGTGGGCTGGCAGTCCTGCAGAGAGCCCAGGCTTGCAGGCAGCAAGTCACTGAGCAGGTTCCCACACCAAGCTCATGCGAGAGGCATTGCTCCTTTACTGGCAAAATCTGTGCTGGGAAGCTGCCAAAGTACATTCTGGACTTTCTGCAGTATGCCTCGCTACTCTTGTCTAGCAGACATGTTATCTGCATCAGTAGTAGTACAGGAATGAATATATAAATATATATATATATATGTGTCACCTGCACATAGAGGTTTGTTCTAGTTCAACACAACAAATGCCATATGGGCCTTTGTGACCAGAGTGGCAGCTACCTGCAAGCACCACATACACCATGTCAGCAAGGACTCCTCATAAATCCTTCCTATACCCAGACAAATAGAAACAAGAATGGTTATCCTAAGCTCTCTTCTTATATTCTCAAAAGATACAATATACCCCTCAAAATAATACTTGAAGCCTCCAACAAACACCTTTCCTCAGCATATCAAGCACAGGCAATAACTCAGTAAAGCCCCCTGACCTGAGAAAGGGAAGTGGGTCAGGGGTCTGGTATCCAGTTACATTCTTTGGCAAGGCTGAGGTGCTCTGGGCTGATAGTTATCCTCATATTTAAATGTTTCTATGGTCATAGAAGACAACTGTGTCTGTTGTTCTTTTAAATTCCTTTGGATAGTTTATCCCTGACAGTTATTAATTGTTTATAAAGCTAGAGCTCTTATATCTGGCAAGATTCTGGTGTAAATGTTCATGTCAAGCTCTGTCTACTGCAATGTGCAGTCTCAACCCTCTGAAACTGTATCATATATAGGTTTTCATCAGTGCAGAAGATAACCAAGTATGCTCTAAGCAAACTATGATTTTGCTGCCCTTAGCAAATCAAAATGTGACTTGTTTTTTTCAACTAAATACTATATTATTCTTTTTGACAAAAATTTCTAGTAAAAACATTTCTTTCTAGTGCACAGCAGGAGTGCAATGAACCATTAGCAGTCTGATGATGTAAATATTAGTAATGTTTATTTCTTCAGATACTCCCTTGTAAATTTAGTATTTTAATTAACTACATGTAGGAAAAAAAAAAAACCCTAATCTAAACCAAAGCCAAACTAATATCAAAATACACAAGTAATTAATTTATTAACAGCACATAAACTGAGAGTATATATGAAACCAAACAAGTCTAAGTCAAATGTATAATAATTTAACACTAGAGGCCTATGCTAAATGTAAATTTCACACATTACCATATGCCTGTCTTACAGATAGATGAGGCAGATTTAAAAACATTATATTTGAGAGTAAATGTATATAGAAATACATGAAAAATGTTTTCAGAAAGAACCGAAGAAATGGACGCATCTCACTAGGTTTAATATATATTTGTTATTTATGAATTTTGCAATTATTTTAAATTTGTTCTAACCATATGTATCTTTTTGAAAACTTATTTCTCAAAATTTCCTAAGAAAACCAAAGTATTTAATGCAGACGTTCTGATTCACAGAGTCATTTTCACAGGTATGACAATAATCTTCTTAATAAATTGTGAATCAAATATACTCTCAATATGTTTGTAAAAGTATGTGGTAGTTTTCTTTTGTATTCAAGCCCCCATGAAAGTCTTTGTTACATAAGAACATAATCTTATCTTCTTGCTGAACAGTTAATTCGATTAAGACAGTACAAAGGAAAAAAAAAAAAAAAAAGCTCTAATATATCTTGTAAAGCATTGGATTTATATTTTGATTGCCAAAAGTTGCATAATAGAACCTTTTAAAGGAATAGTAAAGAAACTATTCATTCCACCTGTATGCAGCTATTAATAACATAGAGAATTTTTCACACTGCAGAAATGTATCTGCCTTCCCATTACAATTTTCAAATACAAAAAATCTGAAAACCAAAGCATATTTTCTAAAGTCAGAGAGGAATTTAAACAAAGCATAGTTACCAGAATAAGAATCCTGATTCACACCAGAAAATCTTCTGGATCCTTCCTTTACACATATCAGCTTAAGCTGGTTATGGAAAATATTGGGTGCTCAGACAGTGAGAGGATTAGGCCACCTTCTGTCTTGTAGCATTGTATTTTTGTTTCTTGATATCGCATAATGTTAAAAAAATTCAATCAAATTGACATAAGAAAAATAAAGTATGAAAATTGCTCATGCTACTAAGATTTTGCAATTTTCTACAAGATAGACTTTCATACTCCAGTGTACAAATATCCAGAGTAACACAATGTATCATCATATAACTTTGTTTAAAATAAAGCCCGAACTGACAAAATATAGTTTCTAAAGAAATCATATAGATATATTTTCCTCCCATTCTTTTTACAGTTGTACAGAATTAGCTTGGAAAGCAGTTTTACATTTATTCACTTCTGGTATCATTTTTAATTTGCATCTTGCTGCTTGATGCCTCCACTTGATGGGTACAATATGACAACAGGTAATAGATACAATAACAGTAAAACAGTGATCATTACTGCTGGGACTAGAAACACCCATCATTGCTTTTTTTTCCGCTTTCCTCAGCTGGAAAGTTTTGACATCTGCTGGTTTGGGACATAGCTGAACAGCTGTCAGCAGTAGGGTAGCTGCTTTCAGCAGCAGTTGGCGGGATGGCAGGGTGCCAGCTTGTACCATCTGTGCGCCTGACATTTCATTCTAATTAACAGTAGGGTTAATTGTTCTGGCAGGCTCAAATGTAGTGTCTAACATTACCCAAGGGAAACATGTACAAGTGCAGGAGTGGCAGGGAGCTGGGGACAGCGTTGCTAACAAACCTATTGAGGGAGAATGGTTAACAACTACTGATGATTTTACTAGCTGGCCACATGCAATAAGGCTGAGGTATTTTTTTATTCTGATGAATTATGCCAAGCCTGTAATGATGTAGAAGAAATCAAGCTTTGAAAGGCTGAGACTGCTGCCTTGGGGCAATTGAGAGGGAACAATTTGCATGTTATTACTGCATATTCATACCTAATTGTGTTAGGCTTTGCTAATAGAGCAGAATGACAGTATGAAAAATCGAGCAACTGCTTTATAGCCAACAAAGCTAGTGTTTTTTCCCTACACTATGAGTGCTGAATGATCATTTAGACATTTAGTTGTTCAATATGACAAGTCTACCATTTGTTAGCTTGACATATAGTAATTTATAAAGGAGTATTCTAATTTTACTTTTAGTTTATTCTCATTTTATACAGTATTCATGGTAGCAATTTGAATGGGGATATTCATAGCTATTGTGAGTAGTTGTGATTCAAATAAAACTATTTTGTATGAAGTATTTCTATTGTTTTATGATTTATTAATTTTAAAGTTTAAATAGCTTTTTCAGATGTTAATATAACATAAATGGAAAGTTGATGAGAGATCTCAATTATGATCATGTTGCTACATACTGATTTAGTTAATCTTTTTACTTTCCCATTTAGACCCCCATTAAGCATGTTTGGGCTGTGGGCTGGTTTAAGAGCTGTCACGTAATATCATTCCAGAAATGGTATTATATAGATTCTAAATCCAGAACTCGTGATATACTCAATTAAGGCTCAGTTACAATCCACGAAGAAGGCGTAAAAATCTCAAAGCATCAAATACAATGCATTTTTTGTCACTTATATTCATAAAATGGAACCGGAAAATTTCTCTTCAGGAATAACATACCTCAGTTTCACTGTAAGTTTTTAGTGGCTTACTTTTCCAAATATATAGAATCTCAGTTTTTATTTCTTTTGCACACTGTTCCATAGACATGACTTATACTCTAGAAAACATTGCTATAATCACATGCATACACAAAAATGCAAACCATCTCTGAAAATTTTGAAATTAACTAGCTTAATTGTTAAAAATACTGGAAAGGTTGCTAGTGATATCACACATGATATAAAACTGCTAAAGGAAGGCCAGAAATAGGATTTTCAATATCTCTTTGGTAGCTTTGGAATCTAAGTTACCTGAACATACAGCAGGTCTGAATTGCACAGTAAAAAGATGATAAATTTTGTTTTGGTTAATCTCAGAAACAGTAGATGAGATTTTCAAGGCTTGGACACAAGAGTGGGAACTAGAACAAACTGAATAGGAGATACAGTTATTTGCATGCTTTGCTGTAAAATAAGTTTTTAATATGCTGGGTGAAACTTGTGGTTTAATTTTTTTATATTATTTGGGAACTGTTTATATGAACGTAATGCTTTCTTCATGGAAGAACATTGTACTGTGGGTATTTTATGCTTGGTTTTGTATGTAGTCAGCAGAAACATTTCTACTTCATCCACTTTGTTTATGCCCAAAATAATCCCAACATATAATGATATTATTCTAATAGTAGATATTTTTATTACTAGTACAGATATGTTTTATACAAGGTATTTAAATACTGCAATCTGGGCAATTGGATATGATCTTCTAATATTTCACTACATAACTGAAGTGCATACAATATGGCTACATTCTAAACCTGTGGTCATTGGTCAGTGTTTTTTTTTTTTTAACTTTACCAGTGGAACCTTACTGCCAAACTTCCAGTTGGTTCTATGGTTGGCTGGTTTTATTGGTTTTATTGGCTTTATTTGTTTTGGTTGTTTTGTTGTTTTTTTCTTTTTTTGAGGAGATTATGATTAATGAAGAAATCAGAGAAAACATGAAGGCTGGTGTTGAGCCTCTGATGTTGCAATTGCAGCAAGGAACAACGTGGCTGCTACAAGTAGGAATGCCCTTTACCAAAGTCTCATGGGTAAAAGATATCTCACTAGGTAGATTTATAATTTTTTACTTTTTAAATAAACCAAATCAACTTAATGGTTTATTTCCTGTTAAAACCAAAAAGAATCCTCTGGTTATATTTACCTGGATATTACAAAGAATGTCACTGAATATATATGAACATCTTTAGCAAATCAACATTCTGAAAATGCCTAGAGCTAATGTAATTTATTATGCATGGAAGAAGATGCTAAATATATTGGCCTTCAGCAGAAAATAATAAAATGGTTTGATTAGGTTTAATTTAATTATTGTTGTAAGTGAAAATCCTCTATTCCTGCCTTCTCTGCCCTTCAAAGAATTCTTCATGGAAGAAAAGCAGCAAAAATCCACTCACCCTCTTGCAAAACAGTATTTTAGTCAATGCCATTATGAGGCCTTGTCCACTTGTTTTCTTGTCTTCTTTTTTGAACTGTAGCAGCTGATTTCATTTGCCATCTGTACTCTCATATATATATCTATATATATGAGAGTATATATGAGTATATATGAGTATATATTAGTATATATATATGAGTATATATTAGTATATATGAGTATATATCTAATCTGATGCCTTCCAGACCTCCCGCTGATAAACAAAGTAGAAAATTCACCAAGACTTTACAAGACTGAAAAGTTAAATTAACAAAATGTTATTAAGATTAAGGTTAATGTTGTTATTTCAGGATTTACTACAAAAGACTATTTTACAGTTTTACAGTTAGGTTATTCTTGATTTGTACTCTGTATTTGACTCCTCCTTATTCCTCCCTGCAGGTAGGTGAGCTTTCCATTATACATTTCCTGGATCCAAATCTCATAATCATACAAGTTTTTTGTTATCACTTGCTCTACAAGGCAAATATTTCTAGTCAACATTATTACATTACAATTACTTCTTTTTCTCAATCCCTTAATATAGTATACTGCAGTTTTAAGTTAATAGGGAATCCATGTGCTCCATCTAAACAGGTTCTTGTTGGACTAATTATTTTCCTTTTTGGTCGGTTCTTCTGCTTTTCACAGCATAGAAGTTAATGCTTAATATCTTTTTTCCTTTAATCAGACTTATATCATATACTATTTTCTCTCATAAAGAAAATCCATGCCAGAATGTAAGTCACTTTTTGACAGGAACCATATGAAAAAGTTCTTTAAATATGTATATTTTTATGTGTGTGCATGTGTTATCACTTCACAGTTACAGAAAATATGTGAGATCTTATAAACTTCAAATTTTTTGAGGGTTTTTACAGACTGTTCTAAAATTTTCTGTCTGAAAATTGGAAAGAAGCATATTTTCCAAGGACTCTTACATCAAGAGGACTGTGAAATCTGGGTAGCCAGTATTTAGATATTACTAGCTGAATCTTTGTTTCTATATGGCTTCCACTGGAAATTTCTTCCACCCTACTTTGCAGTGTATATCCATATACATTCCTATTCATATACAGTTCATTTATGTGTATGGAATTCTGGTGGGCAAGAAACAGGCAGAAAAAATACAATTCATGAAAGTGTTCTTTACATATAATTTTCCTTACCTATCTTATCTTTTCTGTCTTTTGCCTTTTTTTTCCTTTTACATACTGCCTTTTAGAAAGTATATTTCATGCTATGTTGATTTTTGGATATTTTTATGCTTATTTATAGATGTTAATTTTCTTTGGAAGATTTTGGACTACGAAAAAAGGGAACAAGTTCAAAAATGTCCAGCCCCAGCTGGATAAACACATCAGGGAATGGGTGAACCACTGGCTAAGGCACAAAGGGTTATAGTGAATGAGATGACATCAGACTGGAACCTGTCATTGCTGGGGTTCTGCAGGGCTCCATCCTCATCCTCCATCCTGTGCTCTTCAACATCTTCACAAATTATTTGGACACAGGACTGGACGAGATGCTGAGCAAGTTCACAGATGATATAAAACTGGGAGGAGCTGTTGAGTCCCTTGAAGCCAGAGAGGCCCTGCAGAGAGACGTCAACAAATCAAGGTGCTGGGCAATCACCAACCATATGAAGGAAAAGGGAAAGTGCTGGATTCTGCACCTGGGATGGAGCAACCCTGGATGGATGTGCAGACTGGAGAATGAGAGGCTGGAGAGCAGTGCTGTGGAAAGAGAATCTGGTGGTCCTGGTTGTTGGTAAGTTGAATCTGAGTCAGCAGCGCCCTGGCAGCCAGGAGTGTCAACCCTGTCCTGGGGTGCATCAGGCCCAGCATGGCCAGCTGGGCAAGGGAGGGGATTGTCCCACTCTGCTCTGCACTGGGGCAGCCTCACCTCAAGTGCTGGGGGCAGTTTTGGGCACCACAATCTAAGACATTAAGCCATCAAAGAGCATCCAAAGGAGGGCCACGAGGGTGGTGAAGTGCCTTGAGGGGAAGCCAAATGAGAAGCAGCTGAGGCCACTTGGTCTGTTCAGCCTGGAGAAGAGATGACTGAGAGGAGACCTCATCACAGTCTACAACTTTCTTCTGAGGGGAAAAAGAGGGATAGACACTGATCTCTTCTCTGTGGTGACCAGGGATAGGAGACAAAGGATTGGTCTGAAGCTGTGTCAGAGGAGGTTTAGGCAGGATATTAGAAGAAGGTTTTTCATGCAGAGGGTGGCTGAGCACTGGAAGAGGCTCCCCAGGGAAGTGATCACAGCACAAAGCTTGACAGAATTCAGGAAATATTTGGACAATACTCTCAGATACATGGTGTAACTCTTGGGCATGTCCTGTGCAGGGCCAGGAGTTGGGCTTGATATCCTTGTGGGTCCCTTCCAACTCAGCATATTCTGTGATTCTGAGATTTTGTGATTCTGTGGTTCTGTGAAGTTGTCTTTATACTTGTCTTGATTGACAAGGCCTTTCTGCTTTGAGATTTTTTTCTGTTCGGATTAGTGGTGGGTATAAATAAAAATGCCTCTAAGGTGCTGCTGGGCATGGCAATGGAGACAGGATACAACAAATACTATAACTGATAGTTTTTCTATCTTTCATTTTTCACCATGCATGAGTACAGCTAAAGAATTTCACTCTGACACATAGACAATACTGCAGTATGAAAAATCCCTTTACTTTGTGGGTGACTTTGGTACAGTTTGAGGGATGTGAGTGTTTGCGTATTCATCTTTAATTGCTGTCTAGACTTTTTTTAGATTTTTTAGAAAAATCAAGGAAGAAAAAAACAAGTAGAAACAATCACATGGTGTGAGTCTTGGGCTGTTCTGCACAGAGACAGGAATTGGAGCTGATGATCCTGATAGGTTCCTTCCAATTCAGCATATGCTATGATTCTGTGATTCTAGGCCTCAAGAAACAGTAAAAATTTGTTTTGGCTGAAGCTTACTGAAACAGAGTTATATTGATTTTGGCTACTTCTGTTCAGTGTGTTTAGTTGATCTGAACAGGATTTTTTTTATTCAATGTCAATAGTATTATTATGCTATAGTTGGAAGGCCATTAATTTAGAATAATATTTCCCACACTAGAGAAATTTGAACTTTATTATCCACAAGTTGCAAGAATATTTATTATCTTGATGCCAACTATGCATTTTGGTTAATATTCATAGTAAGTGTTCATACTGCAAGGAACATGAGACTAAATGGAATTTAAATCCTGTTGCTAAACTGAAAGGTTTTTGAAATTGTAATACCATAGAATTACAGAGTATTTGAGCTGCCCTGTCAATGATTTTGACTAAGAGGCTAGCTCCATTTTCTTAATTCTCTCTATTCCCTTCTATCAAATATGTATACATATTGTTAGGATCCTTCTGAGCCTTCTCCCTGATAATATCAGGGTCTGGGTAGTTTCCAGGTAGTCAGTGCCCTCTACCTCTCCTCACAGGATCGATGCTCCATTCCCTTCCTCTTCCTTGTGACCCTTTGCTGGACTCTGTCCAGTATGTCCATGCCTCTCCTGTACAGGGGAGCTGAATTTCCTGTGCTAACATTATACAGATGCCATTTCTCTCCTATTACATGTATAGCAATCCCTACATGAGCTACAAAAATTCCTGGAGTTTGCTCCAAATGCCCCTGGCATGGGGTTTAGCGTTCACTTGAGAATTTCCAGGGGTTTTGTCACAATCTTGGGTTCAAACAGTTAAGATTAGTTAAATTAATCCATAAAACAACACAGGTAAAATGGGATAATATAGACCTGAATAAGAATGATTAATGAAACAAATTGTCAGGAGTTTGCCTGCCTACCTTTTATAGATTTTACCTTTACTGCAGCTATTCCACCCAAAGACAAGTATGAATTTACAATAACCTTTTTTCCTGTTCTTTATGCTGACTAGGATTGAGTAATCTGGTGTAGGGTGTTGGAAAATAAGAAAAAGCTAAGTTTCCAAATAAAATCAGGAGTTTCCTTTGGAGTGTCTCAAGAAATTGTTAAAAACAATGAAATAAACTGTTGTCTTTGGCAGAGGTTGATGCTGGAGTGATATGAAAAGTAGTGTCCCTCTATGCAGAGATTTGGAATCTGTACTTGAGTGGAAATTTCTTAACATGGAATGCAGTCATATATTCACAGGATAAGATTTGATCCTATTAAAAATTCTTTCTTTTTTGTTGGAGAGATACAAGTAATGTTTTACTTACCTTTTTTGAGTCCTAAAAGACTGAAGGTTTTGCATTGTACCAGTATTAAGTAGGTGACAGTTTTATATGTAAGAGCTTAAAATTTGCATAAATAGCACAAATAGAGTATGGAGAATGAGATAGAAAATTAAAGAATTATGGCTCCTCTGGATCCATAATAAGGTTATAGGCATTCTTTCACTGCTAGATAGAGGCTATCTCTTCCTGCTTTTTTGGTCTTATTGTTACATCTGCTGTGTTGTGGTATCACTCTGGTTCTTCAATTCCAGAAAAAAAAATGATATGCATTTTTTCCAAAGTTCCTGTATATGACTGCACACATTATTCACAAAGAACTTCTGCAAATGAAGATTTCTTGTCTCCTTCTGACAAAAAATGCCCACATCTGGAATAAATCTTACTTACATCAAGAAATAAGAGCACTTCTGGGCTTCTCACATATCTCTTTGCATGTCATAGCTGAGCCAAAGTTTGATTCTGCCCATTGTTTTGCTTTTTTGTAAGTGTCAAAAATAATTTGCTGTGTTTGTTTGGACACTGAATATTTTCTAAAGAACTTGGGAAATTTTAAGACTGTATTTTAATGTCTGCATGCATATAAAAGATAAAATTATTAAATATTGATGAAAGTAATAATTTAGGACAATTTCACTTCCCTTTTCCATTCACAAAGAGCACCAAATTTTAATATTTTTCTTGTTTGATTATTGGTAACTGGTCATGGATTTCTTATTCTGTTTCACACATATATATATATATATTAAAATAAATAGCCATAATATAGCATTTCTTGCATTGCTGTAATACAATTTACATCTGTTTAAAGAGATTTTGGCTAGACTACATTTAATATTAAAAGGATATAGCTGTCTTTTTTTTCTTCTTTTTATTCCTATATCTCTTTATAATTGATTAATGTTCATTTGGATGAATAATTTATAGCTCATATAGCTTCTGGCTTATTAATTGTTTAATTTCAGAGGAAGTAACTGAGTACTAAGGAGAAGCAAGCTGTCATTCAAAGGGACACATTAAATTTAAATACTCCATTGATGCATAGAGTAGAAGTGGTCAAAGTATTTAATATGTACTTCTTACATCTAGTACTATACTTGTAAAGAAGAATAATGATAGTGAAGATTAAAGGGTAGTAGGATTTTTTTTAGATAGATAAGGCATTTGATAGCATGTGCTTTGGCAAATTTTATGATCCTGTGTTGTTTTTGTTTTTCTTTAAATGCATTTGTTTTACACTTCTACTTTTCTCTCCAAGGCCAAGACGAAAGAGGAGCAAATTGAATAAACCGTGCTCAGACTTAATAACAAACAAGACTGAATATGTAAATGATTAAATGATTAAATTCAGCTTAAGTTGTAGATAAGTTTTTTGTCTTTGCAATTGAAATTAATCTCAAGATATGTTTAGATCAAAGGATCAGGATCTGAATCAACATTGATTTTTGATAAGGCTATGTGGTAGTCCTACTTCACTTGAGAGCATGACACTCGCTAGATGGGATTTAAATATTCATTTTAGGTAGACCAAGAAAAGAAGTAACTCATGTTCTTTAACATGTTGGACTTGGATGAAACATTTTTGGAAGATTTTATTTCAGGAGAAGCTAATATCAACAACTTACCACTATTTTTGTGTTATTTTACACATGCATCAGTAACTTTACCTTATACATTTACAGCGTGCTTTTTATATAAGGGTAATTAATTAAAGACAAAATCTTTAAAGGGATCTTGTGTCTTAGCTTTCTGTTGTAGTTATTGTCTTGTTCCTTGAAAGAACTCAATGATTTATCTCTATTAGTGATGGGAAGGAAGTAAAAATAAAAGTCAAATAGCCTGCAGTTGAATTTCTTTGTTTTGATCTTGACATTTAAAAACTAGAAACTTATTTTATATTATGGAAAACAGATAATGATCTATCTCTGTCTGTCTAAGCCAAAAAAAGTTGTTAATGAGATGCATATATCCCTTTCTTTTTTTCACTAAGAATTGATAGCATATACTGTAAGTAGATTAAATAATCCCAAAATAATTTGCATTTTCCCCATTTTCAAAGCTGCATGCCTTACATTCAAGAGCAGAAAGAAAAGACATTGGGAAACATATTCACTGCTATACAAAATTGATAGAAAAAGTAAAATACCTTGCATGTCTGTTATCTTTACCAGTCTCCTATCCTTATGAGCACTGCAGGAATCTCTCTTTTACAACAAAGAAAACATATTGAGAAGGCAAATACTTTTATGTTAGTCATGGTCTCAAGCAGCAGGAGGTCTCCATGTGATATGATACCTGAAGGCCCTTTGAGTTCTGAGTCTATTANACAATGGCTGGACTAGCAGGCATGATTGGTTCTCTGCAATCATCTTTCACAGCTCTGGCTATGAAGAAGAGGAGCCAATTCTCAATAAACCCTTGCAGAGCAAAGTTCCCATAGGTCCTAGCAGCATCTCTAACAGGACAGCTCCAGGGTGCCAGCTCATTACCATACCATCCAATCTCACAGTGCTAACTTTTCCCCTCAGACCTTTCTATTAGTTGGCAGTGCCAACTAATTCTCCAATTATCAGGTGTTCTATAAAACAGGTAATTGCAGGAGGACATCCCTTGAAGATACGACAGCCTGCAGTCCAAATGTTGGATTCTTTAACCCTTCAATTTACAATGAGAGCACCCTGGATCATTGACACTTACAGTCCATAATAGATCTTTCTCAAACTGAAGACTGAGTTAACTGAGACCTCAGCTATTGTGATTTCTGGGACTCTACTAACTATAACACTATGTGTGTTTTCTGAGGTGGGATAAACTCAATGAATCTCTCAGGTTTTTTTTTTAGGAAACTCAAATCTTTTTGACAGAATCTGTATCTAAGAAGTGCATCACAAATGGTTGTCTAGAAGAAGCTGCAGAAAAAGAGAGGTAATATACGTAGGAACAGAATGTGTTTTTTAAAGAGGAATGAACGGTTTTTTTAACACATAACTTCATACCTTAACTAATGTTAAGTAGTCTAAAGTGGAGAAATACCAGAAGGCATTGAATTTAGGTATCATACATGAGGAGAAGAAATCTCAGTGGAAATAAATAAATGCGATTTCATGCTCAGAATTTCTCTGTTTTTGCAGCTTTCAAGTGCCTTGCAGTGTTACATAAAATAATATTGTTTCCTCCTCCAAAAATGTTCACTTCTTTCTATACATTCATGGCACAGTGTTAGCATATATGTAATTTTAACCTTTTCATAAATGTTTTCTCAGTTACATGCTTTGTATCCTGTCTCTCGGGTCCAAACATATTCATATACAAATAAACAGTGGATTACCTCAGAACAGTTGGTAAAGGGAGTTTCAGAAAAATAAGAAGGAATCAACTGATATAATTGTTTGAAGGGAGATTAAATTATGTGTTGAGGTTTAAGTACAAGAGAGTAGTCCAAGAAAAATGGATAATTTCAATGAAACATGGGTATTCCCTTTAGCAGTCCCCTAAATCCTCAAAGTGGAAACAGACAAGAACACAGAGAGTTTACTGGGAAAAAAAAAAAATCTTGTGTTGAGAAGGAAGGACCAAAATAAATAGACCAAGAAACAAGAAGAGCTAATAATGTACCTGGAAAACAGTATGATGGCAAATACAATTTCTAAATCTTTTGTTCTTACAGAGACACCAAAGTTTTTTATTTATAAGTGGTATGTTATGATGCTACTTAGGAGAAAAATTATGCCAAAATTGAAATTTGTTTCTGTTGAACCAATGCAGTGTGCAAATGCAAAAAAGAAAAAAAATTCTGTAGTTACCTTTAACGCTTACTGCATCTCTACAAGTGGCTTTTAAACTGTTTTACAAATACTAGCTACCTAAGAAAGGATGGCAGGTAAAGGGTGGAAAAAAGTGTGAGTCCTCCTGGATATGTCTTCTGTTGTGAACACGCAGTGTTGGGTACAATTGCCCAGCTGTCCTTGGAGCTTGGAGGTTAACTAACAGCTTCTTGTGGTTAGATCCCTACTGTTTACAAGTTAATTGGTCCACCCTGCCACATTTGTACAGAAGTCATGCTTCCCTGGAAAGTCGGTTCAAGCTACCTGACATTAGACAGCATTTTCACAGGGGAAAACCAGGCATTTTGTTAAAGATCAAGAGACTGTAACCTTAGAGAAGTGGGCTCTAAAAGTATAATTTTGAACATTTCCTGCCTGTTTGTGTTTCCTTGCTATGATGTGAAAGAAATAATAATTTTCTTAAGAAGGGAAATGCAATTTTTGATGTCAGTTTGCACCTGGCTCTAAGACAAAATGTTAGATAACGAATAGTTTACATGGATATCTGGAGTCTGTCACAGTGTGGGGTAGTGAAGGGGTTTCTTACAGGACAATAGATTAGATTTGTCAGTTAATGTACCAGTGAAATGGACAGGAAATCCCTACTTAATGTTAACTCAGGCAGAGTTCTTAGTCAGTGGAGGATCCAAGCTGTATGGTCAGTAGAGCTTAGATGAAGTATAGAGACATCTGTAAAACTGTGAAAAAAATTCAAATCTAGCCTGTTTTTTTCAACCATAGCTGAGAATTCAGATTGTTTTCTTTTTATTAAAACAAAAAATTCTTTAATCTAGCAAGCATGTACAGCCCTGATATCTACACTTCTTCTCATTATAGAATCTGTATTTTTTTTATTCAACATTTTATATCTAAAATATTTGATTTGTTTATTTCCCACCAGGAAAGTTGACATACCTCTTCACTTCTCTTTTAGGACCATACTAGTTGTAATGTACAAGTCTTTCTTTAGTTTTTGACTTTGATGATTATGGCTAGGAAGAAACTTTTTCCTTTTTTTCCCTTTTAAATAACACCATGCCATTTCACAGTTATTGCTATATTATCACTATTTTAACAGTTGTTTTTCAATTCTGTGGGAAATCTGTGCAATCAATGAGAAAATATAGATTTTTCACAAAAGGTACCTAGAAGAACCTGGTATAATAGATATCCTTTTTCTGTTTAAGAGATGTGAAAAATGTAGCTTGACTTACTGGATAGTCAAAGAAAAACACAGAAAGTGACCAACAGAAGAATGAGGGATTGCAGACTCTTTGTGATTTCCCATTGTGTCAGTCTTGATGTAGCTTGCAATTTCATGCTCAAGATTTGTAGTTAACACTGGAACTTTTCTCAGGAAATTCAAACAATATTGCACAATGGTGAAGAAGAGAAATAAGATAAAATTACTCTGAATTAAATCCATTCTCTTATTTTTCCCCGTGACTTAAACAGGAAGTAGCCTTTTTCCTGTATTCATTTGAGAAGGTGCTTGCTCTCTCCCCACGGCAAAAATAAGTCTATCTGAGATTTTTTTTTCTAAAATGAAATGAGACTTGAGCAACTGCTCAGATATTGTATGTTATACCAGCACTGCATAAAATGATTTAAGATGAGATTTATTCCTTTATTACACTTGAGAAAGGAAATCAGAACATTGATTTTCTACCACTGGTGTTTGAAGGCCAAAGAAGCATTAGAAGCATTTTGTATATTTTCTAAATGCTCTTTTACATTTTTTGAGGTTCCCCACTGCTTGCAATAACGCTACTGCTTAGATGAAACTCTTTCCTTAAGTCCACCTGCAACTGTCTCTCTGAAGTGACTAACTTTGCCCTAAGTAAGACATTAAATATTTTGTAGAAAGTAGTAAAGATAGAAGAGTCACAATTTGAACTGAAAGTGTTTCCAGGTTTCTGACTAGCAGCTGCCATTCTCATCACTAGGACATTAATCCAGCTGAATGGGTGATATCAGTCTACTATATTAGGCCTTTTATACCTTTACAAATAGATCCCCTGGTAGCAGACAGGGATTCTTAAGTTCAAAATAAACTGGTTTCTGTGGTCTTGTAAAAGCACTAAAGAAGAATTTTCTAGCATCTTAGATCCTTTCACTCTTTCCTTGATAAGTTTATTCCTCATCCCTTTTTTATGCAATGATTAGATTTTGTTAAATTATTAGATTTATTCCAGAGCTCAGCAGTCAAATGATTTCTCAATTTGTCAATGCATTTTCAGTTGTCAGTTATTTACTTTAATTTTTAATAGATCACTGATTACTATTATTTTTCACTGTGTGCAGGAATGAGTACAAATGAGAAACTAAAAAGTCAGGATTATCCTAATTTTTTGTTAAGTAAAGTTATGAAAACCTAAGATTATTTTTGCTCTATAAAACACATGGTATTTTTTGTTGGCTTTTATTTTGTTGGTTTTTTTTCATTGGTTTATAGAGCTTTTTAAAAAGGAATGTATAAATGGTGGTATCAAAGTATTTTTGCCCCTATTTTTGAAAGATATATCCACTTATGCATTGCATACACGCATTATTTTGTGTGTTTGTTGTTCTGACTTGCCTGACAGATGCAAAAGAAAAAGACAAAAAAACCTAGTATGAACTTCATGCAAATAGAGCTACAGCTAGAGTGTTATATTATAGTCATATGAAGAAGTGTGCCATTTTATAAAAGAAAACTTAGACAATGTGTAGTTCCTCTGAGTGTATCTTTTGAAAAGATAATTTAAAATAATTTTTAAACCCTATTTGTTTTCTGCTGTTAGGTTCTAGTTTGAATAGGTCTCCAAAGAAAGCATCAGGCTTGTTTGTTCAATTCTGTGTCAAGATTACAAAGAATGTAAATACTAAAATGAAATAATAGGTGAAGTAGTCTGGCCACCTCCTATTTTCTTTTTCTGATTATTTTGTACATTATCTTACCTTTATATATTAATTCAATTAAAGTAAAAATGTCAGCTCCTGCTTTGGGCTTAATTTGGCCTTTATAAACTAGGTTGACTTTTGAAATTTGTCAGTATGATTAAAAATTAGGTATAATTTAAAAAAAAATTAAATATTTTTTTCTCTAGGCTGCTGTTTTCCTTTTGCTCCTGAAGGTAATGTAAGAGGCGAGTGGTTTGGTGCTTGTTTAGAATGCATTTATGAAAAAGAATTGCTTTTTATTCTTAGAGCGAAATTCCTTGTAAGCAACTGAAAAATATCAAGAATTTAAAAGAAATGGAGTGTATGCTTAAGTCTGTTGCATACAGTTCCATCCATGCTCATAGATTACAGAGGTAGTTTAATCATCCATAAGAAATTACCAGCGTCTCTGTTCGTGAAGCATGACATTTCAATTGCACAGCCAATAAAAGAATTACATGAAGAGGGCTGAAATGATTTACTGTATGGAAAGCCACAGGACCAAGGTTACCATGGTGAACTACCTTTCAGTGTGCACAAGGTCAAGTGAGAGTGACCTGTCAGTGGACAACCTTCAGTGCTAACATAGTAATATATTGCACCAACAGCGGTTTGTTGATCAGCTTCTTAAATAATTACAAACATTCTAATGTTTGATATTTTTTCATTGCTGAATGTTTTACATGTGGACAATAAGGAATAAAGAAATATTCCCTTTATGCTTTGGCAATAGTAGTTTAACAGCATTAGATGAAGAGCTGTGTTTAGCAAATTTTTATGAATCATAATTGTATGCAGTAATATTTCTTTGGATATGTTCAGAGGTTAAAAAAAGCTTACCAAGGGTTTTCAGATATTTAATCTAGTCTGTATGAGATGCTAGTTGATGCCTTTCATATTTTCTGACTCTGCAATATTGCATATTGCAGAATTCTTCTTTCAGCTCTGATGGGGCTGGAGATAGGGAAGCAGGGAGGAGTGCAAATAGTCTATGTACAAATATTGTCAAAGAAAATATACAATTATAATTAAAATGCTCAGAAAAAAACGTTTGAAAAGTAGGGACTTCATCTAATGGTTCTCTGAAAAATATTTTGTTGATGCATAAAATGAGAACTATACTAATAAATGTCTCTTACATTACATATGCTGTAAGAAAATGAAACCCTTTGGGTTATGAATCTTGGATTTAAAGAGGCAGTCATCAAATATTTAAGATGAAAATGCAGTAACACATGCTAGCTGTCATGTGTAAGTTTGGTGAATGTTATGACAAGGTTTTTAAAACATTCATACTCAGAGTATTTTTATAAAAATGTTCATTAATTCAAACAGACATTCATATCTGGCAAGCTGCATTACAATCGAGATTTCTAGATGCATGAGAATCTTGGTAAAGCCAAGAAAATATGGGTGAAATATATAGCAATCATGTTTAAATTATACATTATAAGGCATACCTATCGGTATGTTGTCATATTATGCATTAAATTTAGTGCATAAATCAGGTTGTTATAATTCTGATGTCACCAAAAGGCACAAAATATGACAAACAGGACTAGGCATGTAGATATTATCGTACTCAATAATTCAATGAGCATTTGTTTTATGTAAATAAACTCCTGTTAATAAAAATTACCCTCATTTATTTTACGACTTCCAAGCGATAATTAAAAAAATGTCCACTTTCTTGAAAACCATTATAAAATGTGAATAATGCATTTGTTTAATATCTTTATAAACAAGATCTTACCATCAGATTAGTTCTAGAAATGAAAGTGTTATTGATTTCTATAATAATTTCATAATACTGTTACATTGCGGTGCTGAAACTGCTAATCTTGTTTTTGTGGAGAACTCTATGCATTTAAAGCAGTGCTTGAACTCTCACATACAGCATATAAACAATATTAATTTTATACAGGCTGTTATTGTTGAATCTGCAGAAAAAGACTGCACCTTTCAAAATGCAGAGAATGGAAGAGGGAGACTTTTTTTAACTGCAGCTTTTAACATAATGTACACAACTATCTGTTAAAAAAATACAATACATGGGTTTTTTTCAGTAAATTCAAACAAATTGGGTGGTAATATGCCAAAATGTCAAAGTTATTTCAGTCTTCATAATTTGCATTTGATATATCTACCAACCTGAGAAAAGTTTAGAGTTATGATCTTAATAAATACCTGACGTATTATGATTATGAGGCATCTATAATAGAGGCTACTATATATTACACTACTTTTCATCTACCTTCCCATTTTAAAAAAAGAAAAGAAAAAAAAAAGGAAAAAAAGAAAAAATAATTAAAAAAAAGACAGGAGACTTATTATTGTCTGCCTTTAATTCCAGAATATCATGATTAATTGGATTTTTTTTCCCTTTTTTATTTCTTTTTTTCTCTTTAAAATAATTAGTAGGTGCAGACTTCCTTAAGACACAACGATCTTACCCGAACAGCAAAAGGCAGACGTGAATACATGTGTGGAAAAAGATTCAAGTCAAGATCTACCTCATGCTAAGGAGATTAAAACAAAGCTGAAAACATTTCTCTAAGGGCTCTTAATCAAGTTAGCGAGCCAAATCATGGCAAACCTGTGGACGTCTTGATAAGACACAGCACTCAGGGAAGGCAAAATTCTTGAACCTAACCTGCTTCCACCCTTCATCACTAGATCCAACAATCCTGATCCTGATGCCTCTTGGCAGGAAATAAAAGACTTTTTATCTTCTGATCTTTATGAAAAGTAGCTAAATAAGTACTTTAAGGTACCAGGCTTAGCTGAAGTTGAGTATGCTGCTGTGAATGGTTGTCCCAGCTGAGCATCATGTCAGAGCACTTCTATTCAGCTGATTGTTAGTGAGTGGCAGGCTGCTAGAGCCACTTCTTAGCTCTGTAAAGTGGCAGAAATCAAAGAAGGCCTTGTTGCTGTGCACAGAGAAACAGCAAATTATCCCGAAGTGCATTTTCCAGCTGCCTTGGAATGTTATAGGAGAAAACATTGAAAACTGTGGGGTGTGTACTTACTGATAAGTAAGTACTGATACTCTTCCATTTGCTTGCAGGACACTTCACACAAAATTTCCATACTTTATAAAGGAGAGACAGTTAGACTGCCAACTTTATCCTGGCCAGTAAAATATTATTTCAGTTCATGGTGAATTTGATTCAAATGTCAGATTTCCAACTGAAGAACTGAATATGGTAAAATATATTTATATGTATTAAATTAACAAAATTTTAGTATACCCTGTTAGAGAGATTTTGCCTTTTGATTCCACTCTCCTTCACTTTAAAATACACAAAGGTATTAAAGGTCAGATGAACTATAATGATAAAAGAACATCAAAGTCACTGAATACTCTTGTTTTCCTCTCTATATAACAGCACTTTAAATAATCAATTTAGGTATCTATATTAAACTGAAAAAGTTGTGATACTCAGTAGATAACATTTAACTGGGATTTTTATTTTTTTTGGCCACTGAATCGTATAGAAGAATACATGAAGGTGAAGCCTTACCTATTGGAAGGGAATGTTCACTTTGCATGAAAAATTACTGGCAGCAGGGTAATGCAGAACAGATTACTACCTATAGATTCCTTTTTTACATTTGAAAACAATCCAAAATGCAACTGATAATATTGAGAATGATGCCTGTTTTTATTAAAGAATTTCTCAGCCATTAAATATTTGTGAGGCCATTAAAATACACATTGGTGTCCTGTTCCATGAGGGAATCCTGGGTATATTTTTCTGGAAGGACTGCTATTTTTAAAACTTATCTTTCTTTTCTACAATTTCTAGGATTTGGCTCCCCTTTCAAGAGTATGAAGAGAATACAGCTTTAGTTGAGCTTTTAGTATTTCTTATCATTTACTTCACAATTTGACTGTCAATGTAGTAGAATCTGTGATTTTTTTTAATCTGACAAAATATCTTTCTGTGGAATTGTTTTGTCCAGTTAATACTTTCATCATGGTTTTGGCTGGGGTATAGTTAGTTTTCTTTGTAGTAACTAGTGTGGGCCTGTGTTTTGGATTTGTGCTGAAAACAGTGTCAGTAATGCAGAGATATTTCATTATTGCTGAGCAGTGCCTGCACAGTGCCAAGGTCTTTTCTGCTTCTTAACTTACCCCACCAATGAACACACTGGGGCTGCATAAGGAGCTGGCAGGGGACACAGCCAGGACAGATGACCTCAACTGACCAAAGTGGGATCCCGCACCATATGGCATCCCATATGACATCATCATGCTTAGTGAATAAACTTGGGGGATGAAGAAGAAGAAGAAGAAGGAAGAGGGGGAGCCTTTTTGGTAATATAATTATTTTAATACTTAAGTGTATACAAACCTTATGTGCCGGTGGGAAAAGAAACAAATCATGGAATAGGCAGTAATCTTTGCTCAGCAGGAGACAGTATAAGCACGAATCAAAGTAAGGACTAAATATAAAAACCATAAGTTTACAAAATCGTAATTTTAAACTGGACATAAATCCTTGTTTCTTCTCCTTTCAGCTGTATAAGTGTGGGGAGAGAAAGGGAAGAGAAATAAGAATCATTGTACACTAAATCTCTTATGGAACCTATTACAAGTGCCACAGGTATAGCAGATCTGAGCCTCTCGAGCTATATGCAGCACTGAACATGGGAAAAAAGATTGTTATAACTATTTAATAGTAATATATTTAAATTAAGATGACATACAAATATGAATATTCTAAACATTTTCGTGATCTATTAAGTAAAGTTTTTGCGGTGTTAATTTCCTAAAGGCATTTTCTCTCTCATAATCCTTGTCTTTTTGTGATCCATAGGTTTTTCTATGATTGCAGTTTTTTACTACCAATCTGCTGAATTGGCACTGCTAGTTCATATAGCAATAATACTGCATACAGCTTCCCAAGACTTGGCAAAGTCTACCTAATAAGTATTTTTGAAGAAATGTATATGCACTTAATAAAGTATATTTAGTGGACAGATGTTGCATTCTATAGCAGTGTCTAATACTCACCATCACTTTAATTGCGAATGTTGTCATTTTCATTATGAAGAAGATACTTTATTAAAAAAAAAAAAACCCTGAAACAACAACAACGGTCCAGAGGGAGTTTCTCATTTTGAATTCTTTTCCTTGGAAAACTGCAGGTGCACGATCATAATTTGACAATGCTGCATTATGGATTAGCTAGTGAAGGCTATTGTACATGAGCTCTGCAGCCATCTCATTGACCTTCTTGAAGTCCAAGCATATAATCTCTGTGACACCAGCACTGCTGCCAAGCTCATATTTAAGTGGTGCAGCTAACCAAGTCTTTGAAAGGATTGTTTTTAAAAATACTGAGAGACATGGACATTCAATTCTGCAAAAAGTAATTTTATAAATAGGATTTGTAGTTCCTAAGGCTATAAAGAAAATAATAAAATTGCACTGATTAATGTTTGGCACTGTATAAACAAACACTTATTTTAGATATTAACAAATTAATAGCTCATTCATATACACTGATGACCTATATGTGAAGTATTAACTTGATGCAGTTTAAAATGCCTGAGAGATTAAAAATGCCTAAAAGGTTAAGCCTCTGAAATATTTTTAATAGAAAAAGATTGACTATAACTAAAATAAGAATAATCTGTGCAATAAATTATTGGAATACATGAACTAGTTTTATCTAGTATGTTTTGGGGGTGGAAGGTTGCTTAAGTTGAGAAGAAAGAATTCTAGAAAAGTATTTAAATCTAAATATAAACTCAAGGTCTATTTCAACATAGATTTTGCATTTTCAAAGATGCATCTGTGCATAGAGTTTTGATGGCACAGATATAGTAGATAGATGAAGAAGTCTGTTTCTCTCCAGCTCTCTGTTAGCACAACTCAGACATATGACATTGTAACAGTAATATCAGGCAAAGGACTTCTGATTAAGTTCCTGGGTACAGGAGCTGAATCAAGTAAGAAAAAAGCTATATGCAAGTAACTAATTCCACTTAGAGAGTTCTGGCAACTGACTTTGCTAAGACAGTGTTTCTCTCAAAAGAAAAAAAAATGAAAGAAAGACATAGTTTAGAGAAGCAAATTTCAGATGGAAGGAGTTTGAAACCATGAATTTAGAAAGATAAGAAGATTGTAAAATAACAAAGGTGCTTCTCTGACCAATGTAGATGTAAAAAAGACATGAGTTTAGAATAGAAGAAGAAAGGAAGAAAACGGTAGCCTAAACAAAATGGAGCTTTGCATAGACCCTTGAATAGCTGTCATATATTATATCCCTGCACCAGTACTTTTCCTACTGTCACTTTCTCTCTACTTTGTATCCCTTGTTTGTCCAACTTTTCCACACCCTCTTAACATAAATGTCAGTTTTCCTTAGGTGTATCTTTTGCCTTCTAAATTCCATCCGAATCTCTGTGTTTACATATCTGTCTTTTAAGTGTGTGAATGCTAGTTCTTTTTCTAGCCTTGTCTTCCATTCCTTGTTTTTATTAGTACTTACTTTGCAACCTAGGTGACCTTGCTTTTCATCACATTATTTCTACACCTAATGCTTTGGTTGCCCTCAGTGCTCACCTTTATATAGAAATTCACAGCTCTCCTTGTATGCGTTCATAAAGAGAGGAAAAACAGTAGGTGAAGAGTTCATCAAAAGCAAAGATTGAGATTCCTGAGCATAGTAGAATCGAAATTGTAAAGGTTTTATTTATTTATTTATTATTCATTCAGTTTCATTATGCCATTTCCCATGCTTTTTAACTTGCCTGCTACAGAAAAAGAAATTATAGTTTTCTACAAAATTACAAAATTCCTCATGTTTGTGTCTTACTCCTTTGACTTCTGCTTTTTTATCACAGAATCACAAAATGGGAAGGTTTTGATGTTAATATTGCTATTGCTACTAATGGTTTTTGATTCATTTCATGTCTTTTCCTGGCTTATAAACAGAGGGTTTTGAGGTTTTTGAAGTTTAGCATTAAACAGTAGTGGATCAGGATTAATTTTTCATGGACAGGTCCAGTTGGAGATATTGAATCCAATATGTAAGCTAGGTCCACTTTCATCTCATATTAGTTGAACTACTTTGTATTTTGGGATTTATTCCGTTATTAGCAGCAACATTCAAAAGATGTAGATGTATTGATGAACAGTAGAGGTTAATATCGAATACATGTCATATACTGTAGGTCTTTCTTTGATAGTTGTTTCCACCTGCACATATGTACATTCAAGAATCTGTAGATTTTGGAAAGCACACCTGGATTTACAGTTTATTTTTGAATCCCTGTTCCTTTCTTAAAAAAGTTTACTTGAATTACCTTGCCGGCTCTGTGTCCTTAAGCAGTTCAGATATGATTACCCACAGTGACACGCTTTCTGCATTGCCATACACAGAACGACTTTCAGCCTAAGAAACATTTGTAAGACTTCTACCACCCAAACCAAAATGATCAATTGTTTTATACTGGTCCAGTTTTCAGCTTCATTTCTTTCTTAAGTCAGCTGAGGGATATTTCTGCATTACCAGAAGATGCCATTTCAGTTTGCATCTTAAACTATACTTTGTCCCCAGATGATATTGTAAAACGAATTGCATTCAGGCAGAGGCTTCTCAAGCACAACTGCTTCATTTAACAGCAGCATATAAGCATTCAACTCCCAATCCCTGGAGTTCTCCCTTTGCTAACCGTTATAGTAGCAGACTTAAAATGGCAAGGTGTTTTGGAGAATGCAGTTTTTCTGAGCAAATTAACTTATATTGTGAACTATGCACTTTTTTCTGTTTTAAATACAGCAACCAAGAAACCTAAAGAAAAAGTCTTTTGTTGACTTCTCAGATAAGAATAAAAAAAATAAATTCAGAATTTATCTAAGACTGGGTAATTTCAAATGGAGCAGGAATTTCTGTCTTAATCTGTCTCCAAGAATTTGCTAACAAGTATAATCATACTTAGTCTTTAAAATGCTAAAACAGGAACAGAAAAATCCATATCGATGCAAACTTCTGTGAAATTCTACTATTATAAAAATCTTTATGGGAGGAATAAGAACTGATATACTGTGCACTAAATTTTAAAATTGTGGAGTATAAACTGCTTATTTTATCTGAATGCTATCAAGGAATTAATGGATACTGTTGCACGAGAGCTCTCTCATCTAGGGAAATCTTGTCAGGAGTTTATTGATAAGGAAGAAAGATTAGTTACGTGTTCAAGTAAACCAAACTCTGTGCCAGAAGTGAATTCTCCTTCTCTGCCTTAAGAGAACCATTGTTTTCTCCTGGAATTAGCTGGATTTGCAACAAGCTTGTACTCACATGATTTTGTACACTCCTCATTTTGTTCTGTTTTCTGTAAACTCTTTTTTTTTTTTCATTCTCTGTCCTGAGAAGACTCAAGGAAGAACTTAATTGTGTTAACTGAAGTAAACTAGACTAGTAAAAGATTGCAGTTTTACTCTGTTTGTTTTGAGATAGTAGGAAATAGCTGGTAATGAAGTGAAGACAGATTAAAATAAGACATTAATTGACTCAAGTAATCAGCCTCCCTGAAAAGCTGGAAACAGATGACAGTAGTGAATTTTAAAAATACCAATAATTCTTTACATTAGGAAATCTACTGACCATTGTCTGGCGTTGGACATTATCTGCTTTATGAGAGGGTATCGAGAAAGAATGCAGTCACAGATACTTCATAAATTTTCAGTCAGTCTTTGAATTCGGTTTTGTTATGCATGCAGTGGGATTTGCATGGATGGCTGATTACCTTTAAGTTTTTCAAATTTTATAGGTGTTATAAAAACAGGAAAAAATCCATCAGGGTCATCTATGGGCTTTTGTGTTCTGGAAATTTGCATTTTTAAATTCTAACAGAAAACAAAAAAAAGGTGGAGGTTTTTTTAGGGGAATCCCAGTATCTAAATATGAATAAACAAAGTAATTTCTGTGGCTCTCTTTAGGGTTTAGCTTTGCCACCTGTTTTGTTCACTCTTGTGCAAGAAGGTGAAGTGCCTTGGTACGTTGCCATACACCAGGCTATGCTATTTCCTTGTTGATTGCATGTGATATCAGTTCAGTGCATGGTATTTTTCCAACTTACAGAGACAAGCATCAAATGCAGTCATCTAAAGCACATTTTAGGCTAGATAAATATGTATAAAGATAAAGCTACTTTGAAATTTAGCCAATAAAATGTTTTCATACTCAGGTAAAACCATGGCCTTTTCATTCACAGGAGATGGCAAAAGATCTGCTTTGCTCTTTGGGCAAGAAGATTCAGGAGTACCTCAAATTCTTTTTTGATCTGCAATTTTTTTTTCCTGTTCTAGCTCTACTGTCAGCGCTGAATTTTCCTTCCATCGAACAGATCCATTCCTATGTTTCTAAACCTTTGGAATATTTAAATCTATACACCTGACAAGAATCTTCTTCCATCACCATATTTTGGTATAACAGGAGAAGCAATTTAGCAAACCATTTTGAATATAAGAGAGCTAAAATGTTGTATCTTCCAGTATCACGGTCAAGATGTTAAATCTAACACAAATTCTATCTATTGAGACTAAAAGCTAATACAGAAAAAAAATTGAAATATAAAACCAGCAAAGTGAAAAATGAATGGATAAAGAATACAGAAAAAAATCCCACAAAATGTTGAAAACTATTTTATAACTCTTGTTTTACAAAATATCTATTTTTCACATATTCACTTGTTTTTAGCATGAATCAGTTGAGATTTTTCACTTCAGTCTTCTTTTTATGCTGTTAGTTTTCAAAAATACATTTACGATAATTACCCACAAACACTGATTTACAAGGGGGTCCCCCTTTTTCAATAAGAGGGTCCCTTATTGAAAAAAAAAAGTGGTGAATAAGGAGATTAACAGTATAATACTCTATAAACAGTAAACTTCTGTAGAAGGGCCAAGTTCTTTTTAAGGATATAGTTGTGAAGTTGAATGCTCAAAGTCAAACTATGTCTTTACAGATCACAGAGTCTGTCGAAGTGACTGGAGAGTCATTAGTCCTAAGAGCTCCTTTGCTTGTAGAAAAGTTCCATTCTACCAAATACAGTTCCTCAACTGCCCTCTTGGCCAAAAACTACAATTAAAAGGTGCATCTCCTGCACAGAATAGGTGAGAACAGTGTCTTCTACACTAGCAAAAAGAGAAACAAGTTTCTTGAAGATCTGCGCATAGCTTTGTGTTTTCTTCTGTCTTTCCTATCCTCCTTATGTTCCCAGAATTTTGAGTCATCTGCCTAAACTGGTAGGTTCTGCTTTTTCTCTCATCCTGCAGTTCAGGTATTTCTGAAGGAGTATTTTGAAAGACCCTAAAATCCAGTGGGAATTAAAATTAGAAAATATATATTAATGATTCTCCTTTAAAAGTATTCTTCCTTTACCTATAAAAACTTGCTTTCATCTTTTCAGTACAGGCACTAAGAGGTGAAAAAATTCAACAATATGAGGGATGATGCTTATTGCTTCTGTTTTTCAGAGGTAGAATCTCTCTTCTAATGCATCTTCTAAATTTATCTCATTTCGTCTGTAGCGAGTAAATTAAGCTTCCAATTTTCTTTCCTAAGCTTGAAATCTCTGAAATAAGCATTTACCTTTCATATGTTCAAAGTCAAAAACATTCTTAGTATTCACAGGTCCACAGGCATCAGGAAATTTCTGTGCTTTTCATTTTACAAATTTAGTCATTTCTACTCAATGGCTGTCCAAATGGATAGTGGCCTGAATTGAGTTTTGCTATGTAACTGTTGAAATAAATCCTCCTAATAGAATAAGGGCATAATCCACCAGAAACCAGAAAATATTACTGGCATTGTTCAGAAACTTTTTCTTCATTTCCTGTCATACCACTACTGAATACAATATTGTTTTGGGTTGCTGAAGGAAAATATGTTTCTACATTTGCTGATTGCTTTAAGTGCTCCAACACTGCTCTGCTAGGTTGTTGATAAAACATTTTCTTGGAGTTACTTAAAGTGTGAATGTACATTTAAGTTATCAATAGAAGAAAGAGAAATTACATACAGGTAAAGGATAATCTTTGAGATTTTGAGCCAAAAATTACAAATTTTTGAGTTACTTTTCTCTTTCAAAACTCTTTGTTATTTCTAGATGTACATTTCATTAGATGAACAGGAATAGGAATTTGGTTGCCTTATCTGGGTGCTGGGCATGAGCAATTGAAGAGTCTTACGTGAAGAGGAAAAGGAAAATAGGGATGTCTATAAGTAGCAAAATGGCAGTGCTACACTCTTGTTGATGTATGTGTGGTTGTTTCAAAACTACTCATTTGTTTAAATACTGCTCTTATTGCTGACAAGGCTCAATTTTTTTTGTATTTTATCTTCAAGCATAATATGTGCCTTTGTGTTTTGAGACGTTATGAGAAAGAGTTGTACATGCTGAGTTATGAAGATGCACTTGTTGCACCTGAATAGTCAGCACAAGCATTGCAATTGACTAATCTGATTGCCTTCTATGGAAGGATTGGTTACGTGGGCCCATGTAATATAACTCAAGCACAACTTTTAGCATCTTTTTCAATTGTATTTTTTATTTATAAGCTGAGATGAATGTGTTGGATGAATGAGTTGGTAGATGGATTGAAAAATGAGCAGGCATTTGGACTCTGAAGATAGTAATTATTGGCTCAGCTTCCAGATGACATCCAGTCAATATTGCTGCCTTTGTTATTCAGTTATTTTCATCAATGATGAAAATATTTCAAGATGATGAGATAGAATGGACCCTCAGCAAATTTTCACATGAGACAAAATTGGGAAGTTAAGTATAAGTGACACTGGATGGAAAAACATTGTGAAACAGAGGTGCTGGACCAACAGAAACCTAATAAATTTAGAAGGAGAAGTGAAAAAACCCTGCACTTCAGAAAAAAAACAGCTAAGTGCATGAGTAGAGTCTGGAAACTAACTGATTTGGTAGCAGCTCTGCTGAAAGGAGAAGTTATTGTGGCTTGCAGGTTGAGTATCAGTGGAATGCTGTCACCACAAATAAGGCAAACTGGGCTACATTGGAGGGAATGTGGACAATATATCAAAGAAAGTTATTGTCCCTCCATACTTCACATAAACTTTGTTTAAGTCCATCTTGCAGTTCAAGAAGGATGTTAGAAAACTGGAAAGAATCCAAAAGAGGGCTAATAAGAGCAGAGTCTTGGTTAACCATCTTCAAGGTTAGAGACCTGAAGAACAGGGTCTTCAACTAGAGATTGCTTAACCCAATGAAAGAAAGGATAAAGAGACCCTTAATAACAGTCAGAGCAATTTGAAGGTACACTATGAGGATGATGTACTACAAGGTACACTAACTCTCCTTACTACCAGAATTTGGTATGTCAAAAGGCAAAAGTCACAAGTTTCAACTTTGGCATCAACATTAGAAGAAGTACTTCACCAGGAGGGTCATATAGCACTGGAACACTTTGTGAAATTGAATGATGAAATGTCCATCCTTGGGGTTTTTTCAGACTTGTCTAGATAAAGCCAAAGTTGATCCAATCTAGTACTGTCTGGGGTCCTACTTTGAGTGAGTCCAATTAGGTGACCTACAGACATTCCTAGGATTCCATGCAATGCTCTACTGAATAATATGTAAATGTTTCAGTGGTCCCTGTACTCTGTATTTGGTGAAAAAACACAGTCGAGGTCTGTATCAACGATGTTTATTACGTTTGTTGACATAATAATATAGGAATCCAATGATTAATTAAATGGTTCCTTTTCTCCCTAAAACCACTGGAAGATTTACATACTGAAGGAACAAAAGCTTTAATGTCATAAACAGTAGCAAGAAACATGTATTGTTATCTTCATTCCCCAGGACTCCTAACAATGTTTGTATAAATTAAAAACTGTTAATAGCAGAACACTGTAATTGATTAGCTTCTGTATGTTTACAGCTCTCTTTAATTGCTTAAAAATGCCATTTGTCAGCTTCATGTTCTATTGACAATGTTATTGATTTATCCGATTTGGGCTTTGTCTTGTCTCTCGTACATAAAACTCACATATGCAGTTCAAATGGGAAATGACTCTATTGATTTCCTTAACTTGAGCCCAAATGCTAAAGATTTTTGGATAAGCTTTCTCATTATTTAAGCCAAAATCAATAAAAGAGAGCATCTTTTAATGAAAGAGCAGTTTGAGCAACGTACTTCAGAAATGGGGTCCTGTTCATCCTTTGCTTTACAAATCGATCTCTTTGGTTCCCTAAGTGAGGTCCAATTGGTTGACATTGTGGTTTGTCTTTGTGTGTAAACTTGCAGCTTCAGAGAGGAGAAGATGAGCTACAGAGGCAGCAGAAGAAAACACTTTCTCTGCAACAGGAAAAGGAAGATGATCTTTTTGAGGTACCACACAGTATATTGTGTGTTCTGTAAAATTCTTGCTTCTTATGGCTGTTTTAAAACTATATAATTCATGGGGAAAATTAAGATGTATTTCAACCCTATCTGTTTGGTTTTCATAATTCATTTGTGTATTGTTATTATACTATTTAAAAATATTACATATTTAAGTGATACAAGTAGTTAATTTGGAACTGTCTCCTTTCATGATTTTTTCTGAGTAAAATACTATCACAAACTACAATCCAATCACATTGCTTTGTTAACCTGTTAATTTGTTCTGGTTTTATTTCAGCTCCATCCTCAAGAAATTAGACTTAGCAGCTCCAGACTAAGCTGTGTAAAGTGAAATCAGAGATAAAAAATGAAGAGCTGAAGTTGGAGAGCTGCAGAATGAACGGGTATATCCAGCTAGTTATATGGGCAGGCCAAATGTTCAGGTACTGTACTAAGATATCATTAACTGACCTGAACTACATAAATTAAGCTGATTATGCCTTCACTTAATTAACTGAGAATGACCTATTGATGTATAGGCAGAGCAAGATAGAGACTATATGCTGCACTGCGCTAAATTTATAGGTTTTCAATTAGTTCTATTATTGACCGAGACTACTTAGAAAAGTTTACTTTTATGTTTTGTAGCTGGTTTTTAATTTGGTAAGTTATTTGAAAATGTTCAGTTTGTATCTCTTGAATGATTAAAAAAGTGATTCAGTTAAAATTATTTATTCTATAACTATAGTCCTGGCTGACTAACACCTATATGTTTGTCTTTCAAACTGCTGTTATGGCTTATTACAAGTATTGATTAATAATGTCCAAAATATGAATACTCTCCAAATCTAAGTCATAATAGTTTTAGAAATAATACAACCAGATTATTTGTTTAAAAGAATATTTTAAATGAATACAAGGAAAATCTCCATAAAAATCTGATCATTTTATTATAAATGGAAAAAGAGATTTTCTTTCAAAAATTGTACATTTACTGTGATTTTTAGTTAAGCTCCATACAACACCTGATAGTGATTTATTAAATGTATTAAATAATCTCAGTAATATATTTATAGATTTTGTTGAGAGGAAAAATATGAATTTGTCTAATGCAGGGATTTTTATTATGCAGAATGATGGAGCAAATTAGAATTTAGTTACAAACAAACTTCCACTGTAGACATGATTTTAAAAACCACACAGTTAGAAGCCAAACAGGAAAAATATAGCTGCTAAATAGTAATACTACTACAAACATTGGACAAAGTAATAAGTTTAAAAGTATTAGCATGTAATAGTAGTAGGACTGTTACATCAGACTGATGATTCTTCTGTAATGTTTCTATTTTAAAAGGGATATATTTTGAACAATAAGAAAATAATAAAACATCTTGCAGAAAAGCTTGTTTATTAGTATATCAAGTAAAACAAACCATCATGTATATTTAGTTAAAAAGGTCATGACTACTCATGTTTAAACCCTGAACACAGTTTTCTTTTACTCATTCCTAAGTATAAATTTTTTGAGAAATGTACTTTATCTACAGATACAGGTTGTTTAAGGTACTTATCTATGACCAAAATTAATGTGAATTCTGCATTTTTTCAAGTAATTGTACACTAAAAGGTTGCTGTCTTTATTGATGCAGTTCTCCTCAAGTTTAAAAAAATTAAATATTGTATATACATAGATTACAGTATGTAGTAGTGTATTTTTGAGTTTTGTGGTTAAACCTGCCCTTTGTAATTCAGCAATCACTGTACTGATATATCTCCTGATGTTTTCCTAGTCTATACTGAAAACCTGTGTACACATGCGGCTCATTACTCTTCCTTCAAATGTGTCCATGAGCCTTTGGTATGTACTGGTCATATATGGAACACAAAATGCATAATGGAAACTTGATCCAGGTCCTTGACTTCTCTACAGCTGGACTATAGCAGCAGCCCCAACATCTGGTGTTCGGCTGCTGTCCAGCTTCTTTGACTGTTACTGACCAACCAAGCCAAGTCTCTGTTTTGTCCTCCTTATTGATGTGTGTATTAGCACAAGCAACTTGTTACTCTGCTATATGATAATTTTATTAATTCTATGTTGACTTGTTTACTAGTTCATTTATTGGTTTCAGTAAATGGCTTATGAGTTCCACCAGTTGCCTAACACCTGTCTGTGTCTCGGTGTTTTATCTGTATTTTCTACCAGTAAATTTATATTAGCTCCTTGTACCTCAGGTCTTCCCCTCTTAGCCCATCTCTCTATATTTATCCTCCCCCTGTTAACATTTGTCCAGGCCTTTGCCTTTTTTCTCTATCCTAGCTGTCATTGCCATATCTAATTATCTGATTCACTTTTTAAGCCTCATATCTACCATTTAGATCTCTTTCATTAGAAGGTCTTATTCTGTGGATTCTTCATACACAGGATGGTCAGAAATGACACTTTTCTGCTATGTGATTTTTCTGTCCCTTTTATCTTTTCACTGATTTGAAGCAGTTCATTCCTCAGCATGTCCTGGGGTGCATCAGGCACAATATTGCCAGACAAACAAGGAAGGAAGGGGATTGTCCCAACTGTGCTCTGCACTAGTGCAATCTCACCTTGAGTCCTGTGTGCAGTTTTTGCCATCAAAATATAGGGAAGATATTAGACTGTCCCATCCAAAGAAGGGACATGAGCATAGTGAAGGGCCTTGTGGAGAAGCCATATGAAGAGAAGCTGAGTTCACTAGGTCTGTTCAGCCTGGAGAAGAGGAGACTGAGGGGAGACCTCACTTCAGTCTGTAACTTCCTTGTGAGGGGAAGAGAAGGGACAGAAACTGCTGTCTTCTCTGTGGTGACCATTGACAGGACCCTAGGAAATGGCCTGAAGCTGTCTGTGCCAGGGAATATTTAGGTTGGATATTAGGAAAAGTTTTTTGACTCAGTGGGTGTTTGGACACTGGAACAGGCTCCCCAGGGAAGTGGTTACAGCACCAAGCCTGAGAAGAATTCAAGAAGCATTTGGCCAATGCTGTCAGATACATGGTGTGACTCTTGGATATACTTGTGGGTCCCTTCCAACTCAGCATATTCTGTGATTCCGTGATTCTGTGATTCTGTATTTCTGTGATCTCACCCATGTTGATTGTTTTCTCTGTCATCACAAACTCTTATCCACCCACTCACCACCTCAAGTTATCTTGTTTGCTTCCTTAACTGCTTTTCCCAGTTGCCTGAGGTATCTCTACATATGTTTGTGACTCTAATATCTTTCCTCCTTTACTACCATAGTCTCACTGAGCAAACATTTCCAACTAAAGTAGTCAGACCATTTACCTCCTGCATCATTTCAGCCATGCCACTTTTTATTCATCTCATATCTCATGGGTTTTTTTTTAACCCTCATGTTTTTTTTTTTTAAACCCTCATGGGTTTTTCTCATTTTTAACACTTGACATTTACTATGTCACATATTTCAAATTCCTCCTTTTTTCTGTGATGTGAAATTTCTTTTTCTGCTCCTTCATTGGCTGTCTTTATACTTTTTTCCATTACAATCCTGAAACATGCTGTATTCTTCTTGGATTCATATTTTTCTTAAATTTGTTCCTCTTGATTCACCTTATGGTGTTCTTTAAATAAATTGACCAGCCAGTGATAGCTAAATTTTACATCAGTGGAACAAAGCTGATAAATGACTCTTTCCTCTTCTGCTAGTGCCTCTGAAAAGAATCCAGACCTTTGCACAGGGTGTAACAATCAAGTTTTACAGCTTGCATATTCATGTTGTCATATTTTAATTACAGTGTTCAGTTCTCTCTACTTCCGATTTATCACATTCACTTACAATTAACTTCCAATGGTGTTACAGATTAATTAGGTCAGGAATTTGCCCTTCTTTTGTACTTTTTTTTACTGGTCCAGCATAAAAAGCTGCACTTTTATTTATAACAGTAAAGGTAATAGGGTCTGCTGCTTTTAGGGATTCTCATGCTATTTGTGCTTCCCCAACTTATTCTCAAGAATTGTTCAGGAATTTGTATGGGTTTAGGCTCTTTGCCAATAGGCAGTACACTTCTCAAATCGTGGATGCTGACTGATCCGCGATCACTGGCCTCAGTGACAAAGAGTAGTTCCTGGCACATTTAATTTACTGGCATGGATGAAGTCTCTCTTGATCCTGACTGACTTTTAATTGCTACCTTTGCACAAAAATAGCAGTTCCTCTAATAATTGCAATAATTTAGGCTGAGAGAAAATGAAATGGAATTTGTAGTATTATTTTAATAAACTGAGAACAAGTCTCACCATAAGTCATCTTAAATGACAAAGAAGTTTGGATCTGTGTAGCACATGTAGCATGTTTTTTTCAGAGAATGATACATTATTATTTCTGCCTAGGTATTTGAATGCCTGTCATGAATGGAGGATTGCTGCTAAAATGCCTTTTCTAACACAGTTTTGACATGTAAGCGAAAGTAATCAGAATTCTGTAGCTGTCCTTGGAGGATATTTAAGCATCACAGGCAGTTGTGAGTATAGGTATTCATACCGAATGACAAAGGTATTATTTATTAATTTGACAAAGCTCTCAGACCTGTATCACCCTGCTGCCTGGCTTGTAGTTCTTGGACTGTGGATTTCTCAAAGAGGCACACTAAAGAAACTTGACTTTGTGGGTTACAGCTCATTATGTCTGTTGTCTGCTCTGGAATATTTCTCTCAGTTTGGTAAGAGATAAGGAAATATGAGAAAGAAAAGATGTGTCAAAGGAAATTATTTGTGTCTTTTACTTTAATACTCTTTTCTTCAGTTCTCTGCCCTAATATCTTACTTTCTCTCCATAGACAGATGTGTTGCCATGTACCTTGCCCTTTTGACACCTCATTTCTCTCTTTCTGAAAACCTTTCTCTGTAACTTAGGGTAGGTACTCTTCAGCTCAGTGTTTGATTCTGCAACAAAGTTATTGGCAATACATCCAGGGCTTTATCATCTTCTTCCCAGTCTTCCTTTGGAACAGTTGCATCATCTCTGAGAGGCCTAAAGTGTCAGTTTATGCACGTCTACACATCAAGCTCTCTGTTTCTCTATTCCTGTTTTCTTTACAGTGTTCTTTTTTATTTAATGCATTTTTCAAGCATTTTTCTTAAATGCAGTAAGGCAGGTGTAGTTGGACCTTAGCCCTAATGAACCTGTGTGATTTTTGCCTTGATAAGTGAACAGTTTGCCTGAAAGGTTTGCCCTCAAATATGCTACAGATACTCTCCTAAAATTCTCCAAAAAGAAACCAGATCAGATAAACTGAAATACCTCTACTTTGTGAATAGTTGAGGAAAATTTCACACCGTAATTTGAACTCTCAATTTGCATTTCACTGATGGAGTTTTTCTACTGACTAGCTGCTGAATGCTATCTTATATCATGGTTTACATGAGCAGCATTCTTTGAATGCTTTTCCATCTATATATTCACACTCAGTGAGTTTGAACTGCAAGTATGTTAAAAGAACACGATGGTTCTGTTTAACCTTTTAAACTATATAAAATACTGAAAAATAATGACTAGCACACAGCTTTTGTCCTTAGCAACCCAGTAGTGTTTAAAACATAGGTTTTGAAAAGGGGAGGGAGAGAAATGTGGGTAGTGAACTTATAAATAAGCAACAATAGAAAATCTATAACAAATATCCTCTCTTGAGTGCAACCTCTTCACAAGTATGTTCTCATGGTGCATTTTTCTTAGCAGTATTTTTCCTTTGTAATGAAAGTTACTTGGAAGTGAATCTTGAAGTCTTCTTAGAAGAGCAGAACCATAGAACAGTTCCAAGAAATGCATCCTCCAAATGTCCTATGCTGGAGAAGTAATTGATGGAACTGAATATGCAGTTCCAAGATCCCACTCTGCCAGTCTCAATAATACTGGCAGCCTTCACTGAAATTACTACAGTTAGCATTCTGGCAGATTTTCCTTGCTGTAAATCATCACATATTCTCTTTAGTTGGACAATATGTACCTAAACATGTTTGTGTAATTTGATTTTTCATAATCTTAACTGAAATAATTATTATTTTGTGCTACCTTACTCATAATTTCATCATCATGCATGTTTCTTCCCCATAACTTTTCCATAATAGTGAAAAGATATGGGAGAGAAGAATCATTATTTTAATTTTGGTAATATAAACTTTCTATAATGTATGTGTTTTTCAATGTAATGATATCTTTCAGTAAAAATCAGGGTATTTTATTTACTAATACTAAAAGATGTAGAAACTTTTAAAGTGAGTATTGATATTTTGTATGTTGCTTTATAAAAGTTGTATATACAGGCCCAAAGCTCTGATAAAATACTGATAAAATACCATCTTGTGAAAAATGCCATGTGGTATAATTACAAAATTAAACTGCAAAAAGGCCCATCTCTGTGCATGTAGTTACAAGAATTTAGAGTTTCCAAGCCAAAGCTATTTCCACAGTTTTCACTAGTATTCTTCATCAATTTACTTGGGTTACACCTCAGTTATACGTTAATTGATAAAATGACTACAGACATCAGATGGATGCAAGGTAAGATGGGGATCTTAAATAATGTTTGAATAAAAATATTGAGAAAAGGTCTTGAGTTGTCTTGTAAAATTATGAAAATACTACTGGAATGTATTGGGTTTGGATGGGTTGAAGATTGTCTTTATAGCAGTCTGTAGATGATGCTGTATTTTATGTTGGTGACCAAATTAGAATTGACAACACAGAGAGGTTTTAGCTGTTGCTGAACAGTGCTTCCACAACGTGTTCTGTGTTTCTCACTCTGGCTCTTCAGGGAGCAGTCTGGGTGTGGGCAAGAAGCTGGGAGGGGAGACAGCCAAGACATTCATTTTTAAAGACAGCTCTAGGTAGCCACAAGCCGTGAACTGTTTTCACTAGGACAAAATAGAAGAAGAAAAACAGAGCCTGCTTCCTAGCTCTGCAGGAACAGCAAACAAATTAGGAATGATGGAATGAAGTACTTAAAAAGACAAGTAGACACTGACTAGTTTCAATGTATTTTCAAGTTTTAAGTTTGACAAAAAATCTAGGGTGGAAATGAATGGAAGAATTCAGATAGAAATTCTAGATTTTTGTTCAATGACATTAAAGGTGAGTCCAGCTTGCACTGAATATTTCTGAGGTTGAGAGAAGACATGGAAAATTCAAAAAGGAGGAAAAAGGCTAGTGATAATAATTGTAAATAATATGGGGTTGAAAGGAAATTCTTGCCTAGATAGAAAATAAGTGTCCTTAGATTTACTGGCAATGGGAGAAATTATTACTTAATGAGAGATTAAGAAGAAAGTGGAGTAACAAAAGAAGAAGAAAAGGAAGATTACTAATATTTTATCCCTCATTTCCTACAAAAATTAGTTATATGTGATCAGCTTTCCAATCTGCCCTCTAGAGATTTCAAAATCAAAACTAAAATCCAAATCTCAAAGATTATTTTGTACATTTTGTGAAAAAAGTAGCTACATAGTAAAAACAGACTACCACTCCTTTTGAAAGGTGGGGGCTGGGTTGTCTGACTGAAAGCTAATCAAATTAACACAGGGCCTGGTGACACTCAGAGGAGCAATGTGAAAGGCAGAGAAAGAGGCCTTTGCAGCCAAATGGAGCACACTGAACTGGCTGCTCCTCATACTGTCAGAGGTGAACATTTAGCCTATTGCCCTGGATGTAACATCCACCAGCAGCAAAGAAATAGAATAGTTAGGGTTGGAAGTGGCTTTAAAAATCACCTCAGCACTGGGTAGGAACAAGTGTGGTTCAGCAGAGAGAAAAGAAAATAGAGAATCATATGTACAGTTTTCTGGGTTTCTTAACCCTGTGCTATTTCACTTCAGTGTATTCTGCAGTTTTGCAAAATCCTTTTTCTAACCCTTGTAAGTGGGCAAGCTCTCTGTCATGAGCCTGTACATTTGAATGGCAACAAACTACAGACTGGACAAACAGATGAGTAGGACAAGAGGTGTGACTGCCAGAGATGAGAAAGAATGAGTTTGAGACAACATTGGTCTGAAGGTTATCCCTGGGTCTAGCTGTCGAAAAGATAATAGACCAGGATCTGGGAATCCCACTTTGACTATCACAGGCCTGAGGTTGGAGAGCCTGTAATGTGTGTGTGCAGGCAAGACTGCTGTGAGGCTTCAGTCAGACAAGCTGATGGGTAGTGAGAGAGGTCAAAGTGCCAGCCTTCAGTGTAGGACCACAAGTCAGAGAGCTGAGAGTCGAAGGGCTGAGCAACTGGAGGAGATCAGCACCTAGGGGCCAGCTAAGGGGCAATCCTGTGCTATGTCTATATGTCAAACTTCAGTCCTGGTCAGATGGAGACAAAGAGAAAATTAGGCTCCCTGTGCTGTTCACAATTATGTGAAAGCTGATTGTGTTGATGTGGGCCACAGTATGAGCCACATCACTTCTCACTATGCAAGCTGTGAGCTTGGCCACGTGTGTACGGTTTGCACTGTGTGTGTGTGTGTGTGTGTGTGTGTGTGTGTGTGTACCTGAGCAACTCTTGGCAACACACAACTTACCAAACTTCTACTGGCTGGGCAGGGAGACGTAGAGCACTGGGAGCCTTGTTTCTGTGGGAATGGAATGAGAGAAGTTCTGAAATCTGTCAGTATCATCTACCTCTTCCTGCAACATTGCACAGCTGCCTGGCTCAGCCTCAAACGCAGGGCTGTGACAGACTGGACCTTGCTGTAGTCTTCCCAACTCAGTGAGTCAAAGAGATAAAGAACACAATGAATGATAAAACTTTTTAGTAACTTAGGACATAATGCTCTTTTTTACTTGTGTCAGCTGTTTGTTTAGGGTTTCTTTGTGTTTTGTTTTTTGTGTATGTGTTGTTTGTTTGTTTTTAACAGAATGATAGTCTCATGTCTGAACAATACAAAGTATTTAACTGCTATTTCATGAATTGTATTAGAATCATAGGATCTTTTCACTGAATGCAGCTTTTCTCTTTTTGTTGTTTATATTGTATTTGGAGATCTGGAGTTCAAGTAACAGGGACAATACCCAGGCATCAGTAAATATCTTGTATATATATATATATACACAAGTGTGGGAAATGGATTTATAGAAGATTTCCCACATTTTCCACGTATAAGTATTCTGATTTTGTTTATTATTACTTCCTGCATTGCATATTTTAAATTTAAATAAGCTAATATTTAAGCTTCAGCTAAGTTTAAAATTACATATGCCTTGGAACTTTTTAGCAAGATAGAATGCTCCCAGCTTTGTACTTGAACTGATTTCAGAAGTCAATATTTGTGTTTGATATTTTACAGAGTTTTTTGAATGTTTATTTAGAACAAGTTAATATAATTTTCCCATAAAGAGTACTGCAAAATGTTACTAATTGATGTGACATGTTTTAGGCTCTTGATTCTTTTTTAGAAGTGGTCACGGTATTTAAAAATTTCTTTTTTGCTCAGTTGTGGGTTTTAGTATCATAAATGATTAGAGATAAAACAATCAAAACTGTAAAATCAGGCTTTGTTAGACAACTCCATTAAGAATAAACTCTCTTCATGGGAAAATTATATTGAAGCTTATTTAATTTGAACAGTGTGAAGAGTTGAGAAATGCATTTTTAATCCACGATATGTAATACTGTTTAAAGATTAAGTGTGCTATAACTATAATGCAATGTTTTGTTAGAACTTATTTTCAGAACATTTTAATTTGAAAAGCATCAACATTTCTTAAACTTGGATGCATAAAACTAGTCTCTCAAGTGTATGTTAGATACACACAGCTTGATTATGAAAAATACTTCATGCTTAAATCTTCAGATTGTGCATCAATTATGTTTGAAGATAAATTACCCATTTGAAGCTAGTAGCTAAGGAGTGTTTAGATGCTATGGTGGATCACTCAGTGTGTCAGCATCTTCTGAGAACAGACTCTTGAGACAAATACAATTGTAACTATAACCAGACTGCAGCACATATTCTTCCTAGAAAACCTCTTAGAGTTCCTACACAGACATTACACATTTTCTAAAAGTGAGAGCAAAATTAATATTCCAAATAGCAAACAAAAGGTATTGCAAAAAACCCAAATATATATATATATATATATCTATCTCAAGAGACAGGCTTGGTTCATCAGATGGTAAAGAAAAACTTAAGAAAAGCTTGTGGATTTTTTTAACTTAGTGAATTTAACCAATGTTATCTGAACATATTTACATACCATATGTGTGGACTGGTTGGGGTGGTTATCTCTGAAATTTTATTTTACAACCAGAATGTACTTTGCACTCCTTGCATTCTTTGTCACTTCTAATATATTTGGCAATTCTTGAAATATTTGATGCTGCAAATATGACCTGTCATTTCAACAGATGGACAGATTGAATCTGTCAGACTGGTGGAATTTGCAGTAAATTCACTGCAGCACAAGGGAAACCATGAAAAATTTTATTGTCTTAAATAGCTGAATGTAAGTCATTGCTTTTCATCAAAATACTATCTGGCATTTAAGTACAAAAGAGGAAAGTTTATTTGTAAACAGTCCACACAGTAGATTCAGTTAGAATATTTACATTACTATAAATCAATTTTTAAGTATACAAATGAGAGCAGAAGTATTTTCAATCAAAAGTGAGCTTTAAAAATGTTTGGCTATAGCTGTAGTCTTGAGAAAAATATGTTAAATAATGTGCTCCACAGAAAAATAAAGATTTTAGGGACCCAAAAAAACCCAACTTTTTTTCTTGATTCCACTTATTTTGAAAATATAATGCTGACTATTTCTAATATGACTAATCAGAGACCCTTACAACAGAATCTGTTATGCAAAATTGAAACACACCAGTATATTCAGTAAAGGTTTAATAGTTTGTCAAACACAACATTTTAGGTATATAATTGTCCTTTTCTGTGACTGTTTTATCTAAAACATGCTAATTACATTTTTTTTACAATAACATAGAATAAAGTATGACTGTTTTTTTTTCCTGAGCTATATTACAATAAGTGATTGCTTTATGTAGATAGACATTTCTTTTTGCTTGGTACTGAATTTTGTTGTGCTTTGTAGCTTGCCACTGTTTGACTGAGCACATTTTCCTTGTGAGGGCAAACATGTTTCAGAGCCTCTTTTGCTGTGTTTAACCTAATAGTTAACTTTGTTACTATGCCTCTATGAATACTAACACTGTAACAAAAATCATTTTAATAGTCCTGTGAAGCAGACCACATAAACCAAGAACACTTATTTTCATCGAAGGACTGTGCTAATTTTTTATTAAGAGATACATTAAATATTGATACATTCAACCTCTGATTGAACCTTCAGAGTTGTCACATATAGGGGTAGCTGAAGATTTATTATGCAATATAAAATTAGGCGTATACAATAAGTTTCATTATAAATGACCTTTGCAGAATGGAGATTGCTACAGAGAGCAGGTTCTTTTTTTTGCACAGCAGAAAAGGGATTTAAAAAAGCGAATATGAAAACAAAGAAGTTGAAAATCCTAAAATGAAAAATATTCTCATAGAAAATCCAAAATTGTTTCCTAATGAGAAAACATATTCTATAAAGTCTGCCTTCCAGTGATGGAAAAATCGAGCTATGGTAGATGATAGACAAACATATTTTAGCAACACTTTTTTGACATGTTACAGGTAGAAATACTACAAAATGATGAGATGATAACTCTTAATAACTTAGATATTTATAATATATCAAGAAATGCTTGTAAAGGTTTATTAAAAAGCTCATTACAAAAAAAATTTCTCTTGAGTATATAATGTGTAAGTTAATGGAACAGTAAGGTACCTTGGTAGAAGCAAACATATATTAAGTAGTAAGGAATGATCTATAATGATGGAAAGGTTAACCTATTTGTGGCATGTTTAGAACATTACTTATCTTTGTCTTTTCTGTTGATCTAAATACACAACTGAAAGACCAAAAGATAATTGTTCATCAGCACAGGCAGCCTTCAGCAGACAATCAGAATGTGCTTACAGCTGAAGAAGCTCACTGGTGTGATGTCTTTCTCACTTTTAAATCTGATTTCACAGAAGTTGAAAGGAAGGTGCATCAAAGCTTCAATACAGCTCAGCCACAGAATAGGAGTGACAAAAGATCTCATAACAAAACTTTCAGATGCAACATGCAAAGTATTTTGAAAAAGATGCTGTGTGTGAAGCCTAAATAAATTTTGATTTTATTTATTTTTGATGGTGGAATATGCATTAATTACCCTGGAGTATATTTATACCTGTTGGGAAAAAAATCTCTAAATTAAACCACAACTTTTTTTTTTCCTGATAAGTTCACTGCAAAAATTTCATATTACTTTTATGAACTATTGCTTAGAATTATAGAGGAAGAGATGGCATTGTGTAGCTCATGTTTATACTGATTAAAAATAATTGACTTGGCTGTAGACTTTGTTTACTTTTGAAGGATAGAAAATGTGGCAGTATGTGAGAATGGCGTGTTTCTCTCCTTTTAATATCAAACTTGTTTTTAAATAGATCAACAAAGTTACCATAATTTTATTACAATATATTTAGAATAATTTATTTATACCAAAGTACATAAAATTAAAAATACAATTAAAACTGTCAAATTGAGACTACTTTACAAAACAGAGTTGGTATAGGTTCCTTTCCCTTTGTAAATGGCATTGAAATAATGAACAAGTGATGTATCACTGGAATTGTGGAGGATGTCGTCTACAGTCTTTGACAATCTTATGCCCAAGACTTCCTCCACGTCATGACAGGTTAGTGGCAGATTTTCTAAATAATGAGTAATAAAATACACTACTGTTACCTGTGGTGCATTTGGTTAAGGCATAGAAGCTTCTCTGGAAGGTTGTAATTTGTTTTTTATTTAATAAAAAATAAAAAATGCAACTACTTGTTGCATTCTGGCAACTGTATAGATGAATAAATGTTCTAAACATTTATTCCATCTACCCAGTTGCCAGAGAAGAAAATTATTAGGTTTTAAAGAAAACCTAATAATTTTTAACTGGGTACCAATATCAACAGAAACTGGAAAATTAGGGAAAAAATATAGTTTTAATAAATAAAACCCATAGAGACGAGGATCATTGAAATGATGAACACTTGTCTTCAATACATGTAGTATGCATAGACTGCACCATCCAATGTTATCAACTTCTGGGTAACTGCTTCACTGAGGAAACAGGGAAAAGGAGGTCACATGAGTGCACACCTCTTCAGCGTGATTTTTAAGTTAGATTGGTTTTGTCTGCATAGAGTGTGTATGTAGTATAATCTAAAACATAATGTCTCCAAATTTTCAATTGCTGTAAAGAATGAAAATTGTGAAAAGTATAAATAAATTAACTTTAGTTTTCAGCTCGTCACTTCAAAACTTAAATTTTTTTGTAGGTGATGAAAATATTCTGGTTTTGGGTGTGTTTTTTTGGTTTGGTTTGGGTTTTTTTTAAAACACTTTTGGAACATTTCTACAGTGTTGCAATATGAGAGCTGCAGCTACACATAAGCATCTGGAGCAATAATTTCTTGTCTTCTAGATGGGCTCTAGATACACATTGACAGAAATTGAATGCCTTAACTGAATCATGGTAGCAACTACCACTGTCAATGGCAGCACTGTCAACAGTATTCCCTACTTTACAATTGGAATAGAACAGCAATTTAAGTTATTTCTAAATGTGCTGCTATATTAAGAAGTGGTAGCACCTCTTGGATATATGAGGAGCATCTACTGTTTTGTTTCTCTCAGGCAAATCTGTTTTACTCTATGGTCACTCAAATATTTAAGTGACACCAAAACATAATTTGTCTTTTCTTCAATATCCTGCCACATGCCAAGTGGTATTTTTTCCTCTGATTATTTTTTTTTTAATGGTTTGAGTAGCAGCAGCCAAGGAGAGTGCTAGGAATCAGTCCTTTGAAAATATGATGCAAGAATCATGGAATAGGTAAGGTTGGAAAGGACCACAGTGGGTTATCTGGTCCAGCCTCCCTGCACAAGTGCAGACATCCCAGAGCAAATGGCACAGGTTTGTGTCTAGATGGTTCTTGAATATCTCCAGTGGGGGAGACTCCACACTCTCTCTGGTCAATTTGTTCCAGTGCATGATCACCTGCACAGTAAAGAAGTTCTTCCTCATATTCTGGTGAAACTTCTGTGCCTCAGTTTCTGCCATTGCATCTTTTCCTATTGCTTGAATCACTGAGCAGAGTTTGGCTCCATCTTCTTGGCATCCCCACAATACTTCTAGATATTGATGAAGTCCCCTCTCAGTTGTCTTCTTTCAATTGCTTTGTACATTTGATTGCTATATGAAATGTACATGTCATATCCTACAGATATCATAATTAAAGGTACATTACTGCATGTAACAATACAAGAGTCTAAATGGTGCACAATTTGTGGATTATTATTTTCTGCATCTCAAAGACTGATTCATTATTTTTTTCTAGTGTTGCAGAACTTTGTCTTTTGGCTATGAAATAGGAATTTGGTGGTAAAAGAATTAATATCTTGTGATACAGTCACTCAAGTGAGACTTTTCTATTCTTTTTTGAAATAGGAAGCTTTTATTCTGTCCTTACCTTTTTTTTTTGGTTTTTATTCCTCTTATGTACCTGTATAATAAATGGAGAACCAAAGATAAGAGGGGCTGTAGGGATTTGTACACAGGACAAAAGTTCCCTATATATTTGTGGGGAGAAAATGATCCCATCTCTGCAATGTAGTTGAAAGGTCATTGCCAAGCTCTAGGTGACAGTCTTAATGCAAGTGTAGTTACAGGTCTATGTTCATATACATTTCTCAGCAGTGTCCCATCTTCCTACCAGGGCAAAATGTCATGTTCTTGTTCTTCCATGAGTAGAAAAAAAGGCAAAATAATTTTGAGGGTATTAGGACTGCAAAGCATGTTACCAAATTCACTTGCTCCATGATGGACTTGACAGATTATCAGTCAAGGTCAAGATACAAATATAAATATTATTGCTTCTCTGCATCCTCATCAAGAAGCAAATGGCAGCTATAATTCCTAGATTTACATAGTCTTTCTCCTCTGTCAGGTTTCTTTTTATCCATGCTCCCATACCCATTTAAGACCTTTCATCATAAATGTTATGGCTATTACATATTGCAGACAAAATGGATGCATGTGAAGAATGATATCAGAAATGCCCATACCTTTTCAATACTGCACCTGTTCCCAGACTTTTCGATTTACTCTTTTTGGGCTCTTTGCTTTAGAAGGAAGAAAAGAATGATGGAGGTCTGTCTCAGTTTCAGTCAGCTAATTTAGTAAGTAGGATGAAGAGGAGCCTATAATTCTAAAGTTTTCCTTTTTCTTTCAGATTTTTCCTTTCTTTTTGAAGTGTTAAAATTCTTTGGCAAAATTGCCACAAAATTGCCTCAATGGGAGCTATAATCCCTCAACACCAAGATTCTGGAAACCCTCCTTGTGGATTTGGGACTTACGAAGGTTAGACTTCTTTTATGTTTTGTAACTATTTCAGAATCATTGAAAAAAGATGAGAGAATAGAATGGAAGTTACCTCACTGTGGCATCCCACAGTCTTTTTTTACTTTCTTAGAAAGTTATACAGCAGATCACCCCTTATTTCTCTCAGATATGTTGATTTGGACTGTTATATTTTTAAGAAAAGTGATCATTGTAATTTACAGGCATTTTGATTAGCTCTCCTCAAATGTACTTCAACAGTTAATAATCTCTTGAAGGAGTCTATTCTAATTGATTTATGCATTCATGTATTTTGTAAAACTCTTGGGTTGTTATTGGTTTGGGGTTTTTTATAAGAAAACAAAATTTTGAATTTACTGATTCACTCAAGAGAGGGGAAGCTGCTGCAGCAGGTGTCCCCAGACCTAGACAGCAACAAGACTGAGCACATATTTGCAATAGGCGCCTGAGCACACGTACACACTGTGCAGACACATGTAGAAGTGGCTGGCCACACAGATCAATGAAGGCAGAAAACACTGCTCTCACTCAAACATAAATAGCACCAAATGCCTTACCTTGTTTCTCTCCCTGACTGGCCAGGATCAAAGACAATTTGTGGCAAATATAAATATGTATATATATACACATATATACATAGAGTGGATCCCTCCAGTAAAAGGATCTTACACATTGCCTGTGCAATCAGGGTATGGGTGGAAATGTGTTCTATCATACAACTGTTGTCTTTTTTACAAAATATATAAATGATATGTTAATTCCTTGCTCTTGCTAAACAAAAGGATATACGATGTGGAATACAGGTTCCAATTAGATACAACAGTTCTTTCAGTGCTGCACTCATTGTGCTGGTTAGGTTTGCTGTTTGCTTTTTTAATTTTAGAAAGACGAGCTGACCAGGTCTGGACTTCAAAAGGAGCTTTTTTATCTGTTAGTCAAGTTAAGGATGGCAACATTCTTGAGCTCTTTTGAAAAGTCCAGTCTGCAATTTGAGATTTCCAGGGGCAAATATTTTACATAGATCACCTCAGTGTTATGATTTCTGTGTTGATTTCTGATGGGATCATTAATAGCCCAAGTTTATGCATGGGCTTTGTATTATTAGCTTTTTTTTCCAGTATCCCTCTTTTCAGAAAGCGTATCAGTCTCTGAAGAAAGCACAGATTCTGTTGACACATCTTTCTCTTGGTAAATATTCAAAAATTGAATCTGTACTCTCATAAAGAATGGAGATTTGCAGAATTAATTTAGTGATGTGTCCTTTCCTAGTTCCTGAAAGAATCTGTCTTATTTGTTGTCTAACCACCCCAGCAAAATAGCCTCCATTCTTCTTAGGACCAATAGTTTATATATCTCTAATATTTCATGGTCATCTTTGCTTTCGTTGCCTCCAAGTATGATTGCAGCCCAGTGTGCTTTCTTGCCTAGTGGCAGAACACTATTTTCCACGCTGTTGGATTTCTCAGCTGTGATGATGAAATCAGCTCAATGTTTAAAAGAAATGCTCCTTCACTTGCTGTGGCTTCCTAGAAAAATGATGTCCTGAGTGTATGTAGTGGATTGGCAAGGTTATTTGGACATCTTTGTTGCATGTGGGCATTGGATTCAGGAGGAAAAGAACTTCCTCCTGAATATTGAGCATCTCAATATTTTAGAGCCCTACTTTTGCATTTCAGGCAAAATGTTCTATTTTCATATCCAAAATTTTCACATACAATCAATGATAGCTAACTAAATAACCCTTTACAAAATCACTGCTGGTATATGCGGCTTCTCGCCGCCACAAGGTGGGGAATCCGGCTGGCTCGCCCCTTTGTGGTGGTGGGAGCCACACGAGAGGCCGCCCCAAAACCTCCCCTGAGGCTTCGGTGGTGGTCAGGGCAGCTGTGTGGGTTCAGCTGCAGAGAAAAGCCACCAGAGTCCCGAGATAAAGAAAGCCAGGAGCCAGGCACTCCATTAAGGTATTCCAAAGAGCTTTAATCTCCTTGAAGGGACAAGACAAAGTGACCACACCCAAGGCTCAGCAAGAGCTTATCAAAGCTCTGACTCAGGGAGGTGGGTACATATAGCAGGCAATGGGTAGTTACAATAGGGATGACGATATGTTTCACTGAACCAATAGGGAGAACATAGGGGTGAGAGAAAACCCACGCAACAAACCATACACGGGGGACACGGTGACTGACACAGAAACCTTGAGAACAAGCTGGGCAGGGAAAACTTACTTGACATAAAGGGGGGCAGGACAACTGGGAATGACTTAGCAGAAACGGGGGGAAAAGGGGGGGGTGAGCAGGTTGATGGACACCCTGAGTGGCGGGAAAACCTGGACAAAAACCACTATAAGGGGAAGGGACAGGGGTAACATGGGGCAAACCATAACTTTACAACCCTCCCAAAATATAACAGCGAGAGAGGCAAAATCAAACAAAAAACACCACTACAGGTATAGAGTTCATTAACAAACTGACAGTGAGAGTTCTGCTCCATAGTGTTTTTGGTGATCTTGGTAGATCTACTTGCTTCCCAGCATGAAGAGAAGGCATTAGTTGTGCTTCCATTTGCATGCGCATATGGGCTTTTTTGGGAGGACATTCCTTATTCCATCATCCTATCGGTATATGTATTTCCACTGAGACGAGTGATTCTGGTTAAGACAGAAAAGTAATCTGACAGCTTTGCTGTGGTTGACATAGCATAACACCCTGTAATTGCAGTTGTGGTTTGATTTCAGTTCTCCTTCAAAGTCTTCCAGCGTTTCTATGATTTTATTTCTGTGGCTGAAGTAAAACTGAAACAATGACAAATCATACTAAACAAAAAAAGCAAGGCTTTGGGTGTTCTGCAAGCACTGCAGTGAAAAAACTTCTCAGATCTCTAGTGATAGGATATATTTATGGAAATGTGTATACTTTTTCACTTGAAGAATTGAAACTATTAGTAAGTAACATTTTCATCCCTGTTTACCAGTATTAATTTCTTGTAACTTGTTTAGTTATTTGATTTTGTTAAATTGAGTCTAACCCTGTTTCCCGTGTCTGTTGGACTTTGGCATTTACCTCAACTACATACCAGGAATTCATCTTGAGCTTAGGTTATGTTTTGGCTACTGTTACTTCATAATAATTGCAAGATATGTGTGCAAACAAAAGGACACTGATATAAGGTCTTTTCCAAAAGAATTTTCTCTGTGAACTGAGGTCTAAGAGTTAAACTCCTGGAGTCTGAAGTACTTAAAATGTACACTTTATTAATATTAAATATGTGTTTAATGTTGTGGTTTAGCCCTGTGAAGAATGAAGGATTTTCCATAAGTTGCACTGATTAATGCAAAACAACTACCACATTTCCTACATTTTTGTTTAGTTTCACCATATTTCTTAAGTGATGACAATGTGTTTGTCAAATATTTCCAGGGTGGAGTAAGCCACTTTTCTCCTACCTAAGGCATTCAAAGAGGACATACGTGCAAAGAGAGTGAGTTAATTTTGTAAGTCATTGATGACAGCGTAACCACTCAGTAGCATAACAAAACAGAGCAACAAGTCAATTATATGTTGTCATCACTAATGTGTGAAAATACCTTCTTAATTCTCCCTCCTCCACCAGGACCATGTTCTTATTTACAGCGCAGAAGATTTACTCTATAATTCAATTTGTCACTTCAGGGAATTTGTTGGAAAGAAAGTAAACAGAGACAGACATTTGACATGGTCCAGAATGTGAAATAGACCTTTTTTTTCATTTTACAGGAGCAAATCTTTTGTATGTACATTTTGAAACTAGAGTGGGTAACAATTTGAGGTGATCTGGAGACAAGAAAAACAAGACTTTTTAATTCAATTTCATCTTATTTTCAGTTTCTGTCATCAAGAAATTGGAAACTAGTGGTACCTACAAATGAAAGAAGTTTATGAGGAGCAAAGTGTAATTATATTAAATATTTATAGTGTGGTGACTGGATGGATACAATACAGAACCTTTAACCTTTGAGTGACCAGCTCCAGTCTGACCTCAGGCTGTTAGGATTGAAGGCTGCTGCCCCGTGACAGTTTACTGGTGGAGTGTGTGAAATGTGTAGCTGCATTCAGTCTAACTTAAGGAGACTAGGTGGTGTTCCCTGTGGGCCAGAATTGAATCATGCCAGCAGGAGAGTACAGGGAACATTGCTTTGGAGCCGCTATGCTTTTACTTCCCTGAATCAGATACATGAGAATCTGCATGCAATACTTTGCTTTTCTTTACATGTATATGTCACAGTGAATCTACACTTGTTACTGCTCTAAAATGTATTATCATCATACACATGCTTGGTACTTTTTCTTCACAGATACGATTTTATTTAGTTTTAAATTCTGTATATTTACATGATAGGTAATATGTATCTCTATACATCTATATTATCTCTACATATAGAGATATGGATGTTGGTGTCTGGATAAACCTATATCCAGCAATAGCAAGAACATATCTAGATGTTTGTATAAGCATAACATAAGTTCACAATAAGTAATTGTTTAACTTTTAATCTGCTCCTTTCAATAATGAACTGCTCCTTCATATTGGAAAAAAACCCTACTTTTAAAAGGAAAATGTAAAGGGAACATTTTGAATATAGTATTTTTTTGCTTTTGGTAAAGTCATAGTAAGAGTAAATTATTTTAAAGTTTAGCTACTGTAGGAAGTATTGAAATACTTCGTGAGTTTTAACCATTTTATGTAAACCATTCCTTATCATCAAAGGGTTATCTTCTGACATTGCACAGGGATAGAACTATACAGTAAATAATGAATTGTGGGATGCAGCCAGGCTTGCAGAAAATAACTATTTGAGGGATGGTGCATGAACAGAAAGCTGTAATTTTGACAGGTGGCAAGGTGTCGTGTCACCAAGCCCTTCTAAAGCCTCATATCTCATACCTATTGATTAATGGCTCTAATTAAGGAATGAAATCAAGCATGTGAAGACAGGGGATCGCTTTAGGTCCTTGTTTGGTAGTTTTCTCTTCCTGGCGCACAACTCATCCATCTAAATATCACTGCTCTTTCATTTATTACAGTTGGATGATACCAAAAAGGAACTGGAGGAGGTGCATGCTGATCTTGTCATGGTCATGCAGGAACTTGATTTGGCAAGAGCTGAGGTAAGGCAATGTGTATGAGCACCGTCTGAGTGAATGCTGCAAGACCAGCTGGTATTTGAACCCTTTGTTGGGGTGACCAGAGCATGTTTCCTACAATTTTATTATTTTTCTGGTTTTTTTTCCCATAAATAAGGAAATTTATTTCTTAATGTCTAGTTTTCCACCTGCTGGAATAAACTGACTTCTTTCAGGGCTAGTATTGTATATTTGAATAACATAAGATCAGGATACAGTTTTTCATATGTAAACTTGCAAACGCCCTTTATTCGCACTCATTTTGTTTAAATATGTAGCTTCAAATGAAAGTTTCAAATTTAAAATCCACTGAATACTTTAATAATGTGAATTTTAGTATTATGGAAAAATACAGGAATTTTTTCTGATATTCTGGCTTCACTCATTAATGCTGCTTCACTCATTAATACCATCTGTATAAGAAGCCCACTTAAAACAGAGAAATGCTGACTTCCCTGCCCCTCCCCAAAGTTGTTACATGTTCCAACTTAATTTCAAATACTCTAGAAACATTCAGCTGCTTTTCCTAGCTGCAGGAAGCAGCTAGTAGGAGCAGTAATAGGGCAAACCCGTCAGATTTTTATATGATTTATAGCTCATTAAAACAGTAATATAGTTAGACACAAATCAAAATAATTCTAGAGTACTGAAAGATTAGAAAAGTAATTATTGAATAAGAAATAATATTTTAAATTTTTTCTCTTTAATTGTAAATACTTGATAACAAATATATTAAAATCTTTCAGTTGTGTTGAAAGTTTGCTTTTGATGTGTTCTAATTTCACTAAAATGTATACCTTTGACTCATTTTGTTAGGTAGCCATGTCAATTTTATTGTCAATTTTATTAAGTAACCAACTCAGCTAGTGATTAGAGACTTGAACCTTGGTAAACAGGCAAAAGTGCAGAAATATCTGTATTAACTTATTCATAAACTCAGAGTTAGGTCTGACTTTTAGCTGGTTGAATTTTCATTCAAGGGCTGAAGTACAAAATTCTGATCTATTTCTAGTGAAGTAATGGAAATATAACTTAATAAAATAAGTAATGGATCTGCCATATGGCTGATGTTAACAGATTTAATATACCCAGATATACTCTGAGTAGTGATAATTTCATATTTGTAGGTTTAAAAAATCAGCAGGTACAAAAAGTTTGCACATTTGTAATCTTATGTAGATACAGTCACTTGTCTCCCAGTTCACAAATTTATACAAATCCTAATCATTATAATGAAATTTTGCTAATGACTTCATTGTAGCACACACATGAATATAAGGCAATGCTAGTTGAATTATTGTTTGTCTGTTTGCTTTGGATTTTACTGCTGTAATATTCAATAGTCCAAAAAGATACACTGTGGGATGCTGATGCTAAAATATGAAGAGAATATTTTGATTCAGGTTTCATCACAGCTGTGTTGTATAGTATATTTTATCATCTAGAGAAATTATGTTATGCTAAGGAGCTTTACAAAAAGTTTCTTTCCCTTCATTTGTTTTGTTAGCTTTTATATAATGTTTTTTATAAATTAATATTATATATTGTTTCATCTCTTTTATTTATATTTTAAGAGCTTCTATTTAAGATTACAAACAGCAATAAAATCATTGCTTACTGAAGCAAGCAGACTTTGAATCCAGCTATGAACATTAGAAGGATGTTACACACTGCACACTTTTAATAATGATCATTTAGAAGATAATTTTAGCATCCACACAAGGGAAAAATGGATTTTTGATGAGTTCTTATATGACCATATGTGGTATTAGTCAGTGTGAGGTATTGCTAGCGAGCTCATTGCTTTCAAAAATCAAAGTTAAATGGTTCATCTATCATCAGAATTTGTGTCTGGGCGACTTGTCTGAACATCAGTATGATTTATGGTTTGAATTGGAGGAGTCAACCATGCATGTTTCTTAGTTTATCGTTTTATGCTGTCTTCAATTAAATGTCTATAAACACAGTGATGGCTTTATGACATTGTCCATCAATAAAGACTATCAGATTTTGCATGAGAATATGCAATTTTCAGAAAAAATAATGACCTTTTGACTTCTATGTGCCCTGTTGTACACATGATATATACGGCATGTTTAGACTTCAGTTTTTATCCCAGATCCATTTGATTTTAATCTTGCAGACTAATTAAGACAGTGGCCATATTTTATTTAACGTAATTCAGATAGACTACCATCTAGGATTTTTTGATGAAACTATCAAATAGTGATATATTTTGTAATAATAGTAGGATATTACAGGTGTACATCTCTAAAAGTATTTAGAAAATATATTATTTTAATTGTACTAAAACAAATTGAAAGTGATATCAGAACAGTTTATTGCATATTGATTCAGTATTTGATTATTTTACCATTTCAAGGTTGCTTTTTTTTTCCCTAAGACAAAATAATGCATACATTAAAATTAAATTAAATCATTCTGCAAAATGGATGAATACTAAAAAAACATAGGTTCTCATTTTCTTCAGGGACATTGAATAATGATACTTTCACTCTTCATATTTATGAATTACGGTATAGAATACACAGTGGCAGCATATGGAGGTTGAATCATTTTCTGCGCAGCTGTGCCCTGATATTGCTGTCGACAACTATGTATTGTAAAAAAAATAGTATTCCAATTCTTAAGGCTATTTTGAATATCTTTTCTATGTGTTTTTATTGAAAAGTGTGTATTATGTGATTTTTTTCATATGCCATGTAGGCAAAATGTGCATAAAGTACCATTTAGCTGAAATGTAGTTAGCATATCTTCTAAGTAAAATTTAAATTGAAGAAGGAAATATTTCATATGTAAAATCCAGCTAACAGGAACATCCATGCTCCTATCATTCTTCATATTCCACCAGAGGAAATACATGAGACACGGGTGAATATGTGTCTGTTCAATGTTTCACCAACTCAGGTTGGTGAAAATCGTAAATGTAATGTATGCTCATTCTGCCCTGCCTAATATTTTTCTGAGCCTTTGTGGAGATGCCTGCTGTAAATTTTTCTGTCCCATGAGGCTATGAGCTGAATTAATTTTGTGTTTGGTGCATTCTCATAAGTTATAAGTTGGTAGACACCAGATGGTGCTAGGGAGACAAATGTCAAAAATCTGTACAAACTTAAGTCAAACAGAAACTAAAAATGTCTGGGGTTGTGCACTTGAGTAGGTGCCTGCTGTTGGATAGGCAGATATTCTTTTTGTCATAACAATTAAAATCCTGGCAAGGATATTTTCTCAGGCTGTTTCTCTCTCCTCAATGCAACTTGAATGATTCCATTTTCAATTTCCCATTATTCTTTAGCTAGGTAAGTAAAAATAAGGAGAAAAGTAATAAATGTATCACTATGGTTCGTCATTTGTTTCCATCACATCTTTGTATTTTAAGCTCTACCTAGATGAGGTAGGATAGACAAGTTGCTCTTGTATAGGCTACATGGCATGTGTAACAACAAATGCATGTTGAAGTTACTCTAAAAATGATCTCAAAAGATTTCTATCAATGAATATATTACATTACTTTTATGACAGTGATGGATAATGAAAAGATTGATATTTTTTTTGAGGGGAAAAAAAGAAGCAAAATCACTGAATATCTAGCTTATCATAAGACTATGAAAATATCAAATCTGCAGAATTTATACTCTAGAGTTTTCAGCATCGTACATGAGTCAGAAGAAGTTTCTCAGTAGCTTGCATCATAGTAGTTGTGCATTATATGCAGTCCAGCAGTAGGGTACCCTCATTTCAAGAATAATATTTCATATCACTTCTTGTACAGCCGTAATTCCTCTGAAATAAACATAACCTGAAAAGCAGAAGAGGCTGATTGGACAACCGTGGGTTTTTTCCCTAATTGCTATGCCACATCATCCAAGCTATCAGAATTCCTTTCTTGGTTGAGAATATGAATCTTTCCACATAGTGGCATATGCAGCCATTTGCACTAGAGCACTTTTTTGCCTGTAGTATATGATTACATTTAGAACTGGACTTGATAGTTCTTGCAGACTTTTTCCAGTTTGGGTTTTCTGATACTAGTTACAATTATATCCTCATTTTGTAGTAAAACAAATATTTCTGGCTAAACATCTAACATGTGTAAGGAAAAAATTGACTCAATCATTTTTACTGAGTCTCTTGGTTTTTTCCTTGTGTGTGTGTGTGTGTGTGTTCCCTGAAAACCTGTGCATTCAGAGGAGAATATTTTTATGGAGACAAGCTTTCATAAGATGAAGTCGGCTTTCTTGTATCTCTTTGTTAGTTTTCTTGCTATCCAGGATCTTGTATGACTGGCAGAAAAACAATCAGGAAAATTTATCATGTAGATGTTGGTTTCTGGAATTATCAAAATTATATATATTGTATCTATCACCTACTATTGAACATTAGTTTCTATATATACCAAGAAAGTTCAGGTACTGTGAGCTATTCTGGGATTCGCATATCACAGAGTTGATTAAGTAATACTATACCATCTTCAACTTGGTTGCAGACCATGAACTAACTTTCTTTCTTTCTTTCTCTCTTTCTCTCTCTCTCTCTCTCTCTCTCTCTCTCTCTCTCTCTCTCTCTCTCTCTCTCTCTCTCTCTCTCTCTCTCTCTCTCTCTCTCTCTCTCTCTCTCTCTCTCTCTCTCTCTCTCTCTCTCTCTCTCTCTCTCTCTCTCTCTCTTTCTCTCTTTCTTTCTGGCTGGACATCTAAATTTAATCACATTACATGTGGAATGTCTGTCATTGTTGGGAATGTCAGTAGGTAGCCATATATTCTGGACATTGGGGAGCTGATATCTCAGCATATGGGCTTAATTTAAACAGACACTCAAGTAACTGTGTTTTACATTTACAAACAGCCAGTACCTGGGAACAGTCTCCTGTACAGGGAATTCTTATATAAGTGACAGGAAGCTGTACTGTACAAGTCATCCTTGTTTTGCTCTATTAAAAAGTCAGCACTTTATAATGGAAACCACATGGTGCTATGGTTGTTTTTGCTATCTTATGCACAGAAAAGAGCTGCAATATGTGCTGACAAATATGAACTCCTATTTCTATTGTATCTGGCAACTACAAGAAGACCACATCTTTAAAAAAAAATAATCACATAAAATAATTGAATGACAGTATTATAAGAAAATTCAACTTGGAAAGGACCTCAGAAGGTCTCTGGTCCAATCAGCTGCTCAAAACAGACTCAGTTACGGCATCAGTGAGTTGTGCAGGGCTTTGGTCATCCTGATATAGCCACTTCCAGCCCTTGATCTCCTGATCCATATTCTTCATTATCAAGCTGCCTTGTTCCAAGTCATGTCTGTTGTCTTTCTTGCTCTCACCACCCACTATTGCAAAAAGCTTGACTCCATCTTAAAAACCTCCTTCTAGTTATTGCACCCCAAAACTCTGCTGTTAATTAACATATAAAAGAGGGAAGATCCCAGTACCGTATCCAATGGCACTAAAATCTTTACTGGTCTCCAGTTAGAGGATGACCCATTAACCACTACCCTTTAACCCAAAAGTTCAGCCAGCTTTATATTTTCATCTTGCTGTACATCTATCCTTACCTCAACAGCTTAACTTAGATATTGTGGGAGGCAGCACTGAAAGCTTTGCTAAAGTTGATGCAAGTTAAATCTTTGTTATTATACAAAGGTTGCTTAAGGGAATTGCAAAAATTATTTGCTGTACATTTAATTGCAACTATGGAAAGAAAAACTTTTAGACAAACATTTAGACTTTGACAGTTCACAGTTTATTATTTAAAATGGGCATTGAAGACTAATGGTGAATGTGGAAGACTTCTTCTGAAGGAGACAAGTGTTCAGGACAAATAACTGAAGGGAAAAGGCCTTCATGTCTGAATAATGAAAATAATGTAAATAATTTTAGAATTTTTTGAATTTATGCTGGTGGGATTCAACTCTAAATTCACTTCTAGATTTGGGAGACTATCTGTAGTTATCAACACATGAGGAAGGTTTTTGTGCCTACACGAAGAGGCAAAATATTTAATGGAAATTAGACTACTTTTTTCTTTATCTTAAGTAGACATTTTGGTCAACTGAATAGCTAGAAGTTCAGAACATTTCAGTTCAATTTACTGCCTAGGTGTCCAATGAATATGAAGCTTAGACATCTAATACACATCAGTAGAAATGTAAAAATAAACTAAATGCATATTGAAATGAGTGCTAAAAAATATTTCCCTAGGATCAAACCAAATAATTTAGGAACAATATTTTAATTATGGAGGGTGTAAAATATTTTGATATTGATGCTCTTGTCAAGGTACTGAAAATCTGTGCATTGCCAAACAAATAATGGACACCTTATTATTTCTTCATTCTTTTTCCTGCTGTTTGCTTTCTCATTTAGTTTAACAACTTTTGAGTTTTCCATTGGATTAATGAATGCAATGTACAAAACACCAGTATGAGGCTGGATGATGCTTGCCGAGATGTTTCAGCATTGATGAAATGCTAAATGTTATTGATTTGTTGTATTTTAAAATGATTTGGGAATTTTATTTACCAAAAAGATTTTATTAGAACCAAATAATTTTCAATGTTAATCACACAATAATTAAAGATCCATATAACTGCTGGGCATGATTTGTAAGCTTATGATTCAAGTAAAAAATGGTGGTTCCCCAAGCCACATTAGAAAGATGAAGTATTGCATGAATCAAAGATTCATAAACCTAGTTATGGAGTGTCATCAGAAAATTAAGGACAGAATAAAAGATTATCTGTGATGGTTCAGAAGAAAAAGCAATGAAAGGAAGGGCAAACAGGACTATATCAAATTCATCATTTGTAGTTATGTGATGTGGTCTTATCTCTGCATCTGCTTACTGAAGAGTAAGCACTACAGTTCTGCCTACCAAAATTAAAGAACAAAGGCTCATAATATTGGTATAAAAGTACTTCAGTTTAGGTATGTGCTCACCAAAGGGTTTTTCTCAGTTATGTTGGTTTTTTTGTTTTGTTTTGATTCTTTGGTTTTGTTTTGGTTTTTTGGTTTTTATTTAAACACAGTAGTACCCTTGAGTTATTTGGAATCCTAATGCTAATTAGCTTAGTGACATAAATACTACATTGTAATACAGAAACTATAATAAAAACATATAATATAGAATATATGTAGGGGTTTTCTTCTGAGAGGTTTTTTTATTGCATGTTTATGAGCAAATAATTATTTTGCCCACAAGTGGATGCAGATTTTAAAATTTCTTCTGGGTAATTGTATAAAATATGCATATATTTATAAAGCTGTAGTTTTTAAAATATAACATATCTTTCTTTATTAACACTCATTTATTTTTTGAATCACATCAGTACCTGAAAAACTGCAAATGCCCTAAAATAATTTTAATACTTTTCCAAAGTTTATTTACTATTTTAGATCTGTATCATAAAGATGAGAGACACTCTTGAAAAAAGCTTTTCTCATGGTTATACTAAACATTTGGAAAGTTAACACATGGCTTCATTTGACTACTTCCGATAGCTTATATTAAACTGAAATAAAAAAGAAACCAAAATCCATGAAATTCCTGAATAACCCATCCTAAACTTCTGACACAAGTGAGTTAATTAATTAACATTTCTTATAAATATTTCATATTGCTGCTTATGCTATGTTTACAGGGGTTTGATAGGAAATTTTACCTTGTGTTCTTATCTTATGGTTTGTCCATTTTATAGGATTTTCTTATTATATTAAATTACTGAGCTGTACTGTCTATGTGAAAAAAAAATTAAAAGTTGCATCTTTATGGTGAATGCTGGATCATTCTTATGGAGAGAAATTATGGTATATTTAATAGCAATCACTTTTTTCTTATTTCTAAACTAAAGTGCTATACAAAGATAACATAATTTGCCTTGCAAAAGTAAGATATGAATAAAACCTGATGATGATTGTAAATTAGGATGTGAACTAAGAAAGAGGACCTAGGAAGCTTAAGTACAAATTTGACAGAGGAGAACTGTAGTCATGAAAATATGTAATGCTATTAACAAGAAAACTAGGTCATGTAAAATGAATTTTGCTTAAAAGATGTCCTGTAAATGTGGTTTGTTGACTGTGCACATAATAATTTATCCAAACCCCGTTCCTCTTTTAATATAGTCACCCTTTCCAGCACAAACTTGCCCTCTAAGTTTCACTGGTTTTCTTTATTCCTTAATTCCAGTGAGGAGAATTTCTTATTTATCTGTGCATGTGATAGCTGTGAATCACATAGGGGGAGTTGATCAGCATGTGCGAGTTTCCTAGATTCTTAGACTCTTTTTACCAAGGACTCTATCTTTTCTGAGTTGTATACATTCACTGACAGATCTCTTCACTGCCCTTGAGTTTCACAGAACTTGTGCATTGAAGTCTTAATAGCTGCTTTTTATCTATTTTCAAAAGCCTTTAAAACAAGTTGTCAGGTTTGTTTCAGTGGCATTTGGGCCTAACTGGGCAAAGAAATGGAACATCTATAATTAACATTATACCTGAGTGTGCGCTCCATTGTTTTGTAATAATGTCTTCTTATTCTTTTTCCCTTTTCAAGAGAGAGAAGAGGGTGAAATATCATCTATATTACCCAAAGACAGGATTAACCAATGAGTCATATACAAATATCTGTGAACAGATGGGATGCATCTGAGACTGTTGATGGAGCTGGCTGATATCATTGCAAGGCTGTTATCTAACCTCCTCAAAAGGTCATGAATTTTAGAGGAGGTTCTCAATGACTGGAAAAAAAAACAAAACAAAAAAAAAAAAAAAAAAAAAAAAAAAAAAAAAAAAAAAAAAAAAAAAACAAAAAAAAAAAAAAAAAAAACCAACAACAAATGTCAGACTTATCATGAAAAATGGCAAGAAGAAGATCCAGGGGACTATGAGCTGGTCTGCCTCACCTCAGTGACTGGATAGGTGATAGAATAAATCCTCTTAGAAAACATTTTCAGAGGCATGAAGGACAAAAAGGTATTTGGGAGCAACCAACAAAGATTTAGCTTGCATAAACCATGCCAGACCAACTTTCTATGATGAGATGAGATGAGATGAGACGAGAAGTGGTGCAGTGGACAAAGGGAGGGTCAGTGGGTGGTATATGCCTTGACTTTAACAAGGCCTTTTACACATTTTTATGAAGTCTCATTATCATGAAACTGGTGGTATACATGCTGGATAAATGGATAATGAGGTAGATGAAAAATAGATTGGACTCCTAAGCCAGAAGAGCTGCGATAAGTGGTGCAAAGTATATCTGGTGGTTGAGTAGCAAGTGTCTTCCTTCAGGGATCGGCACTGAGACTGTTCAATGTTTGTCTGCATTACTGGCCTGGATGGTGGGACACAATACATTCTCAGCAAATTTGATCTTGGTACCAAATTGGGAGGAGTGGTTGATACACAAGGACTGCTGTACAGAAGGGCCTGGTCAGGCTGGAGAAATGCATTAACAGGAACCTCCTGAAGTTCAACAGAAGCAAGTGCAAAGTCCTGTGCCAAGGAAGGAGTAACCTCCTGCAACCATAGAGGCTGGTGGCAACCAGCTAGCTGAAGAAAAGAGCTTTGAAAAGCTTGTGGACATCAAGTTGAATGTGATTCAGCAACAAGGTCAACTGCATTCTGAGCTCTATTACTAAGAATGTTGTCAGCAGTGTCAGGGCATCATCCTTCCACCCTTGTTTGGCACTTCTGAGAGTGTATTTCAAGTGCTACGTCTGGCTTGGCTCCCTGTTTCCAGAAAGACATCAGCATACTCAAGTGAGTCAAGTAGGGGGTGAGCAAGATGGCCAAGGACATGGAAGACATGATGGATGAGGACAGGCTGAGGAAATGAGGTTTGTTTTGCTTTGACAAGAGAAGCCACAAGGGAGTCCTTGCCTCTGTCTGCAACTACCTGGATGGATGGAGCCAGATTCTTGCTAGAAGTGTGCAGCTATAGGATGTGAGGCAATGGACACAAGCTGGAACATGGGAAGCGGCAACTTAGGGAGTTGCAAATAGGGAGAAACTGTTTTTACCATGAAGTTTTCCAAGTCCTGAAACTGGTTTCCCTTAGAGTTTGTGGCATGTCCATTCTCAGAGGTGTCTGAGACTTGACTGGACACAGCTGTGTGTAACCTGCTGTAGTTAGAACTTCTTTAAGAACAGGGTCATATGTCCCAACCTAAATTATTCCACGATTCCATTAAGTTGTGAATTTGGCTCTTGTTAGGAACACTTTTTATTATAGGAATTCTCTAAACAAAAGTCTTTAACAAGACAAGTAATTTAGTCTGGAAACTGGAGCTGCCAAAGTAATCAAGATATCATACACCAAAGGATGCACCAGCTTGCCAACTTTGTTGATCTATGAAAACTAAACAGACTGTAACAGCAAAACGTGTCTGCACTAGTGGATAATGGGAAACTATGATTTATACCAACCACGTTCAAACTGAGGTAAACATTTCTTTCAAAATAGGCCTGTTCAATTAAATTTTTTGCCTCTATCTAACATCCACTTATTTGCTTTGAAAGTACTTCAGCTTTTGGCTTTAGCTGGAGTCACTATGCTCCTCAGTAATTTATCCAGAGGTCTACGAGCCAACTCAAAGGCACGCACCAGTCAATATGTTGAAAGCGTTATCATAATTCTATATACATCCTCATTCCATCTTACCTATCTGCACATTCTCTCAGCCACAGAAATGAGTAGGGATACTATTTATAGACAGCAAAGTGTTACCAGTTAAAGAGTACTGAAAGGAGAAACACGTCTTTTCTTTCCTTGACCTATACCATGCAATAATTTGCAACCTGTAGAAAAGGAGACGAGGTTGGCTAGTTCTGCACTTCCTGACTGCAAACACCACATTTACTGTGCACACCTCATATGGTGAATTATAATTTAACCATAACAATGACTATATACCAGGCATCCACAGTTAGCTCCCCTCCATGTCCATTTGCTGCTTCCCCATAAAGCTTCTGTTCTAGTAGAAGATGGGGCAACAGTAATTTTTTTTCCTCTCTTAACAAGAAAAACCTGTTCACCCAGCTGCTCACTGTGTTCCAGTGAGATCAGGCCCTTGCCACATCACTTTCCAAGAATAAAGTTTACCCTTCTATAGATCCTGAAATACTGGTTACATATCCATAAACTCAGTTATTCCTTCCATCAACATAAGGGTCACACTTCACAGATTGTAGAGACAAGCCGTGGACACTGCCCAACCAGAACCAACCTCTTCACCAGCATGAGTGATGTAGACAGCATAATCTGTAGTTAGCTCTACTTTGAGGATGCAGTTGGACAAGGTTTTTCAGAAGTCTCTTTCTTTTCCTATTTTTCACTTGTATTGAATTACCCTTCATTGCAGTGCCTTGAGTGTTCTACAGCACCACACGTCTCCAGGGCCAATGGTTTGTTACTCTGCCTCCTGATCTGCCAGTGTGAATGGATGGTGACCTTTTGCTTTAGCTTTGAAGACTCCTTGGGAGTTTATTCTTCAGCCGGCTCTTTCTCCAAGAATTTCTCATACTTCTATAGAAAGAGGAGTTCCTCCTATTCATTAGCTGCAGACTATGCCTCAGGCTCAGCTGTGTGCTTTGAAGGGTAGAGTATGCCATAAAGACTGCCCTGGCAATCTGCAAGACATACTGGCTGTGTGGGCAACACCACCAGATTTTTAAGATGTCAAAATCAAATTTTATTGCAAAGTGAATCTAGCAGTCCATGCAGCTCCAAGACTGCTCTAAAGAAGCAGCCAAAATGTATGAAAAGCCAATAGAAATTGTCTCTTATAAAGAGTAGAGAAAAGATAAGAAAGACAATGGTTGGAATTTACAGTATCTTGAGACATTTGAAATTTGATTGGTCATGGTGCATTTAGGGTTTCTCCTTGAAACACAGCTTGAGAAAACAGAAATGTGTGTGGAAAAGGGTGTAGAGTGCCTGAGTTTCCATACCCTTTCTCTACAACCTTCCTTTACTCGTGCGATAGCTCACTCCAGATCGAGACTGCATAGCATTATGGACATTGAAATAGCACTGGTGTCTAAAATAGACCACGTTACTGCAGAGATTGTGTGAACTTTGAGCATAAAACATGAATACTTCCTCCTCCTTTACCATTGCCTCACTGCATTACCTTAAAAAATCTGTTTATTTCTCATCTGGAAAATGGGCAATAAGAAAACTGATATACCCTACATGGCAACTGTTAAGATTAATTAGCTAATGCTATAGAGCTCATTTTTTCAGAGGTTTCCTATGGCCCAAAATAGAGGCATATACAAACAAAGGAAGAAATTGCATGTTTAAACCAGACAGTTTCCTTGTTCCGAGAAACAGAAAGGATAGACATAGATTTTCTGAGATTTCAGTTTCCTTTTCTTTTGCCAGTTACGTCTACATTTGGAAGACTAATGCTCTAATAATACTTGCTACTCATTTGAAAATTCAGATGAGACATTTGGGTTTCTTAAGTAGTTTTGCATTAGACTTAAGCTATCTCATAAATAAATGATGACTTAAAAAAATCTGTCTACATTTCATCTTATAATAGAAAGAAGGGCTATTACAGAAAGAAAAACCCCAGGGTGTTACTGTATTGGTCCTTCAATATGTATGTGATATTATCGTGTGCTTTAACCACACCAGTCATTAACAAATCAATTGACTGTACTGTTCTTTTGCCTCAGAAACACTCCATTGTGTATATTTTACTAATTTCCAAGTTTTAATGTCTTTGTATATAAGAATATATATATGTATAAATATTTGTTTATATATACAGATGTGTATATATACATTTTATGTACATATGTGCATGTACAATATAGCTAAAAGCACATACGTATAAAAATTTTATCTTCTAAATTATTACATTTCTAAAAGAAAATGTGTTTTCTGGACAAGTTTATATGAGCCTGTCTGAGATCCTACATTCCTCATCAGTGGCAGAGCATACTGCACTGACATGGCACCTCCATCAGCCAGATTACATCTACCTCCAATCTGACTGAGGGATCAGAGTAGGCATATTGATAGTCTACCTGTAAAATGAAAGGCTAGCTCAGCAGATAAACACATTGAAGACTATGAGACATGTACTGAAGTACACAGTAAAACTAGATATTTATGTAACTAAACCCAAGGGAATCACAAAGCTATGATGATTTTATCCTGTTTTCTTAAAAGATCCAACACTTATTAAACATCTCAGAGAGTCTGATTTGGCAAAGCAATTAAGCATGAACTTAACTTGAAGTCAATATACTTAACCACTTGCCTATAACTAATTATGTGCTTAAATGATTTGCTGAATTTGTAATTTAATATAAATGCATATGAAGTATGGGGTTTTGGCTTTTTTTTTTTTCAAAAGACAGCTTAAAGAAGAGATTGTTTGGATTCTTAATTTTTAATTGGTTTCTTCATTTTAGGATTTTGCAACTGAAATCTAACAACCTAATGCAAAATAACAATTTTTTTCTCCATTAAAAATTAGATGATTTCTATCAAATATTTTTCATATCCTTCCCTGAAACATTGTCTTAAATATCATATACGGCTTACTTATATTTGTATTTTCCTAAGTGGAAAAGCTTCTTGTAATTATTTTTTCTTTCCTAGATAAGTCTTCTCTTGTTATTCCCTTGTAAACTCTCTCTTAATTGCTCTAAAAAAATAATTCTAATAGATACAATACGCACATTTCAGTGTTTTCCTGTTATTCAGTTAAGAGCCACTCATAATTCAGAAGAAAATTCCCCAACATGGTTCTTTTAAAGGAGTTTGTTTTGAGATTAAACAAATGGTAAAGTTGTGAAAATTGCAATTGAATTTTTTTTCCAGCTGTAAAAAAGTAAATATTAGAAAAACAGTCAACAGAAAAAAAAATCCATGAGGAATAGGATGGCTTTTCAGACTCACTGTTGCCAGGAGCAGTGCAATGGCAAATCTATGGAGGTTACATTACTAAAATCAACCAATATTTTGAAAAGTTAAGTTTTTGCACGCAATTGTGTTCCTCAAATGTGTGTGCGGTTTTTAATCACACTGAAATAATCCTGAAACATTGATAAATTTACCTCTTGCTTTACAACTTTTTTTCAGCTCCTGCTTTACGATTTTTCCCTTTTTTTTCTCACTATTTACTGCAATCAAGTGCTTTTCCTGTAATTGCTCCCATAATTTTTCCCGGAGTTGAGTCTGCAAGATGTTGCAGTAATCATTTAATCAGTAACAACACATTTTTGTATTCTTACTACATGATTAAATTAGTATAGTTTACATACGTAACATTTAGAGAAATCACTGACTTATCAAAACAAAATAAATATTGTAGTCTAATTAAATCTCTTCTGATTTTATATCATATAAAAATTCTCAAAATAAGGTCAGGATTTTCCATGTTAATTATAAATAAGCAAACTGTTTCTTGCAATTAAATTATAGCTAAACTTAACTCACAGGACAAAAAAAGCGTAAATAGAGAAAATATCACTAACACTGTTTATAGTGATAACTTAATTTGCATGGTTCTGGAACAATTAAGTTTGTTCTCATTGTCTTATGACATGGCTCTGATCTCTTAGCAAGAGCTTACCAAGATCTAAAAATAGCCCAAGATCTTTTTCAAACATCAACACAAGATATTTAAAAAAATATGTAAACAATCATGAATGAAAAATTTCTGAAAAACCAAAATATATTCACTTCATTTGCAAATACATTTTATTATTTGGCACATTTCTTCTATACATATTGGTTCACCGTTTGGCGACTTTTGCCTCTTGCTATCATTGATTCAGCTTCTTCCAGTAGTATTAAAAAACCCCAAAACAACAGTCTTGAAGATAATGTTCCATTCAGTTAGTTTTTAATCACAAGAAAGATTTTAAATTAGGAAATTGTCAACTATAGGCTAATTGAACTTCCCTGAAATCTTTCCCTCTAACTGAAAAACCATCAAATTTCTCATACTTGGGATGACTGGTTTTTTTTTTTACCACAACTTGTGAAACGGGACCTGTTGGAACCATTTTCAGACAAAACAGAGATTCAAACAGATAGATCAAAAAATCTGTATGATCTCTGGTATGCGTTGGAGTTCTATCCAGTAAGGACTCTATGCTGACAGAGTTCTAAGGAATAGTTAAATGTATTGTGCCAAGACATGGGTCTTGGCAAACATAAGTTGAATAAGCAAGTGGAGCTATTTCCTAAGTTAAAAATCAGCCATAACTTCTTGGACATGATGAAACAGCCTTTTCAGTTAGGACAACTGTAATTGTTCTAAAAAAGAGTTTATACTTCCTTCTTTTAAATGTTTTAATATATAAACCTACATATACCTGTGATTATGATTATATAGTCACATATCAGCTTATGTGTTGGCTTCATCTTGGCAAGCAACCAGCTGCCAACCCAGCTGCTTTTCCACGCCCTTTCCTCAACAGGACAGGGTGAGAAATCAAAATGAAGAAAAATCTAATGGGGAGAGATAAAGGCAGGGAAATCAGTTATCAACATCACAGGCAAAATAGATTTGACATGAAGAAAATTAGCTTAATTTGTTGCTAATTAAAGCAGATTTGGACAGTGAGTAACAAAAGAAAAAGATGAAAATTAAAACTTGCTCTGCCCCTTTTTCCCAAGTTCAATTCCAATCCTTCACCCCAGCACCTCATCCTCCTCATCCTCTGCCCCTGTCCACATACCCAGAGCATCACAGGGTGTGGGGAAGGGGGTATTACAACCTGTCCATAACAGTTCCTCTCTGCTTTTCCTTCCTCCTGCTTTTCCCCTTCTCCCCAGGCTGCAGCCCTGCATGAACCACTCCAGTGTGGGTCCTCTCCAACAGGTTGCAGTCATTCAGGAAAAAATCTGCTCTACTGCAGGTTGTCCATAGGCTGTAGTGTGGATATCCAGTCTGGTGTGGTCCTCTTCACAAACTACAGGGAAATGCCTTCTCCATTGTGGTCTTATTAATGGGCTACATGTGAAGCTCTGCTTCAGCTTCTGGAGCACATCTCTTTTGCCTCATCCCTCTCTGACCTGGGTGATCATGTTGTGTTTTCTCACAGTTTCAGGGGTATTTGTTTGTTTGTTTGTTTGTTTTTCCTCCTCTTCAGCTTGTCCAGTATATTTCCCTTTCTAAAATATGTTTTCCCAGAGGCACCACCAGCCTTTCTGATGGGCTCAGCTATGCCCTGGGGTGGATTCATTGGGACTGTCTGGAACCAGCTGTATCCCACGTGGGACAGCCCTGGCCTCCCCTCACAGAGGCCTCCCTACCAAGACTCTGCCATGGAAACCTGATACACCTCAAAGGTTCTAGAAATTGAACTGCCACAACTCTTCAAAGATTTTGGTGTTAATTTTGATCCAACTTAAAATTCTATGCATCACTTTCACCACCTTATATGAAAAAACTTTCAAGACACAAAATTTGTAGGATTTATTTTTCTCGATCACAATGAAGAGATGCTATTTTGTCTTTGTACTACTAACATTGTCTGTGATTACTGTCATCAAGACATTGTTCTCACCTGGTTTGAATAGTTTCACATGAGCTATTTAAATTGCCCTTAAAAAAATCCCCCATGGCCAGAACTTTTTTTTAAAATAAGACCATAATTTGCTCATAAATCTAAATGTCAGGAGTTCTGAGCAATCAGTACATTGCTTACTGGGAGTGATAACTACCAAACTCCAAGTGACCAGGGTCACTTGGTTTGTTCAGTCCTTGATTTGTTCAGCCTGGAGAAGAGGTGAGTGAGGGGAGACCTCATTGCGGTCTTCAAAATACTCACTAGGAGAAGCAGAGAGACCAGTACTGATCTCTTTACTCTTGTAAACAGTGAAAGGATTCAAAAAAATTGCATGAAGCTGGATTTCAGAAGAAGGTTTTTCATGCAGAGCATTGTTGGGTGCTGGAACAGGCACCCCAGGGAAGTGGTCACAGCACCAAACCTGACAGAGCTCATGAAGTGACAATGCTGTCAGGCACAGGGTGTGACTCTTGAGGCGTCCTGTGCAGGGGGAGGAGTTGGATTTATAATCCTGATAGGTCCCTTCCAACTCAGCATATTCTGTGATTCTATGAATTATTAACAATTCTACCAGAATATTTACCTTTAAACCACCAATTTTAAAACCTTGCTTGTGAGTGGATTTGATTTAGTTGTACCAATAGTCCTACTCAAGAACTTTTTCATTGGTCTTCAGTATTTTGAAATAGCTTTGCTAGGATTTTTCCTGTTCCTAGGTGCTCAATGAGTTGCATATTGTTTCTAGTCATGTATCAATGTCTGACTGTTTATCCCGCATGCACTCAAGTAGTAGGCCCAGAAATCTGCCTGTGTAAAGTCCTAAGAGTTCCATCTTCCTCCTCCTTGTGCAGTGGCAGCCTCAGAGAAAGAATTTATGAAGAAGATAGGTAGCATCACTAATATTCATGGTTTTATGTTAAACATTACCTTATTTTATCTATATATATATGTATACATATACATAAAATATCAGTTTATGGCATGCACTATAGTGAGCAGAAGAGTAAACAAACACTATATATTTCAATTCCTATTTGATAGTAAATAAAGATAAATAAAGATGATATAAGATCCACTTTCTGAGACTAATTCCTCACTATAATTATGCTCATAATATTAGATCTGCACCTGTAATGGCTGAGACATTGTTTTATCTGCTGCACCAACTCAATGTGTATTTCTGTTTGCCCATTGAAAAGCTTGGCAGACCTGTCAAGCACTCAAACCCGTGACCTGACAATATTAAATTTATTTCCATAATCTTAGTTCATGCTGTGTGTAATTTTACATGGCAAGAGGTTTCCCATAATATCATATGACATAATATGATGTATCATGCCAGCAAACATTCATCAGTATTTCTGTTCATCTGTATAGTAAATACTTATACCCATGGTGGATCAAGTTCATGGTCTGTGTTAACAACTGCAGAATTGCCAGTATGTCCATAAATTCATAATTGGTATTATATACCGGCTTCCATTTAAAAAAAATTAAACTCCAGCAAAAAGTTGTGTTTAAGTAAGAAAAGTATCTTGCATGCGTCAAAATCCTCTCTGAATTTTCAATCTTCTTTTGCTGGTCAGAAATGCTGAGCACAATCTTGATTTATGTTCACGACAGATTTGAAATTCAGAGCAAATGTAGTGAAAAACTTCTCAAATCTGTAGTGAACTGGAGATCCTTTGTTAAGGGGAGAGGTGATATCATTGTCTATTGAAATCTGTAGTGGGAGGAAAGAATGATTTGAAAAGGAAATAAAGCTAAGGTCATTTTAGCTAAGGGTGTAAAAAATCTAATAGATATTGACTACACACGAATAAGTTTATACTGACTAACACAAGTGTGCTCCAGGCATAGCAAAGAAATATATTTATCAATTCTTCTGCCTGTAGACTTTCCAAAGGCTTTATCTTTCTCTCATTAATCTCTTCAAAACTGCTCTTCAGATTTTTGTCTACATAGCTTTTATAATTTCTGGCTGTTATTTGGTTTTTTCCTGTTTCCCTATGGTTTGCCTCATCTCTGTGTTATATTTTTTATGGAATGACTATGCACTACTGATCATTGCCTAAGATTAGGGTGAAAATTTTATACACAAGCAGTGACATTCTGTAGAAAGCTATATTATTATATTCTAGCGTAAAACTTTCTTATGTATGCATGAAAATATATATAAACTCCATGGCTGCCTCTGGGCTTACCTATGAATATATGTAATTTCCTTTATCTTTTATCAAATTTTAATATAGCCCAATTTTTTCCTTTTACTTTATTTCATCTTTGTAAGGTAATAATAATTCCCATCATCACTTTACATCAAGAATCCTCTTTAACTGTCCATGTTTTTAGCAAAACCAGTGTATCTCTTAGATTTAAATATGATGTATACAAGGCTAATTTCCTAAATCAAATTACAAGATAATGCCGTCTTTTTTTCTTGTCAAATATTTAAAAATTTTAGTATGTCTGTGAAATTATATATTTGTTTCCATCAAGATTATTCTGATAAAAAAGGATCTGAAAGAGGAAGGGTTTTTTTGGTTTGTTGATTTTTTTTTTATTTTTTTTTTCTCTGATAGGGAAACAATAGCAAAACTATTGGTTTTGTTTGCTTCTGAATTGTGTTACAATGGGAGCCTGTACTGGGTTCCAGGTCACACTGGTTATCTTATCCTTATCTGGGTGCTTCCAGATTGAGGTAGAAGTTATTTAAAAGAGGTGTGGACAAAGAAAAAGTGGTAAGCAGATTAACAAGATAAGGGTCTTGCTTAATTTTTTTTTTTATATTTTATCCCAGTTGAAACTGGTGAGGTTAATTGCCATCTTAGAGCAGTTGGGATTTCATATTTTATATTTTGCTAAAATTTATAATTGAAATAAAATTACTTCTGAACTTCCTAATGATGAATTACTAAAAGATAAGTAAATCCTTATACACATATAATTAGATTATAAATTTTGGGCTTCATGTCTGAGCATTTGTACAGCAAATACAATACAGTTGTATAAGAGCATACTAACCCTGAATGAGGTACTATTGTAATATATATTTATATTAGAAGGCTGATCTAAGTTTTCCTTTACGTATATGAATTCATATGATTTCCTAATATATGTCTACTACTTAAATACTAAAACTGCTCTGTACAATCTGACAATTTTCACAAGATTTTTACATTGATGGATGAACCCTTATTATTGCTCAACATTTCTTTTCAGTGCACCTTGGTCCAAAGGTAACATGTCCCACTTTCACAGCACATAAATGAGGGCCAAAAAAAAATTTAAGAACTGACTTCATTCTAGAGTATGCAATCACTAACATAAAACCTAAAAATCCTTAATGTGTTTAATTTTGGCAAGTAATTGTCAACACAATATAAATAGAAACACATGTAAACATATATAATTATGGATATGTATATACCAAAGATTTAAAAATATTTTAATAAATATTTATATGTATATAAAATTTTAATTGGCTTTTTGGAAGGAACATTTGATTTATAGAACATAAAATCACAGAAAGGTTTGGGTTGGAAAGGACTTTAAGAATCATCTAGTTACAGCTCTCCTGCCGTGGTCAGGGACACATTCCACTAAATCAGGTTGATCAGAGACCCTTCCAGCCTGGCCATGAACTCTTCCAGGGATGGGACATCTGCAACTTTTTTGGGAAACCTGTTCCAGTGCCTTTCCACCCTCAAAGGAAAACACTTCTTCCTCATATGTAACCTAAAGCTACCCTATTTCAGCTTAAGGTCACTCCTCCTTATCATCTCACTCACTACATGCCTGGCAAAAAGTGCCTCTCCAGCTGTCTTGAAGGCCCCCTTTGTACTGGTGATGCCTTAGGTTTTAGCTTTTATATCTTAGCTTTTTAGTTTTTAGCTTTTATATTTTTCAGATTTTATTCTGTTTTAGTGTGTAAGTCTAGGCTTCATATTAGGGGATAGGAAGCTCTCTTCACAGAATAGGTAGGCAAAACAATTCCTTCTCTAGCTGGAGACCCAAGCACAGCCAATCCAGATAGTAGGCCCAAGACCATAAACAGCGGTGGAAGAGAGAAAACAAAAAGGATGGGACGTTATGGGCTTAAGCTGTAATTGGACAATTAGCTCCAATATGCTAATGGACCAAAACTTATAAAAGTGTGAGACCCCATTGTGTCATCCATTTTGTGGCCATTTTGGGTTGTGCTGCCCAAGGTGGATCTATTTGAGGCCTCTTAATAAATACCTACTTTATTCTTTAGCTCTGTCTAGTCTCTGTTCCAGCTCAGTCTTCACAAGGCATCAGTTTTTGGCGACCACGAAGGGACGCAAGGCATCTGGGAAAGCGTCACTGGAAGGCTGCTGAAAGGTTTTCTCAGAGCCTCCTCTTCTCCAGGCTGAACAGCCCCAGCTCTCTCAGTCTGTCTCCTTAGGAGAGGCCCCAGGTCTCTGATCAGCTTCGTGGCCTTCTCTACACTTGTTCCAAAAGGTCCACGTCCATCTTATTTCAGGGGGCCCTGAACTGGACACAGTACTCCACGTAGGGTCTCATGAGAGCAGAGCCAGAATCCCCTCCCTTGACCTGCTAGCCATGCTTCTTTTGATGCAGCCTGGGACATGGCTGGCTTCCTGGGCTGCGAGTGCACATTGCTGTAGTGCACTCTGTTGTAAATCACCTACAAAAAAAATTCTATAAATCTTCGACTTCCACCTGCTTCTCTTCCATTATTTCAGTCAAAAAGTTTTCAAGGATAATTGAACAATATATTTAGTAATCCTGTAGTTCAGCTTTGAAAGTATGAGTCAAATAATTCTGCTGAAGATTGTATTATAGACAAGTGCCTCAGAAGACAGGCACGTGGCTTACTTTGTATGAGCGCAAAGGTGTTGTCATGCTTTGAAATTCAATTTCTATTAACTAAAATGTTATTTTTTTCTTCTAAATTATTTTAATATTTATGTTTTAAGCTATTTGATTCATTACTTCATCACTTTTGACTTTTCTGGTAGAGTTGCTCATCATTACTTCATCACTTTTGACTTTTCTGGTAGAGTTGTTCATCATGGGCATTTGTTCTACATTTCAGAAGAAAACTGACTATCAAATTAGAAAATGAAAGCAACTTGTTCAGTATCTCATATGTGCTTGAGATCACTTCCAGTCTTCTGTCTGCCTGGAAGTAATTTTGGCTGTTAAAAAAATGTACCTTTTTCAAATGCACCCACGCTACTAAATCAGCCATGCTAATCTTACTGCTGTGTTCACAGCTCCACTATTTTAAAGCCATTTCTGAACTTATGAACAATTACTTTTTAGCTACTTTTATAGTACTAATTAGTACTGAGACAAGAAATTATATCAAATTTTCATCTTGAAAAATGACAATATCTGTTGCTTCTTTATTAAAAAAAAATCAAAATTCCCTTTTATGTTAATAATTATTTATATAGATACTAAAATATCTAAACAATAGATTTATTATTATGTAATCATAAAAAGCTTATTTTTAACAAGTTCTAAAATGTATGACATGAGCTATTTTTCAGTTTTTCTTCATGGGTTGTCATCAGTAATGTTTTTTTTGTTTTTATTGGTTCCACTGGTTTATACATGTTTTTGCTTTGGATCAGTATGAGGCTTACATAGACTTAGCCTACTTATCACATTTCCCTTTTAAAATACTGGAAAACTCTTTTCCTTTTTTTTCCCTAGTCTCCTGGAAAATTCCTCAGAATTTTGAGATTGATTTGTGATAATGATTAATTGATAATTGAGATTATTGATTAAAGGATCCTCAAAAAAACCTCAAGAATTTCCTTAAGTTAAAGCTGCCCAATCCCGATAATTACTAAAATTTAAATTAAACAACTGTCATCTAACATAGTTGTAACAGATGGAACAGAAAGAATTTTCTTGGCACGCTAAATTAGAGTTATGTAATTTTGCTTCTAACAATAGTAACGTGTAGAAAGTGTAGGTCTTTTATATCTTATCCTGACAGCTCCCTCTTTTTATTTTTTTTATTAAAATATTTCCTATCTGGCACTGTTAACATTTATTTCATCCTGGTATACTAAAATATTTTGTAGTATTGTCAGAAAGAGGGAGGTAAGCATTGAAATTCTTTTTTCATTTTGATGTATTTTGGTTGTATGTGTAAAAGCGCTGCCAGCAGGGAGATCAGAGGGATTGTCCAGTGTTGGATTGGCCGATTCCAGCCCCTACAGACCCACCACCGCACATCACTAAGCCCATCAGCCAAGCTGGTAGAGCTTCTGCTAAAAGATACTTAAGAAAGGGCAGAACCATTGCACTGCGGAGAGGTGAGGTGGAGGGACTGGGGAAGTGAGAAATTGTAGAGGGGATATCAAGGTCAGGGAGGTAGAAGAGGGAGAAGAGGGAGAAGAGAGAGAAGAGGGAGAGAGGGAGGGAGAAAAGGAAGGAAGGGA
>WBNO01026260.1:327325-353959 GCA_013400575.1 Peucedramus taeniatus | reverse complement strand
GGCCCCGCCAAACGCGGGCCGGCAGCGCCCCCTGCAGGGCCAGAGCGGCGCTGCGGCGCCTCGGCTGCGGCACCGCCCCTTAAAGGGGCAGGAGCTCTTAAGGTGGAACGGCTGCGGCGGCGGCGGGGGCCCCTCCGCGCCGGGAGCCCCGTCCCGCCCGACGGGAATACCCCGGGCCGCGTCCGGAAACAGCCTCGGTGCTGCCGCCGTCTCAGTCCGTGGCCCCCGCGCAGGTGAAGGCACCGCTGTGTTTGCGGCGCGTGTCAGTAAAGTGCGCAGTGCTGCCGAGGGCGTGATTTTCTGATTTTCCGCGCGAGACACGCGGCCCGGACCGCGCTGAGCGGGTTTGCCGGGGGCAGCGGTGTCGGGGCATCCTCGAAGGAGGTACGGGTGGATCTACCCGGGCCAAACCGGCCTCCCCGACGGCCGCGGCCGCTAACGAGCCGCCCCTCGGTCGCCACGGCCCCCGGCACTTGGTGCTTTACATCCTGGCGGGGAGCACCCCGCTCCTCCCGGGGTTCTGACGGATGATGCTGCTTACGCATCATCCCACGGGACCGGTGGCTGCACTGGCTTCCCCACGTGCCTGGGACCACCGGCCCCGAGTGGGGGTCGGAGAAAAGAGGGAAAGAAGGAAAAGAGAAGTAGCGCCCATTCAAGTGGTCCTGCCCTACGGGTGAGACGTTCAGAGTTCCGGCCAACACCGAGCAGTTTTAGCGAAGGATTTCCCGGCTGTCAGGGCAGATGCTCTCCCAAGGCTCCGTGCTCCCCCCGTGAACACGGGCAGGGTGGCAACTCCGTTGCGTGGGAGGCGGAGTGGAGCTGAGCGGGGCGCCGGACGAGACGTTCACGGCAAGTTGATGCCGTGGAGCATCCTCTCCATGCCCTAAGACATTCGTGCTTAGAGCAAACCAAATAAACTTAATTTGAAAAAANNAAAAAAGAAAAAAAAAAAGGAGGCTCCGGCATGCAGGCTTCTCTGTGGACCCCTCCCCATCCACGAGCCTCATCGAGCAGTGATTTTACTCTGGCTCGTGAGGTTAGCGACAAGGCGCGGTGACAGCGCGGAGGGTCCTCCCAGCGAAGCGTCGGCGCTGAGCCCCGAGGGGCCGCAGGGCGCGGTGCCCGCGGCGGGGCCGGCCGGGCCTCGCAGCTCCGCTTCGGCTTCGCGGACGCGGTGATGGGACGAGGGACCCAGGCGAACCTCTCCGGGGACCCCCATCCGAACCTCTTCTACCGTCCGAAATGAAGCCTAAAAGGCAGGGGCGGTGCCGGGGAATGCCTCTGGTTGAGTGAGAGCGCGATCGTTCTGCTGAAAATTCAGGGCTGAATTACTCACGTTTCCAGACGGGGATGGGTTTTTTGGGGGGCTGGTGGTGATGGAAACTAATGAAGACAAATCTACACTAGAGCGACTCCACACAAGCCATTAAGCACGACGAGGTTTCCCTCTCGTGTTTTTAAGCGGTGATTTGTGAGCTCCGCGCAGGGCGGTNGGCCCCACCGCACAGCGTCCGCGCCCTCACGGTGCCTGCAGACACCGAGCCTACACCGAGCCGGCCGGAATAGCAGCGAAACGCTTTCAAAACCAAATCAGTTCCCTGCACCCCCTTCCCTCCCGCTCCCCGCACAGGAGCTGAGGGCTGGCGGCTGCGCTGCGCGGTGTGCCCCGCCGGCTGCTCGGAGCGCGACAGCCCAGCCCAGCTCTGAAACAAGGCGAGGAAGGCACTGCCACGTCCTCCACGCTTCGCCGCCTGAGTTTTTGTTTTTGCGCTTGAAATTTCCGCGGGCTGGCCAAGAAATTCGCGCCGGGGCTCGCTCGGCCAAAGAAGATCCTCAAAATTTAGCATTTAAGTGTTTAGCTGGCTGGTAGGCTTTCATGAAGGGTAAAGCTGGAGGCAAAAATCTGCACTCCGCGAAATTACCCTAGACAGCCAAATGCTGGAGGGGGAAGCGGTATTTCACCCCGTGGTTCACACACAACTGAATCAAAAATTGTACACGGCGAGTTATTGATCAATCTAATGTTGCAGCGGGTGGCTGTAAAATCCTGAAGGGGTAAGATGTACCATGAGAAAGCAACAATCCCATGGACTTCAGCGGACCGTGTCACAATAAGCCATAATAACCGCGATTAAAGCGGCAGCAGCAAATCAGGTACCTTATCTCCCCTTTTTATCTAAAGCATCAGCATATTCTGTCTTCCCTTGACAAAGAAGCCCTCATCCAAAGCATTTTGTTCCCCTTGACAGAATGAAACACATTTTCTTCCCCAAAGTAAACATAATGCATGTGACTAACACACTGGCAGGGCCAACAGCAGGAAATTTAACTTTTAAAGAAACCGATCTCTGCCCGTGATTGATGCTGTGTCGCTCTGACAACAGAGAGTGTGTAGCTAATTGCCTCTATAAACGAAAAAGATATTGCCCTCATTTTATCAAACACATTCTTTGTCCAGGGCTAAAACAAGTGTCACAGTAAATGGACATGACTGTAAAGATTAATAGTTTCCCAGCAGTGAAATCTGAATAAGAACCTCACGCTGGCAACCAATGTCTGGTTTAAACTGGGAAGGAGGTTTACATTAATTTTTCAGGTGCAATTCCCTTTCCAAGGAATCACCCATGGAGCTACGATCTCTTGGGTGCTGCTGATCAGGTTAACCCACAGCTCCCACAAGTTAATCCACAGTCACCAGGATCTCAAGGAACTCCTGGAGGCCACTGTAGTCCTGGAGACCTCCCTGTCCCTTGGAAATTCTCAGGGCACAGCTTTGACCACAGCTGCCCAGGGCAGGCTGGTCTACACGCTGCAGCTCTTCCAGCCACCATCCACAAGGCATCTCAGAGAAGGGTCTGCAATAGGTTTGTTTTGTGTCTTACTAAAAGACAGGGCACTCCTGACTTTCTTGCAAGGGGCTTCAGAAACTTCCTTTGCTCTTTAAGAATATTTTATTTTCTTTACATCTTGAAAGCCAGTACTAGGAAGAAAATTAGAAAGCTTTACAGCAGTATTTATTCAAAGAGGTAACAACAAATTGTGTGATCATCCAACAAAATAAAACTTCATCTTCAGTCAACAGACTTCTGAGATCTTTCTCTCACAGCTGCTCAGTTTATACTTTTACTCCTATTTTTCCCATACAAGCCATTCCCTTAACTTTATAGCCAGGCAGAATAACGATGTCCTGTTGCACTCTCAATTTTCAAGGGGTATTGAAATTTTGAACAACATGGAAAAGAAACCATCCCCTCCCAGCCTTATGGTTTGAAAACTAAAAATGTTGTACAAGATGCTCTCAGAGCATATAATTTCTTAAGGGACTGGGTTACAACAGGCAATACCCACAAGAGCTGGAAATATGAAATGTAGAAGCTCTCTTTAACCTACTGGGGAAAGGAATTGTCTAAACAAATAGCTAGAAACTGGAGCAAGACAAATTCACGTGTGGGGAAAGCACACATTTGTAGGATGCTGCCCAGGGAAATGGTTAATTCACTGTTATTGCAGGTTTTAAGCCTTCCTGGAAATTATGCTTTTGTCAGACACAAGATCTTGGGTGAAATCTAACGGCCAATCTTGAACAAAATGTATTTTTGTAGATTCATAGAATTTAATACTGAGGGTCACAATTTCTTCTGTTTAGTTCCAACTCAGTGACAGGTCAAGAAGCACGTAAAGCAAGAAGCATGGGTACCTTCCCCTGAGGCTGCTGTTGAGTTTTTTATTTTCCTTCAGTGTATCTGGAGTTACTGGCAAAGTACCTCTGGAGTAAAGCATCTTTGCATTATTATTTACATTCAGGTTTGAAGTCTCAAATCCATGCCTCTTTTTTTTTTTTTTTTTTTCCTTGAAGAGTTTGCCCCTTATTCATGAAATAACAAGCACGTTCTCAGTGCTGATATTTTCCCTGCTGAACCTGCCTTACAGATAGCATGAACAGTGCAGTTATGCCTATTAGTCACACTGCTCGGCCTTGGTGTTAGACTAATTTGGAAAGACTTCCTGCATAGCAAGAAACAGCAGGATTTGATCATAGTCAGAGGTGCATTACAACATGCAGCAAAGCTCTTTAAGGAGCCCTTATCACCTGGGACATTTAAAAATTGCGCTTATGAGACATCAGTAAAAAACACAGAAAGAAACAGTACACTCAAAGGTAGTATGATTGCTTGATCTGCTGGATCTTTTCCATCACTGAATTCTAGAATAGTCATTTGATTAAACAGTAATAATAAAAAAAATCTGGCAAAAACAGGGGGAGAATGGACAGCAAATATTGACTCTTTAACTGCACTGTTTTGTGGAATATTAAATTAATGTTCCCACATGATGTCCAGGCATCAATCCTGATCTCCCTGGAGTCAATGGTGACATTTCTATTGCTTTCCATGGAAGAGGACTATTTATCTGAGGGCATCTGGATCAAAATAAACACAATGAAATAGATTGTACTCGAAAATATTTTTAGCTTCCTTTTTCTTGATTTGAACAATTGCTTTGGTCCTAGGTTATTAAATCTTGACTTTACCCCAAGAGAGGTTGCTGTTGTATTACTATCCTCTTTCCTTTGCTGCAGGGATAATCAAACATTTCAATAGCTTTCTCTTGACTGTGAGACTATAGTTACTTTTAACCCTTTTTCAGCCTAGTCAAACAAAAATGATAATGAAAATGTCTCCAGACCACTCTTGGTCAATCTAAATATCAATTAGACTTTAAAAAACTCTAGTGCTCTAGGTACCCCAAGTATTTTACAGAGAGGGAAACATATTGATGCACTTTGTATTTAAAAGAAAATCACCTTGTGAAATTTGAGTGCCAGTACCTGGCAAGTACACAGACTACATCTTCTGTTTTAAAATGCCATCCTGGAGCTCAGAGATCACATGTTGGGCTCACAGCAACTGATATCTCCTTTTTAAAGAAATGAAACATACTGATTTTCAAATGAGCATTACAGGGGGGAAAAAAGTGCATCTCCTCTGGTTTACATGGGACAGGTTTTTCCCCTGCCTTCTTGTAACCCTTTTTGCTTTTGCCCCATGAAAACATTTCCACAGTAAGATTCACAGCTGTTTATATGAATGTCTAACTCTATTAGCTGCAAATGGGGACAACTCCACACTTATCCAGTTATTCTTTCGTTTTAACTGGTGTAGCTGTCACTGAATTTTTCCTTTAGTTCCCAGGACAAATGTAAGTAGTACTGGGAAAATGTGGTTGATTTTCAAAATGTCTTTTTGTAGGATCCTGTAAATAATAGTAGTTAGAAGCATGCAACGTGTGAGTCCTGTTATATTATGAGACCTCTCAGGTATTAACAATGTGCATTCATATACTCTTATTTGGGCAGTCAAGTTACCAATAAACACAGATTAACACAACAAATTCAGAGAAAGATTTTTTTCATCTGTGTCTTAGCATAAAATCCTTCCCCGATGAGTGGATAATTTTCTTTCCTCATTCAGCGGTATAACTAAGCTGGGTGATTCGAGGCCCTGGTATTTTATTAAAGTTTCCAGGGGTGGAGAAGGCAGGGAAGGGTTAAGCCGTCCTCCTCCCAACCTCTTCCGAGGGGGTGGGTGCAGGGGAAGGAGCGTGGCCTTTTTCTAAGCCGAGAGGGGTGCGAAGGGAAAGCCCACTGGCTGTGTCGACTGTTTGGTCAGAGGAAAAAGCTTTGTTTGGTGTTACTTTGTGTATTAATGAACCATGCCTTAAGGGAAGGGCCTACAAGAGATTTGGGAGTTCCTCGGGCAGGCAGGAATCTCCCTGGGCTGCGAGGGCACTCTGGAGGGATGCTCCGGAGGGATGCTGAGACCCCCGCGGTACGCAGGCACAAAGCGGGCAGGACACGGTTCCGTAGCCATCCTTTGGGATCACAAGTTATCCCGTTAAGACGCCCTCATACGCGTTCCTTCTCGAGGGCAGGCTCCTTACGAGCCCGCCCTCTGTGCCAGCTCCAGCCCCGGCTCTCCCGGCCCCTGCCCAGCCCCTCGCGGGGCGACGGGGGTGCGGTACCGGCTGCCCCTGTCCGGGCTAGCTCAGCCCCGCCTTTCGCCCGTCTCTCACGGGAGCACCGTGTCTTTCCGGTTGCGGGCACCGTTTTCCGAGGACGGGGCCGCCCAGCCGTGGGAGCTCCGGGCGGCGGCGGCGCGGCCGCGCTCGGCTCCTCTCCTGCGGAGAAGCGGGCTCGAACCGCAGCCCCCGGGTTCAAAGGTCGGAGAGGCTGCGGCGGCTCGGGGGGGCTCCTGCGGGGACCGCGCCGTCGGTTTGACCCACGGGCTTAAAAACACTCGTGCGGCAACTTTGCGCCCCGTCCCCGCCGGCCCCCGAGCAGCCCGGGCTCCCGAAGAGGCTGCGGGCGGCTGTTCGGCTCTCCGGCAGGAGCTGGCGCGGATCAGCTGCCCCCCGCCCGCTTTCCCTCTCTCGCTTTTCTGCAGACCCTCCCCAAACCCACCCTTCGCTCCTTCCGCACACCCACTGTCCTGAATGCAGCGAATGAACCAGCAGTACCGGGCTGTGGGATTCACCAGGGGTTCAGAAAACTCCTTTTGGGAAACGAAGGATGACAGAAACTGGGAGTTACCTATCCACAGCTAAATCTAACCCGGAGTCTCAATGAGATAAATATTTCCCTATAAAAACCCTGATTCATTACACAAACCTGATTAATGCTTTAGCTGTTTAATGACTACCGAATCAAGACTTGAGGAAAAAGAAAAAAAAAAAAACCAACCCAATGACCCAACAAATCCTATTCGTGATTATGCAGTTAAAGACTCTTACAGAGTGCGCACACAAACAACTAAATGAAAACCACACAAGCAGTTGTATTCCAGCATCCTAACTCTTCGGTACCCTTCATTGTAGGCTGGGTTTTCTAAAGGTGAAAGCAATCTCTCTCTCTCTCTCTCCACCCCCTCAAGAGGAATTCCCAGCGACGGCAGCAGCAGCATTCCTCGTTAGCAGGATCTGAAACCTGAACCTTTAGCCGGGCGCCACAGCTGGAGCTGCAGGACTAACCCCGCAGTCCCACCCAGGACCGCAGCGTTCTTTGGGGTGAGGAGAAGGGTTCCCGGGGTCAGGCTGGGCTGCGCACCCCTGCTCCCCCCGTCATCCTCCCGGCTTGCCTTCTCCCCCCGCGCAGGGGGTGCCACAGCTGCTCCCGTTGGACTCTCTTGGCCTGGCCTTTGGTTGAAATGCAGAGTTATTTTTGGTGTGTCGCCACCATTTTTGTTGAGAATATGACTGATGCAAATGTTTGTAGCTTTGTATCTTGGCCAAATCATAACATAAATTCATGAGATTGAAAAAAAGTTTTTTTCCTGGTTCCGAGTCTTTCTTTTTTCTAGAATTCTAAAATCTTTTGCAAGCAAGTTAAAAGTCTCACAAATTCCCTGAAGTATCTTATAAAGCAAAGCGTTTGGCAGCACAAATACTAAGGTGCTTAATTAGTTATTAACTTATTAATTAAACTTAATTAGTTTACCAGTATTTTAGTTTAATTGTATAAATTCCAAGGCACAATTGACAAGGCGTTTGCTGCTTGTGGGCTCCATTCTCATTTTAAAGTCGTTACCATTTCTGGCATGATAAAGGATTGAATTTATTACTGTTGTGTGTGTCTACATGTGAAAATCTACCACTAGACTGATTCTTCGTTTTAGAGAAGCAAATAGGGAAGGTTGTTTCTTTGTGCTCTTTGCAAGAGGTCTACTTTTTCCTGACAGATTTCTGCAGGCTAGTGCTGATTTTACTAAAACTGAAATGCTTACTTTGACTTTGCATTGTGCATTATTTTAATGGCAGAAGATGGCATATAAACACCTTTTATCTACTTTCCCTCCTACTGGGCTTGCAACATCAAAGATAGTCCCATTCATCTTTGTTTCAAGGAGGGCTGTAAGTTTTCATCTGGCAGGGTTGTTGAAAATCAAACCGACTGTACTTGATCACAGTGGGATCTGCATGAAAATCCATCTACAAGTTGAGCTGTAATACTTACCTGTCTAGGTCAATTTGAGAACAACAAGGATGATAAGCACATAAAACTGAAATACTGTTGTTTCACAGTAGGACTGTTCCACCACCAGTGCAGCAGATAAGGTTTATTTAAGTAACTCTGGAGCCATGTGCAAAGCCACGTGATTTTATCCCAGAGGTTCTTAGCTGCAATTCCTTGTGACAATTTGTCTTTCCACTTGTCCTGACTTTGTATTCCATATTGCCTGGGAATTATCCCAGATAAGGAAGAAGGATTAAGGTATGTGAAGGAATATTGTGGAAGTGTCAATAGAGGTTTCTTTTAAAAAAAGGAAGAGCAAAAAATCCATGCATGTGTCTTGATGTCATGTGAGGAAAAACTGCTGGTTTCCAGTGGGGCTTAAATTGTCACTGGAAGGCTGATGGGTGCAGGGTACAGCCACCACAGGCACAAGCTGGAGGTTCAGCTTCAGCCTGTGGCCAGGGAGTCCTTTGTGAATTGATGTCTTATTGCTGGTTGTAGTAGCAGACCCAGCAGCAGATCATACATTTATTTACACCTTGTTATTCTATCAACTGTATCATTCATATAGGCAGAACAGTGAAAAAAAAATGAGAGAAATGCTCTCCCCTTTCAAGATGAAAAGACAGTATGTTATGATGTTTTGCCAATTTTGTGCAGCTTAATTTATTGAATAACCTAAATATATTAAACAGACAAATAGTCACAACAATTCCTTTTTTTATCCTGAGAGTTAGCCTTGCTTTAAAAAAACCCATTTCTTTTACTTAGGTATGCTGACACTGCATAGATATGAGTAATGCTAAAGAAGCGATTCCCATGAGTAAGTTTTGGACATCATGTATTCATTTGAAAATTCAGTCATTAGCTATGCATCTTCCATAATTGAGAAAGTTTGCCAGATATCTGAGTGTTTATATGTGTTTTAGTGGCTGAGCTAGTCTTATTGCCTATAACTTAAGCTTTCTGAATCTTTCCATTATGTGGCCATGCTTATACCTCAGCCAAACTTTAACAACTGGGACCAAAACTTTCCAAAGAAATATTAAGCCTGCAGCAGAATTTGAGATGGAAAACTTCAGCTAAAAGACTTCAGATTTCTCTAAAAAGAAGAGAAAGAAATTTGTTTGTTTGGCTCATGTTAAGAAGCAAAAAAAAAAAAAAAAAAAAGAAAAAAGAAAAAAATTTCCAAACCTTACAGAAAAGCTGAAGTTTTTTCTGTAGCAGTGTCACAACCCAGTATTTGGGAGAACAACAGTATCTGGAAAGACACTTCTGGCTGCTCCTGGGAAAATGTGTGGGAGTTTAGTTGAGCCATGATCCTCAGGGCAGTTACAGCTTGTGTGTGCTTGGGCTTTTGTGCTCCAGTCTCCTGAGGATTTGACCTGATTGCAGTCCCTGTTCTTCCCAGCCTTAGAGAATGCCATGGAGCTGAGGTCTCTGGACAGGCTGGGACAGCACCCCAGAGCATTCCGTGTTTTTGGGCCAGGTGGGTTGGGATGAGAAGGGGTTGTGGGGTGCTGCCTATCCTTTCCATGAAGGAATTTTCCATTAGGAAATTATATACAAAAACGAATGGGGGTTGTAAAGTCAAGTGCTCAGGAATTAGGAAATGCCAGAGTGATGTTTCCTGTGCTATCTTCCCTCTTTGTCCCCTTTCTGTGTAGCCGTTATGATGCAACTGTTGGGCACTCAAACTGCTTTTACAGGTTTCTTGTTTAAGTTCTACTTAAATCCTTTTCTTCTGAAAATTAATAATGATTGAAAAAATTGTTTAGCAGCAATAGCCTGATGGCTGTGCATATTACAGAGTAAAAATGGATTTCTTTTCTTGAGCAAAATGTGGCTTTTTAAATTCAAGTTTTAATGCTGTTGAAATGGAGTGTTGTGTGACCCTAACAAAAATAGACGTCAATAAAATGTACTGGATCTCTCAGAGCTGCTGTCTCTCTTCCTTGTCTTTTGTTTGTTGCTGTCTTGTCATTTTTCATTGGTCTTTGTCCTTATCTTAATGTTATAGCAAGGAGATCAGTATTCAGCAAAACAAAAAAAAGCTAGCTAAAATGGAGCAGTTTATGTTGCCCTAAAGAGGAAGGAAGGATGCCTCTTCCTGCCTAACCGATGGCGTGCTCTGCAAGGCATTACTTATTGCTCTGCTTTCCCCTGTCTGTTTCCTGGAGGAGGTAGAAAGCAAATGATAAACGTCCTTGGCTGAAACTTGCACAAATTAGCTTACAGAGACAAATTACTCCCCAGATCTTCTTATTATACATCCTTGTCAGATTTTTTTCTAAAATTAAAAAATAGGAATTCTGTGAATTACTGCTCCATTATTGCCTGCAAATATATAAATTTAACATATCAAAGCAGAATAGCTTTTAATTGTGTCAGAAACACAAGTTATACTTTTTTTCCAAAAAGAAGAAAGTCTGAGTGAAGAAGATATAAGAACAATGGTGAAGTTCCTACTTTCATACTGCATCTCCACAGATGCAGCACCATGGGCTGAAGCACAGCAACATGGATTTGATCAACATGTCTGTAACAGTCTCAAATTCCTTTTCATGCTTCAGCAGCTCTGAAGCACCTATTTTCAGACAAGTCATACACAAGAAAAGGGTGATTTCCAGATTTTTAAGTCCTTGAAATTAATCTCTATGAACTCCAGGTGGTTACTCTCTTGTACTGTATTTGAACTGAGGTCTCTTTTGATGGACATTGTCGTACATAAGAAGTAAATAGGATCCTCAGGTCAGTCTTGTCCAGTGCAGGGAAACCAGAGAGAGCCTGTGCACACTTGTGCCTTGCAAACAGCAGTCACGTTTTCCTTTTGTTTTCTCTTGAGCTGAGAATGTTTATCCGGCTAGTTTGTGAATCCAACTCCATGGATGTCTTGCTAGGCTGTGCTTGATAAAGGGTTGCTACAGGCTGTTGTGAGCCTGTGTACACTGAATTCCTTATTGAGTAAATGTAAATGAGAGGATTTGAGGACTTCCACAACAATTGAACTCTTCAGTTCTGTAGCAACCCTCATTTAATCTGTGTGAAACTCATCAAAGAACACCTACCAGCCTCACCACTTTTGGATGTCACCAGGAGATTTTGGGGCATTGCAAACTCCTGAAAATTAAGGGTTTGAAAGTCTGAACAAAACATTTCTCAGAAACTGTTCATTTTTTTACTCATCAGCTTTTCTTTTTCCTTTTTTCAGCCTTCCACAAGTTAAATTTTTTTTTCTTAAATAACAAGATGGTGCTGTTGGTTTTGATAACGTGCTCAAAGGTTTTGTAGATGTGGTGTCTTCTGTGCAGAAGCCTGTGGTTTTGCTGGTTTCTTTCTTTCTTTTGTACTTTTTTCTGGTGATGCTCTGAAACCCTTAGCTGGTCCTCACTGATATGCTCAGGATACAGCTCCTTACAGGCTACTCTTTGTTTTTTGAGGTTTAAGTCTTTTAAAGCTTAAAGATCTTTGCCATTCTTAATGTGTCTTATGAAATATGTGACAGCTTTTTTAGTACTCAGAAACAATACCTTGAACTGAATCTCCTTAGTTCTTTAATTTAAAAAAACTCTTTAGATCCTTCATTTTACTTTAGATTCTAAATTGTGCCTGATTTGTTCCAGGTTCAGAAGGATTGAAGTGATCCAAAGATGCAGTTTATTTTCTTGGTCCTTTGATTCCCTCCTCACCTGAGATTATACAAATTAAAACTGTTGAAATGTCTTGCTCCTAATATTTTATCCATGTGTTTGACTTGCTTGTGCATTGTATTTCATGCAGCCAGTGCATGTTTTTATGTCTCTTTTGGGCTTTTGAGGGTGTGCAGGTAGGGGTGTCCTAGGACTAGGCATGTTGTCCAGCTAAATGAACCTTGAGAACATTACTTCGCTTCACTGTTACCTGGTATTCAGGGAATCAAAACTGGAAACTACCTGCCAGGAACTCTGCTGTGTTTAACAGCAATCTGATGTTGCACTTGCTCATACCTTGGCAAGCTCCACTTTATTCCCAGAGGATGCACTAGTTCAGTGCTGGTGTTACTGCAGCTGTGCTAACTGCTTCCTTTCACTACCTTGCACCAAGGCTTCTCTAGAGTCAGTCTCTAGCTGTACTGGCCAGGCTGCTTCAACACCTTCCTCCTCTGTTGCTGTCAGAGGTTTTGAGAGGCTGTCTCCACGTCAGATTATTCACTACCTGCACCTTCTGCACAGCCTTAGTGATGGCTCCTGCGCACAGCTCGTGCCTTGCTTGAGCCTGTAACATTCTAGTGCTGAACAGCAGTCTTGTTCTTGTACAGGAACCCAGATATCATCATTCTTAGAAAGAGCTCTATTTCCACTGTTGCCAGCACTGGGTGCTCAGCAATAGCCATTATTTTCATTTGTATAATTCACTCTTTCTTTCCTTCCAGCACACCAGTGTATCCAAGAATTGGAGTAATTTCAGATGTCTGAGCCATCCCTGTGATATGCTGGCTACTGATGTCCCCAAATCCAAAGGAGTGTGCACAGCTCTTTGCATGGATCCTACCAGAAGTTCCTGGCAGTGGCTCTTGTCTACCAGCAACTTTGCCTCTGGACAGTGCAAAGTGCTTAGTGCCTGCCGAGCATGGCCTGTGGTCACAACCTGGCCTGGGACCCAGTGGGAAAAAGTTTCTTTTATCTGCCTTAGGTCAGAGCTTCTGGCCCATGGCCCTCCGTAATGGGGTAATTGCTCCACTAGCCACTATTTCTCCAAGTGCATAAAAGTTTGACAAAGGAGCCCTCCTCTGGCAGAGAATTAACAACAAATCTCTCTAAAGTAACTGCATTTCTATTTTTACACTTCTAATTCTCCAGCAGTAACCTGGATCTGTGGCTGCAGTAAGTTGGCAATTGCCAGGGCACTAAACTACTGAGGAGTTGCAAACTGGTCAAAGATTTGCAGCCTGCTTGGCTGTGGTGATTTAATACCAGCAGGAAATTAAGTTCCAAATAAGCCATTCTCCTTTCCTACCACCCCTTGCGGTAAGGGAGAGAAAAAAACAGGGACTGGGTATGCAGGGGCTGATCCCAAGACCCTCCTGCTGCAGAGAGGGAGGCAAAATGGTGCACTTCCAGTAGGGTGCTCAACGTTACCTCCTGAAACCATGGCCCCAGGGATGATGGGGAGGGTATACAAAAACATCTGGCCCATCACACACAGCGCTGAACCCTGGCCCTCTCTGTGACCAGGACATTTGCTTATGCCAGGACATGGGACTCCAGGCTGGTTTCTCTTCCTAAGGGAAAGCACAGGGGCTCGCTCAGCTTTGGCAGGGTGGCTGCTCCTCCCTGCTGGGTGTCAGCAATCCAGGATCTGGGCTGTTCTCCTGGCTGCTCCAGCCAGCTCTGCCCCTTTCCAGTAGCCTCTTGTTGCCGCAGGGTCCTTGATGAGCTGAGTTGGGTTGCTTGTTCCTGGAGTGCGGAAGTTGTCACCTCTCTTGAGCCAAGCACCAAGCTGGCTGTGACTGCTCCAGACACTGCCCTGGCCCCTTGCCCTCCTGTGCCAGGGGTGATGCAGACCCCTCAGCATGCTGGGCTCTCCTCTGTGAGGTTCTTGTGCCACCCCGGGGAGAATGGGGCCAAGCTCCCTCCTCCCAGCCCCTCTCTGTGCCCAGCAGACCCGGGGTGCTGCCTGCTGCTGCCTATGGGCCATTCTTTGTCACCTGGCAGGGCCAGCCCCTGTTTGCCACTGGCTGCCTTGGAGGGAAGGGCACCGGTGTGTGCTGAACTGTCTGAAGGTGATAAAAAGCAGCTGGGTGGATATTTTAAACAGAACATTAGTTACATCTGTAAATCTGTAAAAAACAAATGCCAAGACAAACCTTCAGTGAGTTTATAGCCCTGTTTTTTGTTTCCAACCCTTCAGCTCCAGTTTTTCCTGCTCCACAGAGGGGGATGCTGGTGGCATGGGCATTTGAGCCCTCAGAAAGAGTCTTCAGACAATGGTCCAAATCCATATGGCATAACTTTAGGATTGATTTTCTTTTTTAGATTGAGTGACTTCTCTTTCTTCTTGTGATTCAGAGAATATATTTTTCATCTTTTTTGTGTGAGAAGAAATGCAACCTGTGCATTAGTGGATGTGTTCATTGTCCACTGCACCCACTGCTGACCTCCTGGATAACTGGGACCATGGCTCTTTTGAGAGCCTGCATTACTCCCAGATCACGTCATCATGTTGAAATGCCTGTATTCAATCTGCTGATCAGTAGCAGGGAAGTGGAAGGTGTGTCCAAGTCTCAAAAGCTTTCCAATATATTCCTCACAACTCTTGGCTCTCAAAATACTCTTTTTCCCTTTATCCATTGCAATTCAGCTTTCCAAAGCTCTTTGCTGTGGCTATCTCTTCAAGCATATTGAACAAGATCTATTTACTGTCAAATTCTGTTAATTCTTGGAGAGGGATTATTTCTGTTTAATGCCTAATGAACATGGTACTCTGTGGTTTTGCTCAGTGAAGAAATGAGAACTGTGGTCAGAGCCTTGGTGAACAGCTTGTTGCAGGCAGGACAGGGCAGAAGGGTTTTCCCTCCTTTTTACGTTGTTCCCTCCTTTTTTCTCCCACTGGCTGGGTCAGGAGATCATAGCACCTGGCTTTCCCTCTGTCACTGACAAAGTTGACATCTGTGAGGGGTTTGGAGACAAATGCCAGAGGAAGAAGAGCTATTTAAGATAACAGACAGTTTTGGGTCAAGTGGGCTATAGATTGCCAATGAATAAATCTTACGTAGAAATTAAAAAGTTTCCCGCCGTTAGAAGAACACGGTTTTGGAGCCTAGATGGTGCTTCCTGAGGTTGTGTGACATGATGTGTGCTGCAATTGGGAGCTCTGATTAATTTAAACTGTATCTTCATTCTTGACCTCTAGTTATAACCTAGGAACCATGTTTTCAGGAGTTTGCAGGTTTAATAGGCTGCCTCTTTTGATGTCAGAATAACATATTTCCTGTTAGGTTAAAGGAGGAAGGAGAGGAATTTTTATGTCTTATTTGTCTGTTTTTGCACTCATATGTCATTATGTTAATAAATATGGCATAGGAATAAATATTAAGTACATTTTCTACCTTTGTTATATTTAGTGTAATAATTACTGGGAAACTTGAAGCTGCTATCTAGTATGGATAAAAGTTTGTAGTATGAGCTTCCAGAAGCGAAGAGCTGGGGTTTTGCTGGTAGACTGCTGAAAAAGGAGACCCAGAGCCCCTGCAAGTTGATTCCCCCCTCCACGCTCCTATCTCTCTCTTTAAGGTGAGAAGATGTCAGATGTCTGAGACTGGTTTCCATTGGTAGGCTGAGGACAGTCAACCATGAATTATAATTTGTATGGTGGGAGTCCCTTAACTCCTACACTGAATCCACTTAAATGCTTGGAAATGTTAAGCTAATAAAGTTGCAGCCTGCCACTGAAATCCATCCCAGAGTCTGTCTTCAATAGCCTCCTTGTAGTGATTAATGACAGCAAGCCCGTTGCTGCTTGCAATGAAGGATTTGCTTGTATCTGTCTGCGTTTGCAGATAGTGAAGTTTCAGATAACGGATTACAGTTCCTGTGGTTCTTTGTTGCCTAGAACACGGCTCAGAAATTTTACACCCCTGTAAATTGTTGTCAAATGCTGCTATTCTGGTTTAGTTAGCCACGTGTTCACTTTGCATAGCTGTAACCAAGGAGTTATGGTATAATGGTGGAAGGAGAATTGGCACCTTTGATTCCAGTGGTGTATCAGTAGTTCAGGCAGTTTTTCTCCTTCCATTTCTGGGTAGATGTACACGAGAATATTTTTATAGATGCTGGCAGCTCAGGAAAGAAGAATTAGCACGATGATGCCTAGCAATTTGCCATTGATGGCTTGTTTTATTTACAAAATATCTGCTCTCACCAAGTTCTCTTATTTTCATTTTTTATCATGCTTGCACTCATGACATTAAAATGTTCAATTTTTTTTCCTTAAAAAAATAAAGACGTGAAAATTTCTCAAGTATAAGTAAAACAAACTCTAGGTATCATGAAGTTATAAAATGTTTTCTATGTAAGTACTAATATTCATTCTATAATTTTATTGAACTGACATTTTAAATACTCTTCAGTTCTTGGTAGGAAGAAGAGATAGAAAAGCAAAAAAAAAAAAAAAAAAATCAAGTGATCAAAAGATCTGACTCCCCAAGACCAGTCTGGGCTATTGCCAATGATCTTGGTGCTTTGAGGATGTCTTTTTTCTCATGGTCGAACCTCAAAGAAATGGACTTGCTGAAGTTTCCCCCACCTGCCTTCCTGCTAAAGTTCCCTGTTTTTTTAGATTTCTTCAGTGTTTTGTGCAATAGCCTCAGTCATTAGCTATATCTCTCAATCAGAAGCATAATGTTAAATGTTTTGACTGTCAAAAGCATCCCTGTAATTTACAATATGGCTGTGAGGTCCAACTTACACATATATGTGCTTGCAAATTGAACGTTGCTTTCTGTTTGGTTTGGTACCAGTCACAGTGCATACAAGCACACAGATTTAGTGTATTCAGCCACAGGAATTTTTGTTTACTTTGTTAAAAAAAATACCTCCTGTTAGACTTGGGTGAGTGAATAAAAAATATCAGATTTCTGCAAACTGATTTAATCTGTTTCATCTGACAAATTTCACTTGACTTTGAGTGGTCAAACCCCACTTATATTATTACAATTTTCTTCACTTTCTTTCTAATTTAATGTTGCATTTATAGATATTCTTTACATTGTATCCTTCTCTTTGGATACTTCCAGTATCCCTCCCATCAAAATCAATTTTGCCTTACTGGAGGAAGGGAGGGAGAGGCAGGAGAGCAATGGTGAAATTCTCATTCATTGGTTCAGCAGTATTGAGGGACCTGAATGAAATCTTTCCACTCATCCAGCTTCTATGGCCTAATATTCACCACCTTGTGACTCCTTGGCTAATGCTCATGGCACACTGAATGCCCAGATGGTCTCCACATGAAATGCTAGCCAGGCCTGGGACTGTTCAGCTTCCAAGGCAAGGCAAAACTGGGTGCATTGAGTCTAGCATGGCAAAAAGCCAACCTGCACCTAACCATGTAATAATTTACAGATACACATGAATCCTTCATATTCTGGAAGATATTTTTCATTTGGTGTAAATATATATGTCCCATTAAACTGAGTAGTAGTTATTTGTGTTCTCAGAGAGGAGAATAACTTCTGTGTTTTCCTTCTTACAAGGCATATGCTGTTACGATATATATTTTTAATTGATTAAGAGGTGGGAACAGTAACAGTGTATCTGATCCAAGTTTTTAGCAAAAAGACTCTTTATTGGCCTCCATACTGTGAAACATTATTCTAGGCATGATCCCAAAGGCATTTTTAATCATCAGGATAGATGAAAAGAATATATATTTCTAAGTATCCTGGAAGTACTAGTAATTTAAATTACAAGTTTATCTTGCTAACATTTTGTTTGGTGGGCAATAAGCCACAATTCAGAAAAGTTAAACAAAATCCTATCTTTTTTAGAAAAATACATTTCAGGGCTTTGAAGGCTTCTCCCTTCTCAGTCTTCTGCCATTGGCATGACAGGATGTTGAACACTTATTGTAAATAATCTCCTTGTCACTAGCAGAGGCGTCGACCTTGCCACTGAGGTTGGGATGGCTGCAGTGCCTCAGGTTATTGTCCTGCACAGACCCATGCATGACCATACCATGAGTATGCTGAGATCTATCAACCAGTCCTAGACACTGTGTGATCAAAAATGATGTCTCATATCAAAAGTACAGAGAAGGTGACCTTTCTGGTATTTGCAAAGTGAGTGAGTGGCTGTGGCTGGAACCACAGCTCCAGCTCATACTCACAGGTAATTGTGGCTTTGCCATGAGCATGTGTGATTTCTGTGCCTGGGACTGTAGCCCTCACTTCTCCTGTAGTCTGCAGCCACAGCATACCCTTGGCAGTGCTTCCCTGAAAAGTAGTCTCTGGAATTCCCCCTATCATTTTATTTTTATGTTTTAAATAATGCTAAAATATTTTTATATGAAAGGCCAATGTAAACATTTATATATACTTAAATAACCTAAATGAATATGAATTTCTATACACTCTTTTCTTAGAAAACCCCCCACAATAATATTCCTTTCCTTTGCAAATGATTTATAGTATGAGATTCTATCACTATTTTCATAAGCTCATACCATATGAAAGTATAGCATGGACTATCTCAGAGCTATTAAAATAGGCGATGAAAACCATAAAGTTATGAAAGTACACAATTTTATGATAACTATTCATATGTCCACTTTGAAATAAGAATATGCCACGTAAAAGTTAAGTTTTATGAGCAGACATGTTAGCACGACCTCTTATTAAGGTCTTCTGTTAGTTTCTGCTAAAAGACTTGGTTCTCAGTTGTTTATAACTCTACCATCTGTTATCTGCTTAGACTGAAATTTCCCTTAGCGTGAACCTGGCTTGTGCTGTATTAGTTTGGAAAACTTCAGCCAGAATTTTCCATCCAGTAAGGGGAAGTGGCTTTAGCCATGGTAAAACTTCTTTTTGAATAGTAAACAAACTTCTTACTTTGAAAGAGGCTTCTTAATAAGGGGATGGAGAAGGAGGGTCTCAGAATAGGATTTTTGTCTTGTTCTGAAACTGAAAACCTGGTCAAATGGAGTTTATAAAACAAAGCTGTATGATACAGATGCCCTGTAGAAATACTGTAGTCTCATCTGTATACTTCCAACTAGTCTCATACATGGACAACATTTCAAATCCCTGGAAGCTCATGTGTGTGATTAGAAATCATGTTTCTGACAGCAGAGGAGGGTGACAGTGCATCTCAGCTTTGGAAGGTGTAGGCCTATGGGCAGCCTTGCAGGGTGTTGCCATTCCCAAGCAGGATGGAGTTTGATGAGGAAAGCACAGACCTGTCTGAGCAATCATTTGTGAGGAAGAGATGGCAGGGAATGCCAGTATTCCAGAGAGCTCATCTTATCCCATTTGGTAGTAGCATTATGACCCCATAGGCTGCCACAGTGCCTTAACATGGCAAGACACAGGAGTTTCCATCCTTCAGTGGTCTTACTCCTGGATATCTTCCTAGAGCAGTAAAATAAAACAAGTGAAACCAACATTTTGGTAACAAAATCGCCCTGCAAAACTCAATTTACTTGGGCCAGGGAGGCACTGCAGGCTGAACCTGTTACTCTCTGCCTCTCTTTGGTTTTTGGTGTATCTGTTCTGGCTGGAGACTTGAACTAGATGGTGACTGCAGCTTTTGAGGGAAATATCTTTATGAAGCAATCTCCAGGTTTTACCAAAGATTTTCTACCCCGTACCTCAAGTTTTGTTCATAATTTGAAAAAGCTTTTATATTGGGCTTTTTAATGCACAATGAAATTATTGAAGAGAGTGACAGATCGTCTGAAATTAACAATTTCAGTCCGAGTTCAATTAAGTTAGCCCAAATACTCCTTGCTACAGAACAGCAATCAGAGAGACTCCCAAACAAAAGGCTAAAATATCCTGGTGAATTGATGTGACACTAGTCAAAACCCTACTCCCTGCTGAGGAATAGGTATACAAAGGAGAGACTTTTCTTAATATCTGTATAGGGAAATAAATACAAGTTACCTGAAGTTCTCCAGTCAGGGAAGGTGAGAGCCTGGTCTGGATACTTGTACCCCAGCCCCAGATGTGTGATGTTTGCTAAAAGCTAAGTCCAGTCTAAGAACTTATATGAGGTACCATATATGTACCATATGAGGTACCAGAAGTGAAGATCTGGCCCAAAAACTCATACATTTTTTTACAAACAAGAAATAGGGACTCTTAAAAGGAGGGACTCCTGGAGGGCAGCTCAGACTGTGCTTGATCTGGGCTGAAGACCAGAGAGCTGCGGAGAAGCTCATAACCATTTGTCTGATATGAACTTTGAATTATGAAGACGCTTAGAAATAAATCTGTGGAAGGATGATGACTCAGAAAGACAGAAGATAGTCTCTAGCTAAAACATCTGTAAGGTATTTACTGAAAGCACAGCTATAAAATACAGCTTGTAGGGTCCTGTTAATCTGTACAGCCCGGTAAGGAAAGTATTTCACACAGTCTAGCAACAGGCAGCAAGTCTTCAGACAGAAATGGTGAAGAAAGCTTTGGCTGATGTGATTAAAGTAAAAGGCATCAACTTTCATGTGGATGCATTCTTGCACATTAGTAAATAAAAATATTTAAAGATAATTACTGTAAACAGGGAATTTGCTGAATTTAAAAAATGGTGTTCTATGGGCATTGTTTTTTTATGAAGACTATTAAGATGCAGTTCTTTCATTTATGTGTCATGTTACCTTAGGTTAATTGGCATTTATTTCAAAATAAAGAAGAATTTACTGAGATAATATGATAATAGTGTAGCCAGTTAACTGTTTTTTCTAGGAATGATTGTATTGAATATCGATATGAGGATCATGACAAGAATGACTATCACATTGAAAGAAAAATAGAGGTGTATGAGAAATGAATTACTGACATGAAAATGTAAAATTATCTTTCTTCAAGCTCGTCTCTAAATTCAGAATTTTCAGTCCAACACTAGACTTCATAAAGAAAAAAGTGTTGTTTTCATTTATATTATTTAAAATCTCTTATAAAGCAGCAGTTCTTAATGACATTGGGATCTTAAAAATTATTTTCAGTTACTTTATTCTTTTAGGAGACTTCTACATTTTTAGCGTTTATTTTGTTTATGCATGTGATATGCATTGAAAAAAGATTGACTCTCATGATAAGATTTGCTTCAGTTATTAACCTTCTAACCAGTCTCAAATTCTGGTTTTTTTTGCCAATTTTACAGTAAGGCAGTATTTAGACAACATGTATTTTTTTAGTGGTGGAGTAGAAGAACATCTAAGAACAAAGCTCCTCTTTTATCTGCCTTTCGCTTCTTATCCACAACGTTTGATTCACGTCACGTTGAATTGAATCTGCTCTTAGCCAAGAGGTACAATCAGTCAGTGGGACTGGAAGGGGGAGACATTCCTGGAACGTCCCTTTACTCTCGCCTTAAAAGCTAAGCCCACATGCTCTCATTGTGTTTCTAAATAAGTTGGAACCTGGCACTTGTTTCCTTGTAACCTGGCTATTAGACCCTTTTTCCATTGGCACAAGACAGACAACTTGGTGTGTTTGCTCAGCTCAGGGCCCCATTTATACTGACAAATTTACTGTGCCAGAACTTACATTAAAGAGTCATACTGCCCTAGTTGTCTTAGAACAGGATTCTGTAACATGGTAAACTTTCCTACATAAACATTTACCTATGCAGAATTTATGTCTGTACAGTTTTACCTTTTTAAAAAAATAAAAATCACATTTTTCATTCTTGAAGTGGTGAAGACAACTTTCACATATATAATGCTACATTGCCTCTTCCTGTTTCCAGAGGAAAAAATTGTCTACTCTGAAGGCTAGACCTTTCCTTTAGATTTACAGCATTATCTGCACGCTACTCAGCTGAAAAGGTTGAAGAGGTAGGAATCAAATAAATGGACACTCTTGGGCTTACCAGTCCAGAAAATAATAAGAAGGAAAGCAGCCTCAACATATTTTATTTCCCACTAAATGATCATAAATATAACATAAATTAGCTCTCCTAATGACGCTGAGTGTCATATGTGAGTATCTGGTATTCCAGCACAGTTGCAGCTCAGCCTGTTACCACTCCTTGCAACCTTGCAATGTTTTGGATATAGAGTTGTGTACATGTTGACATAAAATATCCAGGTAAGTGAGAAGCAAGTCTTTAGGACAGGGCTTTAGAAAGCTCTTCATTGGAGTGATTAGTCTATAAGCAACTGGGTATGTGTGCTGAGGAAGTGGAGAAATTTGAGCATTACTATGAGATATAGCCATGAAAATTTGCTGAAATAAACCACTGAATATCTACAACTGCACTCTGAATTGTAGAGGTGTTTGTGTGGAAACTTGGAAGTTACTACCTGAAGAAAGTTGTTGAAACACTGCTGTTGCGATGCTTGAATGAAAATGGATATGTTGCATTTGTATTGAAATGGGATTGGTGCTGGACACACTAAGTCATTGGGAACCCTTTCTTCCTTTCAATGCCTTTGGCCTGCAAGTCATCACCCAAACTGTGAAAACTTTAACCTCATGTTTTTTTGGTATTAATACACACTAACATTCTTCAATTGATATAATAGCATAATTATAGTAGTGTTTCTCCTTTATGGTGTTTTGACTGTATCTTGTGTTGGGAAATCCCCTGGGGAATTCATCCAGTGGCTGGGTGGTCCTCAGGCCACCGCTGGTCCGGCACTGGGGTCTGGCACAGGCTGAGTGGGTTTGGGCAGGAGTCCTGGCTGCAGCAGGAGGGTGTCAGTGTGACAAGGGCTGCCTCTTCCCATGCAACGCCTGTCCCAGATAACTGCTTGGGAGATGCAGCTCTGCAGTTCCTGCAGCTAGCTGGGTTGAAGCGAGTTTAAATCTCTCTGCACCCGCCTCCCCTGTGAGGCGTAAGAGTGGCCTTGAAAAGCCTTGGGATACTTAAATTTTACTTTAGAAATCTTGCCCCACTGAGCTCCATGGCAAAACTGCAGTTGACTTCACAGGGCTAAAACCTGTCTCTTATTCTTGCTAGATTTGGACTAGAAATCTCAGCTTCCACTACAGTTAATGGAAGTCACATGCACGTTCCAGGAGGAGAGCAGATCTCTTTCATCTCTTGAGTACCATGCTCCTCTGTGGCACTTCCAAGGCTGCATCAGTTATCGTAGGTCCGTTTATTTTAATGATGCAGCAGGAGTGTCCTAACTTCCTATGAAGGTACTTTGTTGTAATTATCTTGTATGTCTAGGGGCACCACAAGGGGTTACATTTATTTTACTGCCAAAGAGCTGTTGTTTCAGCTGCAGTTCTATGAAGAAACAATCACATCTCCAGCAGTTTGTTAGATTAATCACAGGTGTGTAATCCCAGCACATACCCTAGAGGGTATATCCTTTGACCCGTTTCCTTTTTTAAAGGGGAAACTCTGAATTAATATCACTTGCATTGCTTATCACCATTCACATTGGGTTTCAGCAGGATGCTGCAAAAAACAAACTAAAAGCTTCTAGGACTTTTCTTTTACTTGTATACAAGTGAGGATTGTAATTTAACAAACCTGAATTGGTCATTGGCAGAATTCTCTGGAATACTGAAAGTTAATGATGAAAGCTTAAATGTAGAACTAGTTCAGGAACTAAGTAAAGCCTTTTGAAGCAAAGAAATTGTCCACCCTTAGCCCATAGCTATGCTCCAGTGTTTTGTTCCAATGGCATTATATTAATTAGTTCATTGACTCATCATTTATTACTTTGCAGTAAGCAATAGGTAAACATCTCTGATCCTTGCCAATCTATGTAGTCATTGCACAGGTTTAAAATAGGATCACCTTTGATATTAACTTAGTAATTATTTTTTCAGGTTAACAGTAGCATAAGGATGCACTATTTCACAGCTTCATTTCATGCCTTGTGCTACAAACCAACATCAAGTAAAGGTTAAGAGACTTCAGAGACAAAGCAGAAGGTTTTCTGGACTTTTACATTTCAATCATGTTACCATGTAATGTGGAAACAAGTAAATATCTAAGAACTTGAACTTTTGTTGACTATAGTATATTTAAAAGCCTCATCTGGGGAAAATTAAATGAATATGTGAGAAAGGACATGCATTTACTTTTGTTATAAGTTGAATTCTTACAATAAAACAGCCCTAGGAATATAATCTCTGTAGGGGAACGAATTTCTGTACATTAAAAAGAAATACAGCCAATGATTCATAGAAACATATGAACTGTTTTACCCGGGAGTATATTTTTAAGTAATTTTGGCTGCTTAGTCCTCTGGTTTTTTTTTGGAAATGAGATTTTTTGTTTTACCTGCAGCAGTGGGTTGGTATCAGTGTCTAACACAGCACTCCAGAGACATGTGTGCACTGTGAGAAAGTGGGATGAATTATTAGGGCTTCATAATAACTGTATCTGTATTTCTGAAATTCCATGTTGAGCCCTATCCTGAAACAAATTCAGACTCAAGAAAAAAACACTGCTGAAGGAGTTTTCCAAGGCCCAGCTTCACAGCAAAATGTAGCACTATGTGAATCAGTGAACATGTATCCGAATAGGTATTTAATTAAGGTGATGAATGCAAATGATGAATGACTATTGGCATGGATTTTGCAAGAGCTCTTGCAGGAATGCACCTCTTCCCAAGCACACAACCCTGTGGACTGCAAGTCTGTGACAGTGCAGATATAAAGCAGAATTTGTAAAGCAGTGAGGACGTTTTTAGAAAAACACAGTTCGGGAAAGGGTTAAACCTGAATTGTCCTGCTCTCTGTATTCTTTACTCATATTTCCTGAAAATCTAGAGTGACTCTTGAATATTTAAGAGCTGGATTGAATATAAGTCTTTTGTATGCCTTAAGGATCTGTTCAATATGTGCAGTACATTCTTACTTCCCAGATTTATCACTAAGCACAGAAAAGCAAGCCTGCTATTGTTTTAGAAGTCTCTCTAGGAAAGGAGTGGTCTGGTGAGTCTTGCAGAATAAGGCATAACTGCAGCTCTTCAAGATATTTATATGAAATGCATCCAATGGGGGTTCAAATTCCTTCTGGGACTTCTTTCTGGGATAGGGTATTGCAAGTAATAACCTTTAACTGCTATTAATAATCTATTAACTCCTTTGATGGCTCTAGTGAACACAGCTGCGTGACAGGAAATCTTGTTTTGGGAGAATGGATGTACAGAGTCCACCCTGAAAAAGATATTTGTGGGAAGAAGAAAAGAGATAAAAAAACAAGTGCCTTGTCCCAGCTGAGTGTTTGCTTCTCATACTATTGTGCTTTATAATAGAACCAACTTCAAAGCCCAATTAACACTTTTATGAACACAATATGACTGGCGAAATAGTTCACATGTTTTTTGCTAAAAACAAGGTTGCTTTCTGCTAGGGTGAATTCATATGAAGGCTGTCTCCAAACAGACTTGACATGAAACTTAATTGAAAATTATGCATAATTCCGTAGAAAATACAAAAATGAATATTAATTTCTTTTTTATATAAGGTTTTTAGTCGCTGTGATTGGGCTACTGACAAACGTCTGCTCTGCTTCCTACATAAGTCTGCTCTGTTGCAGTAATAGAAGATCAATCAGAGAAAATGACTAATACTGGAAATATAATGCTTCATTTTTTAGGCACTGCTAATTTGTTAAATTTGGCCTGCAACGATCCAAACTATTAACAACCAGTGTGTTGCAAGAGGACCAAGAAACCCTGTTTGTTCCTATTGAATAATTTCATGTGCAATCTTTGCTTTGAGAGCTGTCAAAAGAGTATGAACAGTAAGGAGGAAGCAAATTAACTTAATAATAAAAAAAGCCTCCCACCTTCATTGCTTCCATTGAATGTTTAGTGATGTAATTTTACCAAAGGACCACATAAGAACTGAATAAAGTCTTCAGGATTTCTCTACGCGGTGATAACCTGGACTTGTACCAAATGCTTCTTTTGCCAAATCCTGGGAGTACTTTTGTCTGTGTAAGTCTTGGCAGGAGAAAACTGTAGCAATTGCCACCAATAGACTGTGGAATAAGTTTATAAGTATTTACAGAAAGAGGAAATGCAATGATCATATAACCTAGTCCAATGGGGCATTTTATGCTGTTGTTACTTGAATTTAAAATTAGGAAACTATAACATATGAAAATCTGATTTTACTTAAATCAAAGGGGAAAACCTGAAGTGATTTTAATTAAGCAGAATTTTATTCAAGACCCCTATTTAATTATATATATATTTAAAATAAAAACAGTAAACACTGAATACTTTGTAGGGTATTGTACAGAGAAAGCTTCTCCACTTTCATGTGTGGTTTAATTAAATTCACAGCTCCTCTGGATGGGGAGGTAAAGTCACTCCATTTAGAAGGAATTAGATCACCTAATAGAGGATAGAATGTTGGGAAATGCATGCAAGGACTGGGCCAGATATGCCTGATTTATATATGTACTTATGTATACATAACATAAAGCTGTATATTACTATCTGACAATCTCACTTGACCCCAATGGATGACTTACTGCTGTAAATAAGTCACCTTACTGCTGGTCAGCACTCCCAGGACTGATTGACCATGGCCCTCTGTTGCAAAGTGAGTATTAAAAGCTGGATCTCAAGGGTTAAACCCAGTGCATTATCCATAGGCAACCCTTTCTCTGACTTTCAAGGACAGCCTAATACCAGAACATATTAATACAATAAATCTTTTTTCCCCCTTTCCTTCCTTTCCCCCGTTTTTTTTTTTTTTCTTTTCTTTCTGATTTAAAACCCACCAGGTGTAAGGAACACTGTTAAGATTTAAAGTTTTGAAACTCCGTGAAGCCGCGTTCCCCACGCCCCCGCGTTCCGCAGCGCCGGGAGCGGCCGGGCCGGGCGCGGAGGCTGAGGAGCCCCGCAGGCCCTGCTCCTGGAGAGCCCCGCAGGCCCGGCTCCTGAGGAGCCCCGCAGGCTCCGGCTCCTGGAGAGCCCCGCTGGCTCCGGCTCCTGGAGAGCCC
>WBNO01026260.1:311107-327271 GCA_013400575.1 Peucedramus taeniatus | reverse complement strand
GGCCCGGCTCCTGGGGAGCTCCGCAGGCCCGGCTCCTGAGGAGTCCCGCAGGCCCGGCTCCTGGGGAGACCCGCTGGCCCGGCTCCTGAGCGCTGCCGGCAGAGCTGCTGCCGCTCCGTGCATGCCTGGAGCAGGGGCAACACGGAGGATGAGGCTGGACACCCCTGGGCTGATTGATGCGGGCTGGAGGCCGGCCTGGCCAGGCGCCAACGCCTCCACCACTTTGAAAGACTTCTTTGAACCACATCTGTTTTTTCCAGCAGCTGAAGACGAGTCAGTGCTAATCCAAAGAGTGGCCCGGCTAACAGGGAAGAAGTAAAAAATTGTTCTTTGCTGACAGGGTTCTGATTTTTTAATTTTAGAGGATTTTTTCATCTTAGCTGTGTGCTCCAGCATGTAATGCATATCTGTTTGAGAATTAAGACTGTGATTCTTGTATATTTAAGTGAGTGCTGCTGTGTTTTGTAGGTGGTTCTCTAAGCAGTGAAGTGTGGAAATGGAAATGATTCATTTAACTCTCGCAATTTAGTGTGGGATGGGAAGGGAACGGAAGGGAAGGGAAAGGAAAGGTCTACCAATACAAAATGTTACAATTTTGCAATTTATTTTCACACAATTTGTAGTATCCAGCATACATCTATTTTCAGTTTCTGGTATTCGACATGCATGTGTTTATTCAATGTAACCAATGGTAATCTCTCTGAAATGAACTGTATTCTAATAACACCTGTTTGCTGGTTTTACATGCAATTGCTCTGGAATTTAATGCTTCCTAGAAAAACAGAACTGCCTCCTGCTTCAGAAAATATTTAAAGTGAGAAGGAGATGTAGCAGAATTACAAAGGACATTGATTCAGTGCCCCTGTTCTGTGTCATCATTTTTTTAAATCTAAAAGCCTAATCTGTTTCCCAGGAGAAGGAAGAGCTTTTACTCAGAGAATGAAGACTTAAGATATACTTTAATTTCTCATCACTCACTCTTTGCCATATGTAAGTTAGTTCATTCAAAGACATCTGAATAAAAAAACAGTGTCCAGGTCTTTGCTAAGACACTCTATCACAGAGTCAGTGTTTTATAAAAATGATTTGTCTTTGCACCACACAAATGTCTGATTTTACTATTATTATTAATCTCTCAGTGCTGGGGAGCTGCAGCTCAAGAACATTATTATAGAAACTAAGGGGACCTTTATGAGATTCCAGGACCTGGTCTTACAGAGAATCCAGAGAACAGATACATTTTTATATTCAGAGGCCAACTCTGATTGACTTTGGCTGAAGGTGGGAGAGTTCAGGACCTCTGCAAGTTCCCCAGCGCAGGGCGTGGGTTCGCTTTGCCAGAAAAGAGGAACTTACAGTTGGTGGCAGTGTGTGAACCCTGCGCTTCAGGCGAGCTCTCAAAGGAGCCTGTGGCACAAGTGGGGCTGGAATTGAAAGGCAACGCTCAACTGTCTTAACCACAGCCCCAATTCTCTCTTCTTGCAGCTCACCAGCGGGGTTGAAGTGCAGATTTACTGCCCAGATCGCTGCTGCTGGATGTAACGGAATAACTGCTCGCTGCAGCACTGCTGACCTTCCTTGCACTGGGGCTTCCAGAACTGCAGGAGTGGGAATGGCAGCCCATACTGCCCTGCAGTTCCCTGGTGCCCTTTTCTTGGGCTTTGCTTTCTTCAGCCTGTTGCCTCGCACCTGTTTCACACTTATTCTACTTCATTACCAGGCTCCCTGCCCCAAAGTCCTCTCTAGGGCTCTTTATCCAGGCATCTTGCTGAGCTGGCCAGAGCTGCCACTGCCCGTGGGCCATAGCCCAGCCTGGGACTGCTGCTCCTGCCCAGCTCCTCACTCCAGCCCCGTCATCCTGCTCCCTGTGGGAGTCCCTGCACTCTGTCACTGCCAGGCTCCAAGGTCTCTTATCTCCATCCTGAAGCAGAGCTCTGTCCTGTGCCCATTCTCAAAACCAGTCTTTACTGCAAATACAGCATTTAGTTATTATTTCTAACAAATTATGAACTTCAGGTTTTTATTTTAAGGTACACAGTTCCAGCATTTTCCTTGCTTCTGCCCCTTCCCAGAATAGCAAGAGACAAAGCCAGGACACTTAGATAACTGCCTGCATAAGTTTCTAGTTCTCTACCCAGAACTACAAAGGCTCTTCCAAAGCAGATCCAGATTTTTGGATCAATTTTCTCCTTCAGTTTTGTCTTTGAATATGGCTGAGCTCTTTTCCCTGAAGTTTTCAAGTAAGTCAAGTGGAGGAAAACACTCTGAATGAAATTTTTAGCCTGGAAGTTCAAGTGAAAACAGAATCTTGTAATAGAAAGTGCCAAGACCACCTTCACTCAGGCAGAATGATCAACTTATCCTGTAATTCTTCTTTATTCTTTCCATACCTTCCTACTGTTGGTCTCCATTATGAGCTGCTAATCAAAAAAGTTTGCGGAATGAGTTCCAGGAGAAAAACCCCAAAGTGTTCCAAAGGACGGATTTTGAGAGAACTTTACCAGGAGAATTAACAATAGAGTACAGCAAATAAGGCAAATTAGTTTTAAATGAATATCACATGGGAGACATACATAATTAGTATAATCTTACAGCAAAAAGAGAATAAACTTAATACAGAAGTTCTTAAAAATGTATGAGAACACTTGCAGAAGCAAAATGGTCAGCCACAACAACAGGCAACAAGCAAAACAGTGAGGGCTAAACCTGGCTCAGGCATGGGGGTCCATCTGGGGAGGGTCTCCCTGCACCCATCGGCAGAGAGCAGTGCTGCAGCAGAGCTCAGAGCTGGAGGAGCCAGGTGCAGGGCAGAGCCCACCTTTTACATCTAATTGCCCATATAAAGCTGCATTACTGTGAATAATATTGCATCAGGAATGGTGTGGTCAGCAGCACCAGGGCAGTGATCATCCCTCTGTACTCAGCACTGGTGAGGCCACACCTCAAATCCTGGGTTCATTTCTGGGCTCCTCACTACGAGAAGGACATTGAGGTGCTGGAGAGAGTCCAGAGAAGGACAGTGGAGCTGGGGAAGGGTCTGGAGCACAAGTCTGATGAGGAGCAGCTGAGGGAGCTGGGAATGTTTAGCCTGGAGAAAAGGAGGCTCAGGGGGGACCTTGCTGCTCTCTACGACTGTCCCAAAGGCGATTGTAGCCAGGTAGCAATCAGCTTCTTTTTCTGAGTACAAATGATGGGACAAGAGGAAGTGGCCTAAAGTTTTTCCAGGGGATGTTTAGATTGGATATTTGGAAAAAATTTGTTCACTGAAAGGGCTATCCATTCCTGGCATGGGCTGCCCAGGGAGTGGTTAAGTCACCATCCTCAGAGGGATTTAAAATACGTGTTAAGAAGTGTAGATGTGGCACACAGAGACATGGTTTAGTGATCAATGTGGCAGTGTTAGATTAATGGACTTGATCTCAGAAGTCTTTCCCACCTGAATGATTCTATGATTCAATGGAAAGTAGTATATGTACTTAGTATACCACTTTGGTTTTGGAGAGCCCAGATTTAACCCTTAGCCTGTTTTAATGGCCTGTGTTTACTCAGGCAAACCTGATCTGGTTCTGGTGATCCCTGTGACTATTTTTCTTATTGCAGCTGCTTCTTTTTGCCTTCTCTTTTGAGCTTAGGCTAAAAGCTTAAGTGACAGAAAAATAGTAAAGCTATCAAATTTCAGTAAACCTGTGTCCCTACTGCCATCTTCATCAATATTTCCTGCTTGTGTTTCACCCTTTAAGTGGGCTCTGGATGCTGTCTGTACTGTGCCACCTCTGGCAGAGCTGTGGAGTAGAGCTGGTCTCCCAGGGGCTGCTCAGGGGCTGCATGTCATACTGAGGACAGTGCAAAGGTGTCTGTTTTGTCCCAGATATGCAGAAATGTTAGAGCATGCAGTAGTAACAGCCTGGGTAAGTACAACTATAAAACTTTTATCACGTGTCAGAAAGATGCTGTATTATCCTCTGGACTGGGTTTTTATGAGGGGAAATGCTGCCTGCTCTTTTGTGTTGCTGAAGATGTTTTACTAATCCTCTCCTACTTCCTTATTTGCCAGGGAGAGGAATAGTGTAAATGAAAGGAGTGGAGAGAATTCAGGTTATGGCAGTATTTCAGTTAGAGGAGGTAAAGGAGCCATTGCTCTGTTAAAAGATGCAAGGCTTCAGGAAAAGCAATTTCTCTTTACAGCTGGTTGGAAAACTGCTGCAGTCCTGTTAAAACTCAGGATTGAGCTGGGATCCAACTGCAATTGTTAATTCCCAAGTAAATTCCATAGGAGTTTGGACTGTGTTTATCTGTGTCTGATGCAGAGTTTCTGATTTAGGCAAACTCATTCTTCTTGAAAATGGTGTTAAATAATACCTAAGTAAAAAATCCCTTCTGGTGACACTATACAAAAAAGACTGAGATATATTCTAACATAATAGCTACTAATCACTGCTGAAATATGGTACCTAAACCTCAATGTTTTTGTGAAATGAAAAAATGAGTAATATTTATACTTGCTTCAAAAGTAGATCCAGAAGCTGGTACTTCAAAAGTACCTATGTCTGCAATCAGAATCTCTTCTGAGAAATTGTTCCAGTCAGAGAGCAGCCTTGTGAGTGCTGAATTTGAGTCCCAAACTTGTAAGATTTCTCCCAATATTTAGCTCTTATATACTAGTTAAATAAAACCTTGTATTTGTACTAGGAGTGCCTTCTAGCCATTTATAGTAATATTACTCCTTTCAGTTAATATTTGGTGTCTTGTATGGCATATTGTGATTGACTTGTGGATGAAGAGTGAAATAAGTGGAAACAGAAGATTTCCTTGGGGTGACAGCTTCTCAGAAGAGAGACAGAAAAAACTCAGCACCTTTTAAGATACTAAGTAATTCTTTGGGAATAGAACAGTTAAAATTGTGATTAAATACATTTTGATAGGTTGCTTCATTAGTGGTTCAGCTTCAATAAATGTTTGGTTGCCCTCCTTGCTTTGCTCTCACTGGAAAAGTTACTGATCTGAAGAGTTTCATTAAGTACTTGCCTATCACTTCAAGTCACTCACAGTCTGATTTTCAGCAATTAAATGTAGTCAAAACCTGTCAGCAGGTAGTTGCCTTGTCCCTTTTAGTCACTGCCAAAGCAAATAACAACAGGTCAAAACTTATCCTTTTCTGGGCTTTGATTTTTTTAAAAGAAACTAAAATGAAGACACAAGATTCACTCAGAGCTATCTCCCCAGGGCTGGCTGAACTCCAGGCTTCTCACAGATCACACCCCTGGTCCCCCTGTAACAATCCTAAAGGTAAAGGTTGTAACAAACATGGGGAGCCACCATTGCCATCTTTAGTGTGGCTGGAAAGTGTGCTCCCTGCCTTGTCCATTCTGAAGATTTCCCCCAAGCCAAGGCAGCAGTCCAGCTGGGATGAGACACATGGGACCATGCCTGGGGAGGGCCCCAATTGGGAGTGGCCTCTGGTTCTGCCTTTGGGAAAGGATGGTGGCTGATATGCACAAACACCTGCTTTGGTCATGGTGGGTGAAACCTGCAGTACTGTGCACCCTTCCCAGCAGGCAGGACTGGGGCTGTGGGGGTGAGGAGAAGTGTCTTCAGCATTCTTCCTCTCTAGGTAATGTTTTAGTGGCCAGATCAGCTTGTACCTCTTAACAGGGTGCACAGAAAGGGTTTCCAGTGAATCCAATTATTGGAAGAGGTTTTTCATACAAATGAAAATAGTTTATGTACCTGGTTGAAGAGAACAAACCTTTGTCCTTTTTGGAGTGTCAAGATGTGCCAGTTTTGCTCGACTGTCGTGGTTAACCTTTGGTGATGTTCACACAGAGGCTGATGCTCTCTAATTCAGACCCTCAGAGCTCTCGTTTCACCTCAGGACTACTCACAAACACAGAAGGAAACACAGACCAAAGTATCTGTATGACTGAAGCAGATGAAACACCTGGAAATGTTTGCAGGGTTTTTAGCCCAATACCACTTCAAAATGATAAACTGAAATCATAAAATAAATTTGTGTAACTGTAGTCACTTTACTTGTGAAATTTCACTGGTGCAAATCCAGGTCAGGAAGACCTTGCTAACAGGAGATTGAAGAAAGAAAAGGAAAGGAAAGGAAAGGAAAGNGAAAAGAAAAGAAAAGAAAAGAAAAGAAAAGAAAAGAAAAGAAAAGAAAAGAAAAGAAAAGAAAAGAAAAGAAAAGAAAAGAAAAGAAAAAAAAAGAAAAGAAAAGAAAAGAAAAGGAAAAGAAAAGAAAAGAAAAGAAAAGAAAAGAAAAGAAAAGAAAAGAAAAGAAAAGAAAAGGAAGGAAGGAAGGAAGGGGAAAAGCAAAGAAAAGGAAGGGAGGAAAACACGAAAGCAAATAAGGAAGGAAAAAAGAAAGAAAGAAAAAAGAGAGAAAACATTTTTGCCATGCAACCATCTTCTGTTAATTTTTAACTTTGCTTTGGTGCAGTAACCTACTCTCAGTCAGAGCTTTGTATCAGAATATAATCACCCACCTTTGCTTCCAATTCTAAAGCAAATTTAAGAAGATAAGAGGAGAAATTAGACAAGTGCTTTCCTTCCCCCTGGAGGCTGAAGGTGACACTTCTGAGCTGTAGCTGGTCTCTTCTAAATCCTGGCCCTTGCAGCTCAAGGCTTTCAAAGAGTGAGGGTGTGTCACTGCAGCTGCTGCATCAAACAAAATCAAAGAGATTTGATTAATATAAACTTCAAAATCAGTGCCATCTTTCCTTCACAAAATACTTCAAACACAGCAAGAAATGTCATCTCCCAGATGATGGAGGTTAATCTACCTAATCTCCTCTTTTCCTTCCATCTGAATGCAAACTACTGGAATATACCCAATTACCTCTCACCAGTCAGAAGAAATTCCTCATTCCAGCAATGTCAATCAGATTTTAAGAGGAGATTTGCAGTCCTTTTGTAATATCAACATGGCTTCTGAACCTGCAAAGCAAAGCAGGACAGACAAAACAGCAAGCACAAACTCCACTTCCCACTCTGTCAGAGTGGGTGTTTAAAAGATTCTGAGTGAAATTTTCACTTTTATTCGAAACCTCTGTTCAGTGGCAGGGCGTGGAATCAGCAGGACTTGACCAATTGTCTGTAGTGATAGTGTGACTATATTATTTCAGACAATGCATTTTCATAACACCATCAGGTTTTAATCTAGGAATTCCTTAAATTTACTGATGAAAGGCTTTTTTTCTAGTATTGCTATTCATTGCTTACAGGAGCTTTGTGCAGTCAATTACTATTTAGACTGAAGCACGTAAATATGTGTAAAACAAGCTCAAACTTTTTTCTTCACAAAATTATACTATCTACTGTTTAAAATTGCTGATGCCATAGAAAGTGAATTTTTTTGCCATTGTAAGAAATTTCCAGTACCACATCACTCAGTGAGTTCTACCTCTTTGTGGACTAATCTTTAACCTGTTTGCCTTCTGCTCATTGTTTTCAATCAGATATTCAAACTGAGTATTCAATAAATTCAGTAAACAGTCTGAGTATTCAGTAAAATTGTGCACATTTTTCTCAGTAGTCTGAAAGTGCAGAAATGTTAATTTTGTCCCCCAGTTCCTATGAAACATTAAACATCCAAACACATGAGCAGGATTCTACTTGTGGTCTGCTTCATAATGTAGTACAAGATTATACATTAAATGTTTGGCTTTAAGCTTGGAAAAAAGGAACAATTCTAAATCCCTCTGTGAGGTTATGTAGCAATTTGAATTAAATTGAAATGAAACAATCCTTTTCCCCTTCTGCTCGTACTTGCATCATGCCTGGAGATCAGTGCAGTAGATGTGCACTGCAAAAAATTCATGTGTCACAGTGTAATGTAGGAATATTTTCAAATTCAGTTGACATCATTTAAAAACTCATTACAAGTTGATAGTCATATTAAGGTAATGAATGAAAGTATTAGCCCTTGTAGAATTAATTAACTTGATGTACATATTGAAATGAGAGACAAATATATTCATTTAATATTTCAGTTAGCATTATATTAACTTGATGATTTATACTTAAAAAAAAATTATGTCGACTATAGAAAATTTTTTATGAGTCTGACTTAAGTGGTTATTTTAGAAAAGTAAAATTCCTTAGTACTTTCCTGTATTCAAATAGCCCCTTGGAACCAGTCGTGGTGAGATCGCTGCCAACTTTCCAATTGCTAGTGAATTGAACCTAAATAAAGTAACTACTTGCCAGACAGAGCAATGGTCTGATGCTTTTGGCATTAAGAAATATGCATATGAAATTTTGGTATTGGGTTAGTCAGCTGTGGTGATTGAATGGAAATGGAATTGAAGACCCCAATGGAATTGTTTCAACTTCAGCAGTAAGCTCCCTGCTGTCCCCGCAGGCACCTCCTGGTGAGCCATGCTGAGACAAAATGAACTGGGGAACAAAGGGACAACTACTAGAAAACACTACTAAAATAAACTTTTAACTCCTGTCTGTAGTCCCAGGGTTTGCAGAAAGTCAGCTGGAGGGCTGCATTCTGGCTGAAGGGTGTAGGAGGGCAGGGCAGAAATAAATTCAGTAAGGTCATACTGTCCTTTTTCAAGAAGGAAAGTAGGTGAGGAAGAAGATTGGGCTGGGACCAGTGTTGGAGTCCCCCATGGTCTGAGCAGCTGCACTGAGGGACAAGGCATGGAGCACTGGCAGCTGTGCTGGGATGCCTGGGGAATGTGCAGCTCCTGCTTCATTGGCCCTGGGAGAGCAAGGAGAGAGCTGGATGCAGGCAAAACCAGCTCTGCTCCCTACCTGCACTTCTGAATCTTTTCTGTGGGATTGGGTGGTACTAAGAATGACTCATTAAGTCCAGCAGTGCCTGAAATAGAATTACAAATGTCTAGAATGCATACTGTGGCATTATTAGGTTACTTGGGTGAACTTTTTTACATCAGGATTTCCTGTATTTCATAATGCATCCAACAGTTATATTGACCAGTTGACAACAACCAATGAGAGTAATGAAAAATCAACTCCCATCATGGTAAAATTAACAGCAGGGTGCTTTTAGATGCCATGCAAACTCATCTGCTGTTTCATGTATTTGTTTGTAATCTGGAAATAAGAGAAACAAAAGGAGAGAGAGGACTTTGAAGACAAAGTAACTTATGTAGATTAACTGCTATGAAAAAAAACTGTAAGGAAAGTTGACTAAGATTTAAACCAACTAGAGAAACAACAAAAAGATGGTAAATTAACTTCAGTGATGGTAGATACAAAGAACTATATCCTAGGTGGAAAAATAGAGAATATTTCTATTCCTTTGAAAGACCCTTGACTGTAAGAGCTTTATGGTGTTAGCTTGCATATGCACAGAAGAGAGATTAATATTGTAATACCTTTGCAGAAACACAGGTGAGCTTCCCTCTGGGAGAACAAGTACCTTCTGCTTCAGAAGGGTATTCCTGAACTAGAACACTGGTGTGCAGGACTGAATTACCCACATCTAATCCCATATGTAATCTATTCTGAGGACAAATTCAGTTACTTAAACATAGGTGTTGGCTTAACTTTGGCTACAGTAGGAATTCTTTCCTAATATACTGTTGCATCCCAGAAGCACATGAATCTCATACAAGGCCTTTGGTATATATTGCAACTTCATATCATAGTCCTGGAAATGCAAAAAAATTGAAATGGCACCGTGTTTAGGCAGATTAATTTACTTTTTAAAGTTCTCTTCCTTTTTCTCTTTTTTTTTTTTCAGTGCCCTGTTTAGCTTCCAAAATTTTCACCCATGCCTAGAGAAATTGTTTCCCTCTTTGGTGCACAGTTGAAGAAAATACTTATGATGCTATTTCGTGTTCTTAATGGGGAGCTGTGAAAATCAGCTTTTGTTTAATGACTGTGTAGTAACTCCTTAGCCAGTGTTTGTATGCTCTGTTTGCTAGAGCACTATTAAGAGAGTTCATGATCTTGTCCTTATGGCATGTTTGAACTGTCTGTTTCATTTGACATCCCTGGCAAATAGAACATCCTCTCAGTATAATGTCATGTGTCTGCCCAGCTGGCAACAGTGTAATGACAATGAGCGTGGAAATTTATCCAGAAAATTATGGAAACAAGCAAGAGGATATATTTTTTTTGTTTCTTTGTACTTTTTATTGCTAGGTGACAGTAGTACTGAGCAGATCTTTGATATAACTACAGTAGTTCACTTTCAGGGAGCCATTTTCACAACTGTGAGGGCTGGATTTTCCCTTTTATCCTTAAAAGAGAGCTTAAATTCTGATTAAATTGCTTGGGGTCACCTGCAGTGCACATGATGTCGCATTAGTAAGTAAGCATTAGTAAGTTAAATATAAGCACTGTTAGCTTTGTCTGGCCCTGCATTCAATCACTTGTCGAGGAACTGCACTGACCAACTTCTTTCTAATCTTTTGTATAGTTACAGGGAATTAATCTAATACACCTGACATCCTCTCCCTTTAATGCAGTTAGTGGTATTTTCCATATTTACCTCTGGGTTTTCATTCTATTTATAGCACAGAAATACCCACCATACACTGGGCAGTCTGACACATAGCTGACCATGCTCAATTAGCTGGAGAGCAGACATCCGAACTGTGGGCATGACCTGACCGAGTGCGAGGAGATGAATTAATGAGACAAAGAAGTCTAATGATTATTAAGATATTATACAGATTTCTCAACCTTTCCAAATTCCTTTCTGAGGTAAAGTGCCTCTTTAAATCATCTTCACCTCTGCAGCCTCACATACACATGGTGTCTGCCTTCTCTTCTTCTGGTCTCCTTCACCAGCCACCAGCTCAGCTGTGCTCTGCGCTGGTGTCCTGCCTCGCTGCCCATCCACCTTGCCCTGCTGAGCCTGGACACAGCCCCTCTGCCAGCAGCAGCCTCCTCTCTCAGCATGACTCCTCTCCTTTTTTACTACTCTGTGTTAGATGTTTCCATGCCTGCTTTTCCCATTCCTGCTGGCTTTCCCAGCCCAAATTGCACGAACAGACCTCACTCCAGGGAGCATTCCCGTGCACTCTGGCTGGGGAACTCACTCCCTGTATGCCTGGGGAAGGGCTGCAGGGATTCAGCACCCCATGGATTCCTCAGTTATGGGCTGACTCTTGTTCCCTGTGTAACATACTCTATTTGAAGATCACAAGCTGGGAAGAACCAGCAGCTCTGGCTGGATTCATCTCCTTATCTGGTTGGCACAAACCCTACCACTACCCAGTGCAGTCCCTACCTTTGAGACCTTGAAAAAACAAAATTTTTCTCTTATCATCCAGTGTTTATCTTTTGTAGACTTGCAGGGTATGAAATTTTTCTTTGATGAAGCAGATGGCTCACTCTGTCCTCCCATTTGTTTATGGTATCTTGACACCTAGTTCTTTCATTTGTATTTATGGTGAGATTTTTTTTTTTCCTGTGAGTGATCAGAATCCAGATTCCTTTTTAAAATCTCCATTTATCCACTTAGAAACCTGACTAGGGAAACTTTTTCTTTAATTTTCTTGCTTAATGGTGAGATTTCCTTCACAGAAAAGCTACAATAATTTCTTACATTTTAGTGAATCACTACAAGGGACTACCTGGGCCATGGCAAAATGTGGAAGTGTTTTTGTGTTCATATACATTATCTACAAGTGGTTTTCAGTGTGCTTTCATATGTCTAAGTAATTTCCAAAACTGACCATTAATGCTTTATTTCTGTGAAGAAGCAAATCACAATATAAGAGTTTGAGCCTGTCACATGTACCCTCATGTCTCCCATTTCAGTAGTCCAATGACACCAGTGTAAAATTGAAGTTAATTTGTTGTCAGTTTTATTATTTGTTTTTCTTTATGTTCTTTCATTTATTGCTGTTCTTATACTCTGTCTGCTTTCGTTTTCTTTCCTCTTCTCTGCTTACATTTCCTCTTCCAAAGGTAAAAATGTTCCTAATATTTAGTTCCTGCCTTTGGCAGCTACATTAAAGCCTCATCTGGCCCAATTTAATGTCATACATCAAGGCCAACTTCAGAGAAAAAAGCAGAGGTTGTACAGTTACCTTTCAGTTCCCTGAACCTCATCAGTCTAATTCTCTGAAGAGCAAGGGTTTATAGCTTTATTCTTTTAAAAAAGTTTTTTCCTTCTAGTTTGTGAATTATTCCTACTGCATACATGCAGCTCTCCTAAGCAATTTTTTTTTTCAGTTCTCCGGAGCACTTTACCTGCTCTTGTGAATTAATTCCACAAACTGGTAATATATGATATTTTTCTGAGTAAAAAAGTGTTTTCTTTCATCAAACCCATGTTTTTTTGCTGTCACTGGCTGTCTCCTTGCTCTTGTACTAAAAGAATTATGTTTGTTTTCTCTGTGTATTTTTCATTTCTCTCATGTTCCCTCTCAGGTAAACTATCCCAATCTCTGAAAGTTTTTCCTGTGCTTCTCTTCCTTTGCCATCTATCTCTGAAGCCATTCTGCAGCTCCTTTGTCTTTTCTGAGATAAGCTGACCATAGGACATCAGTTCAAGTCAAGTCTTAATTCACACAACACTATTTCCAGTTCTTTCTATCCACCTCCATAGGTGCTCACACTGTGTTTGCTTGTTTGTCCACCAGTGTAAGTTATCAGAGCCACAAATACACATCACAGGTCCACAGGGCCAGTAAAAAGGGATATTTTTGTGGTAGCCCTGTGGTTAGAGCACTTGCTAGGTAGTAAGTCCATTTTCTCATGCCAGAAATCTGAATCTGAACAGAAAGCACTTAAGTGCTCCTGACAGAATTTCATAATGCTCTTCCTTCATTAACCTCCTGTCGCAGCAAGTTGCAGCTTAATTACAGGCATAGTTTATTAGGAATGTATTTTTTGCTTTGCAGTGTCTCATCATCCCATCAAATATTCCTTTATTGTTGTATTTGATGGATAGATCAGAAATCCCATCTCTGTGCTACTGTTCTGAATCTACATCTTTTTACATTCTCTCTTTTATTCTCTTTGTAGGGTATTTCCAAAATACTTCTTGGAAAACTTCTTTGGAATTTTTTTGCCATTTCTGTGTAAGAGGTTCTTATCCTCTTGATTGTTCCTGTTTTAGATTAAAAAACCCCAAATGAGCCCAAAGGAGGCATTGCTGAGAAGTAAGTATTAAAATAAATGAAAGGACAATTATCTTAAGTAAATATGTATATGGTATAGGTTATTCTCCTTCTGAATTAGAGAAATAGCAATTATAGTATGGAAGCTATGGTGTTTTGCAAATCAATGTTTCCCAAAGCAGTGAAGGCCTGACAGAAGAAGACAGCTCTGCATGAGCTACTGATGGTCAGCTGTGGCCAGGATATAGAACAAGTGTGTGTGGCTTGGGAGACACAGGTACAGCCCCCACAGCAACAAGGCTTAGGCATCAACTGCATGTGCAGTGCTAATGACTGGAATGTGATTATGCACTTAGTGTCTGGATAAAGTAATTAGGCAATTGAGAAATGTACGATGGGCATACAATAAAGGATAATAACTAACACGTGATACAGCATAATGGACATAATCAAATACTTGTAAGGGGAAACCAGGGTCACTATGGAGGCCAGTTCATCATTTGGAGGGATCCAAACCTTTGGATAGATGGGATCACACAAAACACAGCTGGGGCACCTGCCAGTGCTGCATTCTCAGCTCCAGAAAGGAGCCTGAGAGTCGAGTGCTCAGCTGGGTCTTGTGGCTGTTCAGCAGGTGGTTGGGCTTAGTGTCTGGAATAGATGGGCAAGAGATGAACTGTGGGGCAGCCTGAGCCCTGGAGAGCTGACAGTCCCTGCACACACAGGTGGCCTTCGTGGGACAGAGTGGCTAAAGGGAAGAGCAAGACTGTAAAAGAGCAGGCAAGTTGCACATTTGATTTTACATAAGAATGAGCAAGATCTGGAAGGTTTGGAAAACATGTGCAGCTGTCCCAGTATATGGCTTTGAAACTTTGGGAAGGCAGGTAGTGACTCCTACCTCTCCTCATTTCTGCAGGACAGTACAGTGCTGCTTTCATTTGTTTATTCTACAGTGACATTTGAAACCTTTGCTCCTTTATTTCATCCTCAGATTCTTTCATCAGACTGGTCTGGAGTTCAGTTTCAGTACTGAATTGTGCTTCACTGCAGTAAGTGCTGTCCTTACATTAACTTTTGTGGGTTGATTGAGAATTGATTGAGAACAATATGGCAAATGCATTTAAGGAACAATTGTGTTTCAAGGGTTATTGAAAAAGGTTCTGAGATAGAAGAAATATGTACACAGGAGAGGCTTAACACACATGCTAAAAGACTGTAGAAATTTTCCTGAGTCCTAAAACTCTCCTAAAATTGCCTCTAGCCAGTACAGTGTAAGGCATCCTGCATAAGCTATCTTTTTAATGACTTCAATAAAAAAAAAAGCATAAAACCATCAAGGAAGCATAAACTTTTCCTTTGTGCTTGGGATTGATTTCTACATCAGTATGAGAAAAGAGCTAAGTGAAAGGCATGTGATTGCATGAGTGAAATGGCAACAGCACTGATATGTTAAGTCATAAGGTTGTTCATCTAAAATCTTCAAACAGTTGGCTCAAAGTCTAAAGAGAAGGTACAAGCTTAGGTACAGATGAGTTGTCTTGAAATCTCTGTTGCCTCTAGCACAGATTGTGTAGATAAGAGGAAAAGAAGGAAAAAAAAGGAAATAAAAAAGAGGGTCCAGTAATATTGCTCTTTTTGATGGTGAAAATTTGTTATTTCACTCCTTTGCACTGAATGCATAGAGCCAGATATTGTCCACAATTCTCTAGTCTTTTTCTCTTAACTTTAACAGTTTTCTATTTTACTAGAAGCATTATCAGGAAATTTCAAGAATGATGATCTTTTTCAGAAATGCAAAATTCTTGGAATCAAAGGCCTTGTGACAATCTCAGTTTTCTATCTCTGAGGATTTCTGAAATAATGACAGAGAAGTAAAGCTTGTGACTACAAAAAGAAGTAGAAAAAGGAGTAATAAAACCTGAATGTTAACAAAAAAGAACTTCAAATAGTAGAATTCTACTTCAGACTTTTCCCCCTCAATGTTAGCTTGTTTTAGTAAGGTGTGTTATAACATCTCTAATAATCTACCTTCAACATAGTATCCTGTAATTCTGCAGCTCTAGAGAGAGAGTCAATGAGAGACACACGTGGAAACATTGCCCTCTAGTTAAATAGGTTAACAGCATAAAACTGCATTTTTGACAAACTCAGACCTACTTAACTCTGACTTGCAAACTGATATAAAATGTAAAGAGGAGGGACACCAAGTTGATTGGAGGGCTGGAGTATCTCTCTTATGAGGAAAAACTAAAACAATTGGGATTTTTCAGACTGGAGAAGAAAAGGCTGCAGGGAATTGGTGAGCTTTTTCTAGTACCTAAAGGGAGCCTGCAAGGCAGCTGGAGAGGGACTTTTTACAGTGGCATGTAGTGATAGGATAAGGGGAATGGCTTTAGACTGAAACAGGGTAGGTTCAGATGAGATGTTAGTAAGAAATTCTTTACTGTGGGGGTGGTGAGACACTGGAACAGGTTGCCCAGAGAGGCCTGTGGATGCCCCATCCCTGAAAGTGTTCAAGGCCAGTTTGGATGGAACTTTGAGTGACCTGGTGTAGTGGAAGATGTCCCTACCCATGGCAGCGGGTTTGGGACTTGGTGATCTCTAAGGTCTCTTCTAATCCAAACTGTTCCACGATTCTATTGTTCTGTGATACAGCGTAGCATCTGTATGAACTCGAGAACAAAGCAGCGCGGTGCCAGAGGAATGCTCTAACAATATTTGTCCATATTCCTGTGACATCGCGGTCTCAGGTCGGCAGCAGCAGGTCGTGCCAGCGGTGCCAGCGGTGCCAGCTGTGCCAGCGGTGCCACCGCGCGCGGGCCAGAGGCGGCTCCGCAGGGCAGCAACACCCGCTGCGTCCAGCAGATGGCGCCGNGGTCTCAGGTCGGCAGCAGCAGGTCGTGCCAGCGGTGCCAGCTGTGCCAGCGGTGCCACCGCGCGCGGGCCAGAGGCGGCTCCGCAGGGCAGCAACACCCGCTGCGTCCAGCAGATGGCGCCGCCGTGCAGCACAACCCGCCCTGCGCGCCGTGGAGAGGAGAGAACGCGCCTGGCTCTGATCTGGGAGAGAGGAGAGGAGAGGAGAGGAGAGGAGAGGAGA
>WBNO01026260.1:282307-310651 GCA_013400575.1 Peucedramus taeniatus | reverse complement strand
CTTCCTGCTCTCCGAGGAAAGAATGTTCCTTTTGCCCATCCCTGCTCTCCAAGGAAAGAAATGTTCCTATTTCCCGGCCTTGCTCTCCAAGGAAAGGAAGTTTCTCTCTTTTCCCAGCAGCAGAGTTCAGGTTTTCAGATGCACCTTGCAGTCCGTGTCGTGCCTTATTTGTGTGACAAGTTACAATAGCCTGTTTGGTTTTACACATATTTTTTTTCCTCTCCCTGGGTTATCTAAACTAATTGATCTGCTATATGGAAGCTGAAGGGAGCAAGAGCCTTAAAAAATCACAGAGAAGGTCTGTTACACAAGCTGCCTTCTTAAGTGCTGTCTCCATCAAGCAGTTGATACTTTATTCTACTTTCCACCTACATTTACCATCGATATAATTTTTCACTTTAAAAATAATATGCACACTACTGGATATGCAAATGCATTCAGTGCATTTATAAAGAGCAGAAAACTCTTCTCTTCAGTTATATTCAACACCAAGAAGTCAGAGCTTGGGGAGGGTGGGCCTTCGTAGTGAACTGATACTTCCATTATCTGTGTTAGTGAAAAAAAGAGAGGAACTGGTAAAATCCTGAAGAACTGCACATGGATGATTTTTCTAGTTTTTGAGACTCTATTTTTAAAAATTACCTGTCTTGGCATGACAAATTTCTTCAGTTTACCTGCACAACGTGGCTACTTTTTACAGCACAGCACAATTCACTGTTGTGAGTCAAAAGAAAGCATTGAACTGTGAGGATGATCCTGTAGGGAGACCCTGTGTCCCTTGCATTCTGTCTGAGTCAGCTTGTGGCTACTGCCTCCTCACAGTGTTCATTCAAGGCATGGGAGAAGTGTCTGGGTTACAGGAAAAGCTGTGTCTGGAGCAGCCCCACTGCTCTCCATCCTTCAGTCACAGCAATGCCTGGGACCTGGCTGACCTCTCACTGCTCTTCCCCCCCCAGCACTCCCTGCAACAGCTTCAGAGCAAACTGCTGATAGATTACATTGGCTGTGAGGAAAGGTTCAGGGAATTAGGATTGTTCAGCCTGGAAAAGAGAAGGCTTTGGGGTGATCTTGTGATCTTATTGCTGCCTTTTTGTACATAAAGGAAGCTTACAAGAAAGATGGAGAAAGACTATAGAAAGAATAAGGGGGAATGGAGATTTAGGCTTTTTTTTTTCTTTTTGTTTGTTTGTTTGTTTGTTTGTTTGTTTGTTTTATGTCCAGGGGAACCAGATCTTCAACACAGAAGATGTAGCTGAAGCTGTGCTGAAAAGAGAGTAGATTTAGATTAGAAATTAGGAAGAAATTCTTTACTGTGAGGTGGTTGAGGCACTGAACCAGGTTGCTCAGGGAAGTTGTGGCTACCCCAGCCCTGGATGTGTTCAAGGACAGGTTGAATGGGGCTCTGAGCAGCCTGGTCTAGTGGAAGGTGTCCATGCCCAAGGCAAGGCAGTTGTAACTAGATGGTCTTTAAGGTCCTTTCCAACCCAGGCCATTCTATGATTCTATGACTAACAGCAGGATTAGAGCATTTTAAAGGAAAGCTTTCTTCCTGACCTCTACTTCTACTTTGTATTGGGTGGAACAAAGTGAAAAAGAAATATTTATTTCACTTAAAAGGGAATAAATATCATAGCTAAATATATGTGTGAATGAGCACCAGATCTTTTAACTTTAATGCTCCTGCAGTTTCTCTCTCCCAATAGCTGGAGTCCTGAATTAGTCATACTTGCTTCAAGCAGTCATCAAGATATTTGCTTTTGACAGTAAAGACAGCAGCATAAAAAGGCTTGCTCAGGCTCTCAGTGCCATGCACCATATTTACCAAAAACTGGGACAGCCACAGCTACAAAAGAATGATCTGCAGTATCACTGACCAATGCTCAATGAGCAGCCTTTTATTAATGAAAAATGTCTGCAAATTAGTCTCTCTATCATTTTAATCACCTCTCTGATTAAATATCTTTTTAAAATTCACATATACTTCCCTCTACATCATTCTGCTGGAAGCAAAAGAGCTTATAAACCTCTCAAAGCTGCAGTCTGTGCATTCCCCAGAGCTGGCCCAGCATTGACAGGAAAACATCACCAGTAATATTTCTGCATGTTGTGATCTGCCCCAGTGATTCCAAGAGCCAAATATTCAGTTACACATCTCCTATGGGTGACTTACAGGCAAACCAATCTTAAATAAGCAGTAAATTTGGATAGTTTGGAACACATTTGTGATACCAGTTGTTATTGAAAGGGCAAAACAGAAAAGTAGGTATTGCTAGTGTTCAACAAAATTACATTTTATCTGATTTTTTAATCTTAATCAGCTGATGTTAGCTTTGATCAGACTCAGCCACTGACTGTCCTTTTGTTCTCTTCCAAAACTTTCTGGATGTTCTGCTTTAAAGACCACTGCTGTGATCTGAGGAGTAGTAGGTCATAGCTGCCTGAAGGTGCTGCTTGATCAAAGTCAGGAGGCTACGTTTGCCTCTCTGCTTCACCCCTGAACCTGGGTAGGCACATTCTCCAGCTTCCACACAAACTCTGGGCTTGGTTTCTTTCCTTCAAAAGGCTCACTGTTTATAATGCAATGCAATGTTGTAACCAAGTACAATATAGCATGGAATGTATTTGAATATAAAGGCATATGCCCTGGGCTAACAGGAACTATGAATGATTCTATTTGCTTTTGAACTACTACCATTTTTTAATGCATTATTTTAGAAATACTACATGTGAGGTGTGCACACACAGTTCCTTTTGTTAACTGCAGAAAATATATTATGTGGTATTTGCTTTAGAGAAGTAGCTGAGATATTCTGCAAAAGTAATAAGTACTGTAACTTTTGTACTTATTTGAAATAAAACTTTTTTTTTTTTTACTTCAGTGTAAAAAGCTCTGCATGTTCAAAACATTTAATTCTGATTTGAATTTGAGTTGCCACTTTCCCCATCTATTTATCCTGATCCTCATGAGCTGTCAGGGATGAATCACTCTGCCAAGAAGCCATCCTCCTGGAGGATATAAGCAAGGTTTTCCTCTGAGCCAAGAGCTCCAGGGTGCACAGGAATGAAGCAGGCTCTGTTTTCGCTTTGCAGACTCACAAAGCTCCTGGATGCCACTGACCCGGTGAGAAAAAGTCATGAACTCCATCCAGAATCCTGAGACACCTGGCCAGCTCCTTCAGCCTTTTCAGAGGGGCCCTTTAAGCTGAAGAATTTGTTTATAGTAATATTTATCCCTCGCAGACATTTTCCTGGGGCGGTCTCTCTCATACTTCTGCTCATTTGATTAGTTTCCATAGTGACACTTATTTGTAGAGTTTAGAGTTGCTCATAGCAGGTTTCTGCAAATGCCAGCCACATGCATGCCATGTTAATAAGACAAAGTCAGTTCTGTTTCTTTCCCTTTGTGCTCTGATTTTGCTTTACAGTTAGGAGCATCCTTGGGGAAAAAAAAAGAAAGGGTGGTTGGGGGCTGCTTTGGACACAGGATCCAGGGCCTGTCAGTTTACTATTCTGGATGGTGTTTTTGACTGCACTTGTTTTGTCTGAATTGCAGTAGCAGCCTCTGAAGAACTGTGTGAGCTATTATATAAGCTGGGGAAACCTTCCATTACAGCAAGGCCTCTAGACTGCTCCTTTATTTAAAATGCAGAATTATGTGAAAAAGCAATTCAGTTGAGTGGTGCCTTGTAGGTTGCCTTTTATCCCAGGCTGAAGTAAGACTTTGCTTTTCTTGTAAGGGAGTTGCTACTATTCTAAAAATAGAAGGCTAAAATCAAATACAAGTTCATGTACACACACACACTTGTAGACACATCTTACCAGTGTGTCTGTCTGTGGAAGGGATAAAAAAACATCTGCAATAAGTGAATGAAAGGAGATTTACACACTGACAATTGACAAATAATTTCAGGAGCATGGTTACATAAAATCATGCTCATCTTCTGAAGAAATCACAGCAAATTCATAGCAGAACAGGAGATCTAGGAAGAAAAGGAGTTACTGTTTATGAGCCATGGATAGGTATCCCCACTAGACAGGCATCCTCAAAGGACAAATTCCAGAATTCACATATTAGATCACTGCACATATTCTTTTCCCTAATTCTGGGGAAGAATAAGAACTAGAGAGAAGACTAGATTTGACAAGCATTTTGTCACACTGAGTATTAGTTCTCTTAGGTTTCTTGCAGAGACTGTGAGGCCTCTCAGGTTAATTTGACACATTTCTTTCTGCAAGACACTGGAAGATTGTTTGATCCATGGATATTTATGCATAAAATAAGGGAACAAACAATTGCTAGAGGTCATAATGACATATGGCTAGAGGAAAGACAAGGAAAAACACTCCTGGGAGACCAGAGGAATGATTCTCCTCTTGAGAATCAATGAAGAAACAAAGAACTCTCTGAAGCAACAGGAATTAACCTAGGGTAAATGTGATGTGAGTCCTGCTGGACTCTGGCCCTGGAGTTCACAGCAATCTTGAATGTACTGCTGAGGTGGAGCCAGAGGAAAGCAGGCATGTGGTGAAAGGACTCTCCTGCCCTACACAAGGGGAAGTGCCAAAATGCCAAACTCCATAGCACATCCCACAGCAGCCTGTAACTCTCAGTAATGTAGAAGAGGATTTACAAATTTTATTAGGATAAATCAATAAAATACTACTACAAAATCATTGTTAAAACTAGTTGATCAATAAAAAATGAAAATAAGAGAAAAAAAAACATTTTCCTCATGAGAATTTTAAGGTAAAAATTATAAAAGTAGAATGAGAGCTAAAATTTTAAAGACTGAGTTTTCTCTCCCTCTAGTCTTTACAAAAGTATTCAGTGGAGGAAGAGAAGAAATCAGGTTTATAAAAGTAAACCTTCTGGATATCACATCAGTATGTGATAATTTTTAACAGCTAGGCAACCATGCCCTGTAGCAGTTCCAGCATCGAAAAAGGAGCCACCAGATTATGAGTTCTGTGTGATGCAGTCAGCCTTCAGGAACACTGCAAAGAGGAGGAGAAAATGTCCTCAAATCATCCCATACTATTCAATAGGATTAATAGGATTTACTGGGGAAACTCTTCAACTCTGTCTCAGTTAGTCAGATGGTGGCTGCAGGTGAAATCTTTCCAAGAAATCAAATTGAATCTCCTTTGAATATGATTACTGGTCTAAGAACAGTTCTCTCTCTATTTAGGTTGCCTAATTCTCCAATTAAAAATATTTATGAATTGTTTTGGTTTGCAGAAGTCCTTAGAAGTTTGAGAGGGAGAAATTCCTGTAATTAGAGAAGCACATTGTCTTTCCATTTAGATTGGATTGAGAGATTAAGTCTGACAGGAAGGAAATGCTTTTTTTTATTGGTTGCATAGTGAACAAAATAATGGCAGTGTATCAAAAACAATAGGTTAAGGTGAAAAATCTTGTCTGGGACTGAATCTGTGCAAACATGAAGCAAAGAGGCACTGAGAAGAACAGATGGTCTCTCTGGAAGCAGGGAGGGAGAGCATGGCCAAGCTCCTTGGACTCATCCACCCTCCAGATAAGGTGTGAGCATCCAGACCGAGTGGCAGTGGCTGTGCTGGGGTAGTGGTTGCTGCGTGGTAGCTTTGGCAGACAGTCAGTGTGCTGTAGAGCAAAACACTGGTTTGCAATTCAGGAGGTATTCACTTGAAATCCCATCTCTAAATCAGCTTGTAACTACAGACATTCAGCTCATTTTACCCATTTGTGCCATCAAACCCGTAATGTTCTTCTCCTGTGATGGAGATTATACATTTGTGAGGCACAAAGAAATGTGAGTAGTGTAAGAAACAAGTGACTCTGTTTTAATTGCTGGCACTGGGTGGATCACTGGAAAGAAATATGCTCTACTAATTAAAAGATAAAGGATAAAAATATCAAATGCCTTCCTCATTATATGAGCGCCAGTCAGAGAGACGAGTGGAGGCAGGGAACAGTAGTGATACACACATGTAGGCTGACAGTGCCTGTAACTGTAGGCTTTGAATCTATTCCTATTTACCTCGGTTTCCCAAGGAAGTGAGACTTGTGGAAGTGCACTGTCAGTCTGTCCATCCATCAATATTTCTATGGTTTCTCTCCAGTAACTTCTGAACCTGGCTAAATTCCATCAGTTCTGACAGGAAATAATGAAGCTATGAAAATCAGCATGTGGGCAAAACCCAGAGTCTTTCTGACTGTCCTGCCTTTGGCAAGGACTGCAGTGGGAACTCGAGAGCTACTTTTTCAGCGTGGTTTGCCATGGAGCTCACCAACACAGGCACTGTCTGGCCAGTCAGTATGGATGTGTCTCAGACACTCTGTGTGCTGCCTCTTGGTGAGCAGGGATTTTACAGACATGAGAAAAATATGAAAGTAATGGACATGAGGCTTTCCTGAGTGAAGGAGAACTGGAAGCTCTGCAGAGAGGTCACAGCTGTGTTGGTGGGACCTGCTGAGGCAGGACACACATCTCTGGGAGACCAGACATCACTAGGTCTTGGACTGTTCACTGATTTCCAATCAGGAGGTGCATCTATATAAAGAATACAGATTTAGGAGAAGATTTTATTATCATCCAAAACTGAAAAGACAACATTATTATTTTTCAAAGTATTTTGGCATTTGTATCTATTGACTCATGACTGATGACTGATTCATGGTTGTTGACAGATTCAATGGGCTAAGCCTGCATTTACTCTACTGCAGTGAAGAAATTATTTAAACTGCTCAAGCCTTTCATAGTCAAAAGCTTGCTCTTTTATGAAACATTTACAAATTGAAAATCTGATTTTGTATATGGATTTTGAAAATATTCTTTTCTGAGTCTGCTCTCATACAGATTGAAGACACACTAAGGGCTCCTAATGACTTCAGAGACAAGTAGATATGTTGCTTTAGAGTAAAATATACTAAACATAATAAGATATGTGACAATAGCCAAATAGTTAAATTGTCACTTTGGTGTAGAACTCCCATGGTGGCAGAAGATATCTCTGCTTTAGTAATTTTGGCAGTAGTAAATCTCCAGAAGTGGCAAACAGTCTCAGCTATCAGTGGTACAGGTTAAGACTTGGTTAGGACTGCTGGTGACAAAGGTTTTTTCTCCCTTTTCTGTTTTTTAAGAAAAGTGATAATGGACAAACAGTAACTCATACAATAATTTTAATAGCATTCACATACTGTGTGCCTCTGAGCCTACAAACATCCCTAAGAAACTGTCTGCTACCTGATTTTTAAAAAATGTAAATTGAATCCTTCACTGGCACTTGCAAACAAGCCAGAACTCTTATTTTCACAGGTCACTTATTGTAAGACATGGTCAAGAAACCTATCTCAGGAACCACTATTTACTGGGTATTCTGTAAATACTCCATATTTGTAAAGTAGTTACTAGCTTAACTTTTTTTTTTGTTATAGATAATATATTTGTGTTTGAATTGTCACTTTGTTTTTCAGAACTTTATGAAAGTTTTGTAACTTTCATATGTTAAGTCACACACTTGCTTATCAAAAGATGAATCAATATCCAAAAAGCCTAGAGTTGATTCTCACAAAATTTAATTTCACATTTCATAACAGGTCCAGAAATATCCAGACAGTTAAAGGAAGTTTTGTCTTTGAGGTGTGTCTTGTCTCTTCCCATCTACACAATACCAGATGACTCATTTCTTGTAAGTCCTGGTTGTTTCTTACCTGTTCCTTGTGTTATAATAATTTATAATATCCTGTAATGAAGGTCTTCATCTTCCTTAATAATTAAGTAGGAATTTACTCCATCACTGTGACCTGGATAAAAAAATACATTCTAATGCATGTTGGCACTCAAAATGACATTTTGAAAGAAGAGTAAGCTGAACAGTGTATTACAACCAAACTCAGTGTTTGCCTCTTATCCACGCTGCTAGGGAGGGATTTTGAAGGCACGCTGCAGACCTGAGATAGGTCCCCACATAGGTTCAGACTTCCAAGCCTCCTACCTTCATTACCCCCAGCTTCTTTATGACTCTCTAGAGCAGCAAACAGACCACACTTCCTCTTTTCTGAGCCTGAACTCATCAGCTGATACTGTGCCTAAAGATTTGAGTGCAGTGTACCTGCCAATACCATGCAGAGATATAAGAGATGTAAGATGGTTCAGCTGCCTCTGAACCATGCCTGCTGGGGTAGCAAAATGAACTGAACTAAATCATCCCCTCAGAGCTCTTCCCAGCTTTGCCCTTCCTCTCTGAATGAGCTGTGTGTTGTGATGGGTACACAGGTTATTCCTGCACTACCCTGCTCAATCCTGCACCCCTGCTGTGTATGGAGTCTGTAAAGCTTCTTCCCTGCATCCTAAAAATCAAGTACCCATTCTAAAAATGGTTTCTATGTATAACTTTGACATCTTTAGTTCTCATGCCATGATTGACAGTGCTGGACCTTTTTTTTAAAATGTGCATTAAAGTTTCAGTGTAACACTGTGTAACATTTAAGAATTTTAATTTATCTTAATAATTTTCTTCTGTACGGAACTCAGTAATTTTCCAGGTTATTTTTACCCTCCAAAGAAAGAGAAGCTTCAACATTTAAAGTATTTATTTTCCTCCTCCAAAAACTTACATTACACTTCCAGTTGTAGAATCTCCAAGTCTAGAATAAGTTTTGTCCTCAGCCATTTAAATTGTGCAAACATTTTATTCAAGGGTAAAAGCTGTTAACTACTTTTGGCTTATCTAGCAATTAACAAATCTGTAGTAAACCAGCCAGAGTTACAATATCAAGCTCTGAGGCTTATAAGGCTGTTGAAACAACACCAGAAACAACACCAAAAGGAAACCCACTAGAAAATGCACATAAGCGGAAAAAAATTATTATAAAGCATAGTAAGTTAGGAATATTTTTTTCCTTGATCCTTCTCAAATGAAGTGATTTCTTCTCACAGTAAACTGTTTCAGAAAAAAGATTTACACTGGTGCATGCAGTGTACTCATATAATATTCATGGTAATATTCACCTGGGCTTTATCACACTCTGCAGTGTTGATGCCTACAAATGCAGGCATAGATGATAAAACCTGATATCTGACTAAAAAGCTGGTCAGGATTGACTGAAGTTGTTGATGACTCTAGATTTCATAACAATTAGAGAAAGGATTAAGGGATTAATATGTGATAATCTTGTTATCTATGAGGTCCTGAAGCTGAAAATTTTATATTGAAGCTAAACTGGGATAATGTGTGAGGTTGGACTCACACTTTGTAATAAACTCTGGGTAATGGCAGCATAACACTTAGTTTTGTCACCTTCATTTTGATGATTAATTACAAATCCATCAAACAAAAGAATATATCATGCAGTGTATAACACAAGGGATGGACTTCTAGATCCCTGTGCTGTGCAGTATGTCCCCTGCAGTTACTGTCTGCCTGCAAGGATAGCCTTGTTTGGAATTCAAAAAGATAAATAATGGAAAAGAAGCAGATTCTGTGGACACATGAAAACCTAGAATGGAAGCTTGAAATAAGTTCAGAATAGGAAAGACTGCTTTATACTTGATTTCAACTTTTTCTATTAATTTATGCAATTAATATAGTTATTATCCCTAAGAATTCTTGTAGAATTCTTAGCCTTCCAAAGTTATGAATCAGAGCATGAGACGAATACACAGGAAATACAAAAAATTTGTTGATTTTTACTTTCTATTTTTGATATCTGCATAACACAAATATTCAGCATAGAGGACTAGAAAATAATTAAAAATTTAATATTAAATAAAATTGCAATTATTGCAGTCTTACCATCTTGGGATTGCAGTGTCCAGAGTTTTAATAAGGAAGACACTAGCATGTTACTTCAAAAGGGGTTTTCTTGCTAAGAAATAAAAACATTACCTTTAATTTCAACTATATTACTGGTATTTCCCAGCTGTGGACTATCTACAAGCAGTTATCTTATGTTGCAGAGGTGCTGTCCTTTCTTATAAATTTGATCTCTATTATCCTGTGAGTGAAAAATAAACTGTTGTGACCCAATCTAATGCCCAGTGAAAGGGGGTGGCACACACAGTATTGCCAGTCCCTTTGTGCCAGCCTCCTGCTGGCTTCCTACATCAGACAGGAAGGCGACTTTACTGAGATGAGGGCAGGGACAGGAGGCATTTTAGGAGCCCTGTGAAGAGCACAGTCCTCTGGATGCAGTGGTGGCCAATGCTGGCTTCCCCTCGTGTCCCAGTTTTGGGTAGGATGTGTGGGAGGAATATGGAAGCAGGGCTGCTGATTTGGAATTGGATCACCACTTTCTGCTATATTGTGCTTCTCTGTATGAACACCTGCTTTAAATTCTAAAGGGACATTTAGTCCCTTAGCATTTTTAAAGTGTGCCACACAGTGATTTGCTTGCTTCAGCGAGACTTCACTCACAGCTATTTTGCACAGTCAGAGCAATTTAGAGTAACACTGATGAAAAAAAGAAATCTCTTGGGGAATGGGGGTGCATCCTTTTTTCCTCATTAGATGCATTATTTATTATGGCAGAGACTATTCAATTTTGCAATAAATCTTTAAAAATCCTAATCTCATTTTCTATTGATTCAGTTTAAATCTGGTTCCTTTTATAAGTAAATTTCAAAGAAATGTCTTCCTGTTCCCTTCTGGACTTTCATATCATTATGATTTTCTTCTTCTGCTGGTGATGGCAATGTTACCAACATGTGCAAGTGAAAAATGGATCCTGTATCTCAGTATTTTTGTGTGGTGGGCTGACCTACCCGTCAAGCTCCTCTATCACTACCCTTCCCAGTGGGACACAGAAGAGGAAAATCAGATGGAAAACAACTAGTGGGTTGAGATAAGACAGTGTACTAGTGCAAGAAAAAAGCAAAAGTTTGTGTGAAAATAAGCAAAGGAAAAAACAGTCTCTACTTCCCATTGGCAGCTCAGCCACTTGCTGGGAAACAGGGTTTCAGCGCTCATAGCAGTTGCTGCAGAAGGCAAACACTGTAAAAAATTAATATCCCCCGCAAAAACCAAAAGAACATCATCACAACAGAAACCAAAAAATGGATGATTTATAAAAAATTCACCCCTTGACCCATCACCACAATTACAACAAAGATTACCCATGATCATTCTACTCACTAACATTGTTCAGGGCTTGTTTTGCCCAGTTACTGCCTTTATTTCAAAATCCTGATGGTTTGCCCACATTCTCCGCCAAAAAGACTGTAGTGGGTTGCTGTTGATTGGATTCCAGGCACTCACCAAAGCCTCTCTATTGCTCCCCTCTACAACTGGACTGGTGACAGAAAAATACAATGATGGGTTCATGAGTTAGGGTCTGGATGAGATCACTTATCGAATACCATTATAGGGAAAATAGGCTAAAATTAGAGATATTAATTGAATTTATTGCCAACTAAATCAGAGAAGGTTAATGAGAAATAAAACAAATTTTATAAACACCTTCTTCCCACCCATCCTTCCTTCCCAGCACTGTAGGGAGATAGAGAACAGAGGTTATGGTCAGTTCATCACACGTTGTTTCTCCCACTGCTCAGAGAGAGGAGCCCTTCCCCTACTCCACCCTTGGGTCCCTCCCACGGCAGACAGTTCTCCATGAACTTCTCCAACATGTTCTTACATTGGTATCCACGTTTGTCTTTGAGTCATCTGGATTCTGGGATTCCTCAGCCAAATGGAGAGGCCCAAGCAGAGCACTCTCTGTGGCCATGCCACCTCTGGGGCAGAACTGGGATCTCTCCAGAATCTCTGTTTGAAGCAGGTGATCCAGCCTGCCCAAGCAGCTGGGTACAGCCATGAGCCCTGAACTTCTGTGATTAGCAAAGGGCAAACCTTGCCAGCTACTGAGCTCAAGAACAGACTTTTCTTGTGCTGTTTGTGTTTATGATTGCTCTGCATAATTTATAAGACCAGAGTAAGATATACTTTAAGCTTTCAATCTGGCGATAAGATTTTTTCTTAAAAGCCTTCTTTAAAATATGGTTTATAACTTGCTGTAGTAGTGTTTATATCCAGTACAGTATCTTATCAAGCCTTGATAATACCCCTGCCTGTCCACATGTTGACTAATGAGAAAACTTTACTCAACTTTTGAGAGCATGTGTTGCTGATTTGCTAGGACTGGGCAGGATTTAGGCATTGTACCACTGCCTGAGTGTCTGTAATTATATGGTTTTTGGAAAAGCATTAGCAGTGACATTCTGAAAGCCTGCAGCTGCTACCAAAAATGAAGCATTTGCATTACTTTCAGTTCAATACTCTGAAACTAGCACTAACCCTCTCAATCCCACTCCTTGCTGAGCACACATGCAGCTCCTAGTGAAAGGATGTGCTCATGTGTCCAGGGTGATCTGAAATGGGTGATCTCAGCCCTTGTGTTGAGGCACTGCATTTGTATTGGTGCACATGAAAGAGATCCCAACAGTCAGGAGAGGAAAGAAAACACAAACATGCACATTCACCTGGCTGCAGCACAGCAGTGTAGCTTCCCTTTGGCTAGGTAAGTGTTAGGGAGAAGTTGCAGGACTGTTCAGCACTATGGGAGCCACCAGTGTTGCAGTGGGATAGGTGAAGAAGAGTCAGTGGCAGGGGCTAAGGTCTTTCCAGCCTCCCCTTGGAAATTGTGCTTATATTTCACTCTTCAGAAAATGTACAATAGCACACATTTTTTACATGGAGATTCAGCATGGGCACTACTATGTAAGCATGTGCTGTCTTCCCTCTAACCAAAATTTCACTTGCAGAGAAAATACAAAAGGATTTCAGATACACATGAACAAAAACACCCAAGTGTCTTCAGCCATCTAAGCATGACTAGTTTTTTTTTTTCAGCCTTCTTAGACTCTTGATTTCATCTTGCCTTCCATCCTTTGGCTATCCTTTGGCTGTTCTCCTTCTATCCTGTTTGCTGAGGCAGAGCTACTCAGAACAGACCTTATTCTGTTACAGTTTCCTACTCCTTTTTCATAATCCTTACAGGTTCCCCTAAGGATTACTGAGATTTAATGAATTTTTGAAATTTACTATCAACTTGACATACAGACTCAAAAACGTGATTCTTGCAGCTTAACCACCCTTGTAGTCAACTTCAACTGACTGTGAAGAAAGAGTTTTCTTCACAGTTAAAGAGTTGATAATTCTGCGACGCAGCTTCTGTTCAGTATGTGAGAGTTCCTCTGGGCACACGGCTCATTCAGTCTATGTGGAAGCATTCAGTATCACAGAGCTTTTATAAAAACAATATTTTTGGCTTATAGATAGATAGATACATAGATAATGTCCTGCTGCCAAAGAATACTAAGAAAATGATATTCATTTTCTTACAGATTTATTCAGGAGATAATGGTTTTTAACAATCATTTAAAGACAGGTTCTATGAGGCATTTTAAGTTCATTGTTTTTTCAAAGACTTACTATAAATATGAGAGACCATTACAGTGGAAGCTGATATATCACACTCTGAGTCAGTCTTTGAGCAGTCAATCCAGCATTCTAATTGGAGAATGTTCCATGGCCATTTTGCACCCCTCAAAAAACATATTAGCTAGGTTGCAAATAATAGGCTGATCAATTTAAATTAATGCAATAAAAAGTTAGTTCTGCATCCACTATAATGTTTTTTTTTGTGAAAAAATCCTTTCCCAAATTTTGTATCATTACTTTCTTAGAACAAATCTAGTTCAATAAAAGGATAGGATCAGCAATTTTTTTTTACTCTTTCCAGAATTTGTCTACACTGGCATGTAGTGTTTACAGCATTTTAGAGGGAGGCATTTGCATATTATATAAATCGTCCCAGTCTCTGTAGACTGATGAAGTGAGTTCCTTTATCCAGGAGACTAAAGAAAAAAAAAATTCCTCCTTCACTTTCACTTGATTTTCACAAATTTTTAAATTTATTAAGGAGAAAAGCTTTATATATCACAATAAAATCGAACCATAAGTGACATCTAATGGCCACACATTTTCTGATGAGAAAATATTCAGTGTACTTAAATTTATGTGTCTTTCTCAGTTTATTCAGGACATCTCATGCAGAAATCACTTACTGTTTTGGGGGGAGGTAAATAAATTCATTCAAGCTCCATTATGGACCTTCAGTGCAGAGTAATACTATTACTACCATTTCTCCTAATATAGAGAGGATGCTCAATTAATATTCTCTTCTACCAGCATTTCCTTTGAGCAAATGTTTTCTGTTAAAAAACAATCAAAAATATTAACTGTCCTTGAGATCTTAAGTAGCAGTGTTCCAGTCTCTCACTAAATTGGCAATGTTGGGCAGTAGTAAACCTGCAATTTTCAAAGCTGGATAGTGCAAAGAACAGTCATGTGAAATCCTAAATTTTGAGTAGTCATCCATTACCTTCAGTGAACCTTGGAAAATGCTGGAGTACTGTAAACATAAATCATTATCGTTATAATGGAAAAAACAACATTTAAAATATTTTTACCCTCTGAATAAAATGTTTTCATCTTTTCCAGGAAGACATGCATTTTAAAAGTCTCTTTACACTTACTAAAGTTTCCAGAAATGTAAATATACCTTTGAGATCACCTGAGTAACTTTGCTATTTCCTCCTTACAACTAAAAAACCCCAACAAAATATAGGAATAAAAAAAACCCCAGCAGCCTGCTAGTCCTCTCTTCAAACAATTGATATCTTCACTGCTTCAATGACTTAGAAAATTGTGAAGCTATCAAGCTGAACCTCTACATGTCTTGTTTACAGACCAGTAGGGTTTTAGGCTCTTCTAGTATTTAGATTGAATTTCACCTGCCCTTCATATATAGTAGAGCCAAATACTTGATGTAATACTTGATTACTTGATGTAATCTTATGTAATTAGGTGAAGTCTTTTAAAGAGAAGACAATATTGTAGCAATTTCATTAAATAAGGGATATTCACATTCTTCATTCCAATGTAGACCAGTTTTTCTTGAGAAATCCCTTTTCCCAATATCAGAATTGCTCATCATTAAAGGTAAGTTTTGCAAGGCAGGATCCTGCTTCAGCCCAGTTTTGCTTTCCTCTGTCCTCAGACTCTTCTCCTGCTGGTGGGGCTCTCTGCTCTCCTCTGGGATGGCCCAGGCCCACCCTGGCTCACTTCCAGCAGAGGCACCTGAAATGTCAAGGAAAATCCCTCCCATGGGAAGCTGACATTGTTAACATGAGGAGCCACCTAGTCAAAGCATTGGGCTGGAAAATAATTCAAAAAAATTAAACAGCCCCAAGCTCTTGTGTCAAGGCAGGATCAGCACTATCTGTATTTTTCTTGATACAGTTTTAAGACAATGTAGGTTGGAAGGGACCCTACTCAGTCTCACACCTGAGGTGTGCTGACTTCAGCACTGGCTAAAAATTTGTAATGCCTGGCAAGGACAGTGACTCCATCATGACAGTCTATGCCAGGGTTTTACTGTCTGCATTTGTACACATTCTTCTTAACAACTAATCTGGATTGAATTAATTAATAAAACCATAAAAAGTTTATGACTTTTTCTGTCTTGGTCCAAGAAATCACTGTTGACAGGAGAGGAAAAAAAAATCTGTTTTCAGTGCTATAAGAACAGTCAGTTCCACACAACGTAGCCCTAAGCTTGCCAGGCTTAGACATTTCTTAATCTGCTGTACTCATGAGGGCTGGATATCAGTGGAGATTTCATCATAATTAGTTTGCACTATTTTGTAACAAATATATTTTAGTTTCATAAATATTTATATGCTGGAACTTTTTGTTATTCTCTATTAACATTATAGATGTATATTTTAGCTCTGTAAGTTACCTTTGATTATCATTATAATTTTTGGGATTAAGTTGCCCAAAGTAAATGGCTGGTTTGTATTTCAGGCAGTTTGGTAGGTTAGCAGAAGATTTTGACTTACATTTGGAACAGTTTGCAGGTTAGTTTGTAGGAAGAGCAAAAAGAATAGAAGAAATTTCACGTGACAGTTATTACATGTAATTATGAGGATATACTTGACAAATTTTGGTGTAATTTTAAAATCTGACAGTTTGTGGGTTTTCTGAGCTATCATTAGTTGAGTGGCTTAATACTTACAACCACAACTTGCATGCACCTGTGTTCTTCCCTTAATGATTTTGCATACTATTTTCCTTCTCAGGACCATAAAGAGCTTTGCAGAGTGCTGAAAAATTATGCCTAGTAAGAGTAACATATTTGAACTGAAAACCAATTAATTATAACAAATTTCCAAATACGGATTCCCTGATTTTTTCTTTCCATTATGCTTGCAGTTGGATTGTGTTTTTATGTTTTCTTCTAAAAATATGGTTGTGATCTCCTACTGAATAGGACTGCAGAATAATAAGTAATAGGCTGGATCCATCATACCAGTCACCCTCCCACTGCAGAGGCACTCAAAAGTTACAAAAGGGAGCACGAAACCTGAGGTAAGAATACCTTATGGACCAAATGACTGATTTGGTGTCAAGATGATTGTGATGTTAGGGTTGGCCCTGCAGCCTCACCAGTGTAGATACACAGGTGCAATTTCAGTTTTACTTATGAGGAAATTTTTCTGATAGGGTATAACTTTTGATCTGCAGTGCAATCCTGCCTTATTTAACTGGATTTATGGAGAGTAGATGTACTGTAGCTGCAGCAGTTTTCCACCATGATATTTATATTTTGACCTCAATATTTACCCCAATTGGAATACAGGCTGAGCAAAGGAAATCTGCCAAGTGCCAATCCAGAAAAGTCTAAAAAATGTGGCTTTTGCTTAACTTATGGAGAGCCAGACACAGCAGGGGTTGTGGTCCTAAGTATGTGGAATGAGACAAACTTTCTGAATGATAATTGGTGGGGCATGCATTCTTACACCAAAAACTGTAACTGTCCTTTTCCTCTTCAAGTGATTTGATAACATCAAATTGGGGAAGTTTACTATTATCTGTGTTTTGTTTGAAAGTATTCCCATAGTACAATTTCCAGGGTGTTGCACTATTAAGTTTTCTGCAGTCATGAATTTTTTTTTTCTACTAAGAACCTCTTTGAAAGCTGACTTAGAGTGGTTGACATCTATTTATCAAAATCTTATGGATAAACAGTTCTAAAGTTCTTCTAAAGTGAACCAGTACAATAGTAATTGAAATGGCCCTCAGAAATAACAGAATCACAGAATCCTAGAATGGTTTGGATTGTAATGTGCCATAAAGATCATCAAGTTCCAAACTTCCTGCCATGGGCAGGGACACCTTCCACTACATCAGGTTGCTCTGAGCATCCACAGCCTCTCTGGGCAACCTGTTCCAGTGTCTCACCACCCCCACAGTAAAGAATTTCTTACTAACATCTCATCTGAGCCTACCCTGTTTCAGTCTAAAGCCATTCCCCTTATCCTATCACTACATGCCACTGTAAAAAGTCCCTCTCCAGCTGCCTTGCAGGCTCCCTTTAGGTACTAAAAATGCTCACCAGCTCCCCACAGCCTTTTCTTCTCCAGTCTGAACAGCCCCATCTCACTCAGACTGCCATCATAGGAGAAGTGCTCCAGCTCTCTGATCATCTTCATGGCCTCCTCTGGACTTGCTCCCATGGATTCATGTCCTTCTTATGTTGGGCGCCTGTCGGCTGGATGCAGCCCTCCAGGTGGGGTCTCACAAGCCCAGAGCAGAGTGGGAGAGTCACCTCAGTCACCTCCCTCAGCTTGCTGCTCACACTTCTTTTGATGCAGCCCTGAATATTGTTGTCTTTCTGGGCTGCAAGCACACACTGCTGGGTCATATCAAGCTTCTTGTCCACCAACACTTCCAAACTCTCCTCAGGGCTGCTCTCAATCCAGTCTCCACTCAGCCTGTACTTCTGCTTGGGAATGCCCTAAATCAGTTGCAGGATATTACACCTGACCACAATGAATTTCATGAAGCTGGCACAGGCTCACCTCTCAAGCTTGTCAAGGTCTCTCTGGATGTCATCCTTCCCCTAGAGTTTGTCAAGGGCACTGCACAGCTCTGGGTCATTGGTAGACTTGCAAAGGGTGCACTCAGTCACACTGTCCATGCTGCCAGCAAAGATGTTAAACAGTGCTGGTCCCAATACCAACCCCTGATGAACACCAGCTGTCTCTGGTCTTCACTGGACATCAAGGCATTGACCACAACTCTTTAAGTTAGTGCAGAGTCATCTACTGAGTGTCCATCTGTCACATACATCTCTGCACCTTAAGAGACAAGGATATCATGTAGGACAGTGTCAAGTGCTTTGCACAATTCCAGGTAGATGGTGTCAGTAACTCTTCTCTCATTTATCAACACTGTAATCCCATCATAGAAGGTCACCAGATTGGTCAGGTATAATTTGTCCTTAGTGAAGCCATGTCAGCTGTTACAAATAATCTCCTTATTTTCCATGTGCTTTAACATAAATTCTAGGAAGATCTGTTCCATCTTCTTTTCACACACTGTGGTGAAACTGACTGGCCTGTAGTTTCCTGAGTCTTCCTTTTTTTACTGCTTTTAAAAATGAGGGTGATGTTTCCCCTTTTCCAGTCAGTGGGAACTTGACCAGACTATGATGACTTCTCACATATGATGGAGAGTGGCTTAGCCAATTCTTTCACCAGTGGCCTCTGGTGCATCTCATACCCCTGGATGCATCTCATCAGGTCCCACAGAGGCTGGAAGCTTGTGCATCCTCAGGTTCCTTAAATAGTCTCAAACTTGATCTATAATGGGTAGTTCTACATTCTCCCAATCCCTGCCTTTCCCTTCTGTGATGCAGGTGGTGTGACTGGAGCACTTGCTAGTGAAGACTGAGACAGAAATGTTGTTGAATACCTCAGTCTTCTCCATGTCCTCTGTTATCAGGACTCCCATTTCCTTTCAGAGAGGGCCCACATTTTCCCTAGTTTTCCTTTTATCACCATTGTACCTATAAAAGACTTTCTTGTTGCCCTTGATGTCCTTGGTCAGGTTTAATTCCATCAGGGCTTTAGCTTTCCTAACGTGATCTTTGGCTGTTTGGACAATCTATCTGTACTCTTCCTGGACTACCTGCCCCTGCTTCCACAGTCTGTAGCTTCTTTTTTGTGTTTGAGTTTGTCCAGGATCTCCTGGCATTTTTTTCTGAACTTCCTTTTTGTCAGGATGCATTGCTCCGGAGCTTGAAGGAGGTGATCTTTGAGTATCAATGAAGTTTCTTGGGATCCTCTTCTCCCCAGGTCTTTATATTCCATTGTACTTTATCAAGCAGATTCCCAAAGTCAGCTCTCCTGAAGTCTCAAGTAGCAAGCTTGCTATGACTCCTCCCTGCTGTCCCAAGGTTCTTGATCTTTTCATGGCCACTGCAGCCCAGCGTGCCCTTCAGCTCTACCTTCTGCACCAGCCCCTCTGGCCTCCCTTTCATCAGAGTTAACTGTGATGAAGAGAAGGATAATACCTATGCAAAACCCCATCTCAGTAGCTTCCTGTCCACTTGCATCAACTGGTGAGTGAAAGGAGCTCATGACATTTAAAGGCGGTGTACGGTGCACGTAATCAACTACACAGTTTTCTGTTTATGCTGAAACCCCTCCTTACTGAAAATTAAATAGTCTATTGTATTTAAACTCTAATCTAGCACACACAGATGTTAGTAAAATGCTTCAGTTGGTTTCAACATGCATTGAATCAAACCCCAGCAGTCCAGGGACATCAGGTGCTCTAGGCACACTGATTAATTTGGGAAGCTCTCTTAGAAAGACTGGGCTGGTAATTTCAGGGCCGTGGTCCTAGTCTTTCATAAGAGAGTTCTCTGCTCTGAGGCAGGAGATATGACCTCATACAATTGCTGCTGCAGGAGCAGGGCGCTCTGGCTGCCTGACAGTCACACCAGCAGAGGCTCTGAAAAACTGATCTTGAAAAAAGAAGCCAACATGGTTTGGGTTGACTATCTGGTCTGCAGTTTACAGCAGGGAAGGGGTGGATACAGCAGAATACACCATAGGACTTTCTTAAGGTGAATTAAATGAATGAAATATTCTGTACAGTGTAACTTCACAATAATTCCCCCTGGATCATGTTCCAACACTGTATCCTTCACATGGCAACTCACTTGCTGCTTGCCACTATGTAACTTTAGAACCATTTAACTATGCTGTTTTCCTTTATTTATGCTTCAGTAGTCAAAAGAAAATTAACTGGTGTCTCTGCAGTGTACTAATATTTGTGCTCTGCTTAATGCTCCATATAATAATTGCATTTCCTAAGATAACATTTAAGATAATTCATAGAAAGCTGTCAGGGAAAAATGAGAACTTCACACTGAAAATACTCAATTGCATGTTAGAATATTTAATTTATGTCAAATGTTGCTCTCCATTTACTTTTTGAGTCTAAAGTTAATGTGCTAGCTGCAATTCTAAAGGTAGAAGGAAAAGAAGTTCAGTAGTCCCTTTTCAAAGCTCCTCTTTGTTTTGTGTGTGCCTTTGTATAATATCTAAAATAGCTCTCCTCCAAAATGCAACATTATTGAGAGTCTTCCTTAAGGTCTAGACTTCTCAGATGAATTTTTGGCTGAACAATTACTTTTGTTTCTTGTCTTCTAACTTTTTATTCACAAGCAAGTGCAGACATATGATGCAAAGTAAGGCATATGCATCTTTTCTGTGACAGTGACATTGGGTCTGCTGTTTCCTATGTTGTCATGCAAAGAGGAAATAAATAAAAATAATAGGTTCAGACTAAAAAGATGAAATAGATCTAATAAAGTTCCTATATGCACACTTTCTAGTCATAGCTCAACTATATAAGTTAAAACAGTCAAGATATTTGAAAAACTTCCACTGATTATTAATTTTCCATTGTTGCTTCACTTAATTTTAAATGAAAACCAGAAATAAATTGTGTATTTACCTATTTAAGGCTTAAATAACCCCATATGATAGTTCTGTGTTTAGGAAGGTGTTTAAAATAAGAACTTGTTCTGTGCCCAGTAAAGAAGCCTATGAAAATACAATCCAAAAGATGTTGGAGAGAAGACAATTTGCTTCCAAGTTATTTTTCATGGCTTTTCAATGAAAGCAGCAGTGCACCAAGTCACAAACGGTGCCCTTTGGGTCACAGAGAGCCATGCAGTGGTGAGGGTGAAGGCTGGGTCTCTGTCTTGGCTGTTTGTTCCCAATCTTTGAAGGTTGAAATTTGAAGATCTGTTTTTTAAAATTCAGGCATAAGGAAGAACTCAGTCACATCTTTAAAGTGTCTGAGCTGAGGTCAAAATGAGATGGGCTTTGCCAAAGGTGCTATTGTGCTTTTAGCAATTTATCTCCAGGTATGCTCAGGAAGGTGAATTTTCCTCACTCCTTTCTCTTACTCTGTTAGCATATTCTGCAAGCCCAGCACCAGGAATGGTGCTGCAGAAGCAAAGTTATTGCTGGGAGAAGCAAATCACCACTCATTGTCTTGCCGACCTATACCTGTAGTGTGTCTGATCTGTATTTTTTCCATTGTTTATTTATAGACTATAATTTTAAATGTTTGTAATACATTATTTAATAGCCTTAGAACTCATAGTCGCTGTGTTCAAAACAGAAAACTTAAAAAATTAACACAAGTTGGAAAAATGCTTACATTGAGCTATGAGGAGATTTTACTTCTTGCTTTCTGGAAAGGGATTTTGCTAGTATTTCCAGGAATTCCCCTGGAATCCATTGTTCTTTTCAGCAATGCAGCCATGCTGCATTGTGCATCCTGCTCCTCCTTGCTGATCTTTTCCTGATACCCCCCAGTAGCTGGAACTGTTTGGCAGACTGCAGCCTGGGCCATCCAGCTGTGCCTGGGTTCCAGAATGGGAGAGCAGCCGTGGCACAGTGCTGCAAATGAGTGTGAAACAGGTTGAGCTGCAGGGGAGGGAGTTTGGGAGATAAACGTGTGAGACTCCCTCTTGATGTGTGAGATTTGTCAGGTCTGCCCTGTGAAGGCAGAATTTTAAAATATTTCTAGAAGGGTTGGAAACTCAGATTCCTCTGAAGTCCAGTGTTAAGCTTGTTAATGATTATGTATCTTCATTACAAGAGGCTATTTCTCCTGGCAGTGGAGGGAGCGAGTTCCCTGCGATACTGCCAGGCCATCCACAGAGCAAGTGTATTTAGTTACTCTGAACTGGTCACGTAACCTTTTAAAACATTAACTTAAAGAATACAGTCCAATCACAGCCCAACCCTTCCTGTATTTCACTATGTTGTTCAGCTTCAAATAAAGGAAATCTTATTTTAAAAAGCTTTATAGCCCAAGTACTATGTATGTGAACTGTTTATTTAGGCAGGAAGCTTCTCAACTACTATTTTTGGAAATAATGGGAAAGTGGCTGCATAGACAAGAGTATGAATAATGGCATTGTTTTCTTTTATTCAAAGCTACCAGAACCTTCTCATTAGGTTTTAAAATTGTTTAGGACCCTAACTCTACCTCTGAATTCCTATTTTGTTCTCAGGCTAAACATAGAGCAATGAAAAGTATCCACAATTAATAACCTTTTCGTTCTGTTTAATCTTCATAAGCAAAACCAAGTAGCTTTAGTAATAGTTATTAAAACAGAATGAATAATTAAAATTCTGTCCTTCCTTAGCCTACAGTTCAGCATAGAGACTTTTGCCTGTTTTAATTTCTTGTCTTTAGCAGTAAAGTTTTTGAAAATATTTTTGAATTGAGATAAAGCAACTAGTTTTAATTCTTGGCACAGAATGTAGGGCTGACGACAATCCTCTTCAGCTTTTCCAAGAGCTCTGATGATAGCTTTTCATTCCCGTATAAATGACTTGATGACAAACAGTTAATTTATGAAGAAAATATATAGACTTTAAATCCCCCCTAATTCTTACTTTTATTAATTTGTTTTTATTCTTGCAAAACATGGTAACATTATGTTTTTCTGACTAGGAAGGCACATAATGACAGAGCTGATAAAAAAATTCCTAACACATTCAATGCAATATACATAAACCAAAAATATTCATTTATGTGTCTAGAACATCCTCTGAGCTGTAACTGGGTTGAAAAATACAGTGACTGTAACAAAGAGGAGGGAATTATAACATCCAAAAAAAGTACTAATAATGTATATTTATTCTAAGCTCTGTCACTGAATGTGGAAATTTGGTTTGGAGACTTCCAGATTTCAGACTCCTTTCTATGCAAGCACTGTTTTGGGTCTGTGAGTGGAATGAGGGCTGAACTGAGGCACTGGGACCAGCACAGCCCTGGCTGTGAGGAGCACTCTGGGACATGCAAGTTTAATGTGAAGGGTGTGCAGCACCCTGCCTCTGATGTTAGAATACATTGCTGAACCCTACGTCAGGCTGACTGTGTCTACATTCCCAAGCCACTGAAGACACAACCTACAAGGTATTGGATGTATGGTTACAGCTTTCTCTGTGTGTTCATGTGTCTCCCTCCCTGGGTGTGCCTGCCAGTGCAGCTGACACTCAAGCATGCACTGCCAAATTCTCAAAACACCTTGTGTATTGCTATCCACAGAACTCCACCTGCTGTGTGCACCTGAATTACAGAGACAATATGCTTCACTAATGCCAGATGCTTTTTAAAAACACATACATATGACCAAAGGTAACAAGACTTGCACCTGAATGAAATCTTATCTCTACTTTTTGCCCATAAACCAGCTATTCTAAGGTCAAACAAAATCAAAGCAGCTAAGTAACAGCTTTCTGCTTAGCATAATTCAAGTAACTGGTCCATTTTTACTAACCTTTTTACATAACATGAAGTCAAATTATAATTCAGGAATCTTGAAAGACTCAACTGATAAGGCAAAAATCTTGCCCCCATACATAAAATAATAGAAATTTCCACTGTAACATTAATACTAAGAGAATAAGAGCCCCTTCTTCCAGGCAATTCTGTAGTCCATCCAGAGGGTGGTTGAGCACTGAAACAGGCTTCCCAGAGAAGTGGTCACAACATGAAGCCTATTTGAGTTCAAGTGTTTGGCCAATGCTCTCAGGCACATGGTGGGATCCTTGGGGTGTCCTGCACAGGGCCAGGAGTTGAATTTGATGATCCTGATGGATTCCTTCCAACTCAACATATTCTATGATCCTATAAATTGCACTGACTTGTCATTATCATGTTTTTATATATTTGTTAAGTGTATAGCTGCTGTGGCTATATTCAGTTTGAATGATTTTTGAGTGAAGAAAGGAGATCCTGAGAACAGAAAATACTGTTGCTGATTGAATAATCACTTTTGTTCCAGTATTTCTTTGCCCTATTAGATTAATCCGAGCAGCTAAGGATTGAGTAATTCTGAAAATGCACATTGAGATTCCACTGCAGAGTGGATTTTGGATCATATTGCACAAAATAATAAAGTCTAACCATTGTTGGGTTTTGGTTTTGGTAGGAAGCTTTTCTATAGCTGAAGTTGAAACCATGCTTGCACCAATCCTTGCATATGGAAGTATAAATACCCATTCACAGTAGAGAATTTAAAAGCACCTTTCTTTAACAGCACCCTGGGCAGCTCTAAACAAGGTCACATTAAAATTACATTGTTTCTATTTGAAATGTAACCATGCAGTTTCTACTTCTAAGCGGCTAAACCTAAGCTCAAACAGTAAGGGACAAAAATTTAACTGCCAACTCCTGTGCCAACCAACATTTTGGTTTAGTGTTTTCCCTTCCTACATAATTTAGGACAGCCACAGAATTTCACAAAACCTCTCCCAGTATTATTTATCTGTACTGCAGTACTGCTTAGAGACTTCATCTGCAATTCTCCATGCAGTGAGATCCATGAGATCATTCTTCCACTTAAACAACACACAATGCCTAGTATCTGCTAGAACTAGCACCCAAATGTTATGAGCTTGTTACAACAATAAAATAGTATTTTTAGTATATTATCTTCATTTGCCAGCTATGCCACTTTTTATACCTGTTTAAAGAACAGTCCAAGTGTGAAAAATCAGTGAAATACCCCAAACAGTATTTTTAAAACAGTCCATGAGGGTGGAAATATGTATTGGCACATTTATTCCAGAAAAATGACTGAATAATGACACTGTAAGGGGGGGGCATCAGATGTTAATTGGAGCATACTACCGATAGATTTTTTGTTCAGAAAACGTAAATTCAAAAATATGTTTCTGAAAGAAAATAAAGCCACATTCTTTGCCATGGAAAGAAGATACATCACTATGTTTACATGAACTCCTATTTTGTCCAATATGGTTTTATACAACCATAACTTCATGAGCAGACTCAATTTGTAGAAATTTGGGTGAAAAGACCATGTCTTCATGTGATCATCAAAGGCAGTAAACACTTTCTCTGAGCTTTTATGTATGGCTTATGAAATGCAGGGTGACTTGCAAGACAGAAGGCTCTGTTTTCATGCTTTAAGCTCACTCAAATGCTCCAACAAATCTAAACTCCAGCTGTGGGAGATGAATTAAAAGGAATCTCTCTTGGGGGAAAGAAAGCTGAGGAAGTTCCAAGAAACCTTTTAAAAGAAACAGACGTAAACCTGAGATACCTGCAAGCCTCTATGGGTTGTCTCTTTCAAGATTTGTCAAGTCACCCGCAATAACACCGGGTAACTTTCTAGTTTAAAATGTTTTTGAAACCTTTCTATCTCAGGTAAAATTCAGCATCAACATGTGAAAATACCTCTCACTATAATGATCTGGGTGTTTTTCTGCAGCACACATTGGTATGTTTATCAACCAAACAAACTAAATGGAGCACTGGGAAAAAACAAACAAATACAAAATGCAACTGATGAGGGTATTATGCCATAGAAATAGGAACTTCTGTAATCACCATTTTACCTAGTCATAATATTTCTAATTTTGTAACACAGCTGCCCCATAAGGTCTTTTGCACTTGGCCACTGTAGGCATGCTGAAAAAGCATCTATTTGCAAGAGCTGGTAGTTTGTACTGCTCAGCTAAATACACACTTTCCAGTTATCTAGGATAAATAACAGCCCTGAAACGCACCAGATGAGAGAAGTACAATAGCCTGAAATCTTGGGATGTCATTTACAACTTGGCAACACATACCAGCTGGGAATCAATGCTGGAACCTGTCTAGAGATCCACCCCTACCACAGGCTCCGTGCTGGTAGCAGCAGTTCTTTAGAGCACAAGGTCTTTGCCCCTCTGTGCTTCACAGTCTTTGGTTTGCACCCTTAGTCAGTGACACAGCAGGGTTGTTGTATTTTGCTTTGCTGGACTTTACCATTGCACCATTACCTACCCAGAAAAAGGAAAGTCTACTGATGAGTAACATTTCACTGCTTTCTCACTATCCTGAGTGAAGCACATTTTTCTCTCTTACTGGTTTGTATGGAGCAAAAGAACCCATTTTTCACTACAGAAGCAGCAGAAAAAAGTTGTGATGATGAGGAAAGAGATCTGTAATGTGGAGATGAAGACTGTGATTCAGACACTAATTTCTCCCCTTTCTGAAGGGAATTAATAAAAGTTAATAAAAGGATCCTGAAACAATGAGAAATATTGGAATGCTTTCATACTGCTGAAACATTCAATTCGGATCCAACTGCAGGATTGTAGTATTCCATTGATAAATAGAATATAATAAAATCTAATAAAGTATTCTATTGATGTTACAATTCCATTTTTAGTGTTGATATTTTGGTTAATAGAAGTTTTTCCTTCAAGAGTAAGGTGACAGATTTCATCGTAACATTGAGAGTAATATCCAAATGATTTCTGTCTGCATGAGAAGGCTCTAACTGGGATGTTAATAATCTGCAACTTCCAGGAATGAAGCCTCTATCTCAAAGACTTCATACTTGCTGATTGGGTAAGATTATGCCTCTAGTTATTTCCTACGGAGTCTTTTCACATACAAGCCATTGGTGGAATCTAAGATAGGAAAGAATTAAGTAATTTTAGAAAGTTTTTTTTTTTCTGTATAAGTAACATTCATTGCCTTCTATTTGAGATTAATTTAAATCAGTCTCCATCCCAGTACAGGCTTGCTGCTCCTCCGTACTGTGTAGCCTTTGCAGAATGGAGATTGCTTACCTATGTGCTGGGCCTAATTCAACACAGATGGGATTTTAGAAAGATCCCCAAACAACAGTTCCCACAGAAAACACTGAGTAACCATGTATTCAGGTTTCCTTTATCAGCATACTCAGATGCCTAGCATTCAGAGTTCCTTGAATAAAAGTCATTGTTCACAGCCAGTCAGACTGCCCAAGAGAGAGTGTAAGGTAATCTGTACAGCACAGAGGTAGCAGAGGATGAGAATCACTGCACTGCCACTGCAGGGTGTTTGTGCACCTATTTCTGCCTGGGAAATCTTAGACTGAGGCCAACTTGGCCTCGAGGTATTTGTGAAAAATCATCATGCTATTGTCAGTGAGGAACAGTGAGAAGATAAATCTTAAATTCCATATCAAAGGTAATTTGGAAAGGTAATTTGGTTAACAACAACAATAAGAAAAAGATCTGCTTCAGGATTTTTGAGAACTGCAGGTTCCTAGCACTGGCTTTGAAAAGGACCAGCATGTAGATCACAGGAACAGAAACGGGGCTGGTCAGCACATTGTCTATTTGCTGCTGCAGGAGACAGCTACAGGAGACAACAAACATTTGCAGGACTACCTGCAAATCTGCTTTCCTGTTGCTTGCAGCACAGCCAGGATCTCAACATTGAGTTTCATCGGGTGCCAGATGTTTCAGGCTAGATGAGGCAGAGGCAGCTTTACAACTTCCATCATGTAATATTTAAAGCCTGATTAGGTGTTTCTCATTTAATCACATATATTATTAATTTCAACGAAATTACTGTTTCTCCCTTTAAACACTGTGCCTTTAAACAGCCAGTGAATAAAAGTTGGGTTGCTAAGGCAGAATTATAGCCAACTATTCCAGTTTAGCTGACTGCATCCTGATTACTTAATAACACCCAAGTATGTGCAGAATTTGTCCTTGCTGTGAGCCACACAGAGTGTTGCACTACTGAAAAAAACTCTCAGAAAAGGCTGCGCTGCATTGGTTTAAGTGCTTTCCTCAGCGTGGTTTATATTCCAGGTAGTTAAAGAAGTCCTCAGCGAAGAAAAGCCGGATGAGTTCTTGCTGTACCGCTCCACAGCGCTGCAGAGCAAGTCAGAAATGACCGCCCAAAGCCTGCTCCGAGGAGCGTCATTTGCCATTCCGGCTGCGATTCGGTTGCCCCGCGGGACCGCTGGTGAGACCCGGCGAGACTCAGCCCCGGCAAGGCTGCAACGCCGCGCCCGAAAACTCATCGGGGACCCAGGGCCGGGGGAACGCACGGGAGTTTCGCACCCGCTGGCGGCTGCGGGGGCTGCGTGTGCAGCGGGCGGGAGGCCGCGGCCGGCAGGTGCCCCCG